>CM060662.1:40083169-40378169 GCA_030686955.1 Odontamblyopus rebecca | reverse complement strand
TCACCAGGTTTTTCAGTATTGTCGGTAAAGCTAACGATAAGTAGCATGCTAATGTGCACTTCCTGATTGCGGGATATTCAAAGCTTCATCACGACACAGACACGGAGGTGAAGAGTGGATCTTCATGGTCCTGAGTCTGGAGCAGATACACACACTTCCTGTTTCCCCGCAGCTGTTTCGACTTGACCGAGTTTGGCTTAAAGCACAAATGTTCTGCTTCATTTCGACGTGTTCTCGATGACGGAACCCCGTTAGAACCTGATGGACGCTCTAAGAGTCCATTTTACATCGTGATATTGAAAGTTTTAATCAGGAAAAGAGCCACTGTGGTCCACGTGTGTCCACCTCTGCAGCCGGGTGGATCCGGGTCGTGTGTGTCGTGCATCAGCAGCAGTGAAGGATCCACATAATCCTGAGTATCTAAAGTTGGGTTTCAGCTGGTCGGGTTCTGCTCCTCTGCCTCCTGTACCCAGCAGGAGCAGCTCTGGGTCAGGCTCAGAGGAGCTGGAGCGGGGAGTGTTCGGTGCCTTGGCCCGAGAAGAACTAAGAGCCCAGAGGACGGACCCGCTCAGACCCGGTCCACTGAACACCTGCTGAAGTCGCCCCAAACTCAAACCTACAAAAACTGTGTCAGTCGTTTGTGCTGCAGAAAAGTTCAGTTTGTGATTCTGGTTCTTCAGATATTCACAGTTTTATTTTGGTCGATGACGTCGTCCAGAACCTCAGAATGTGAAACAGCCTCAAAACAGAAGAAAATGATGTCAGTCGTTTGTATTTGGTTTGTGCTGTTTTGTGCTGTGACAGTTTCATTTGTGTGAGTTTATTTCTAAAATTCTTCATTATTATTTCTGTGGTAATTACAGGACGTCATTTCTGCTCAGCTGACGGAGACAAACTCCACAAAACTAGAGAAGAGAAACGACCTGAGGCTGAGAAACGACCTGAGGCTGAGAAACGACCTGAGGCTGAGAAACGACCTGAGGCTGAGAAACGACCTGAGGCTGAGGAAAAGTCTGTGTTATTATAAAATATGAATCAAAAGCAAAAGACTAAAGACTGAAAACGTTTCTATCATTTTCTTCTGTTTTGAGGCTGTTTCACATTCTGAGGTTCTGGACGACGTCATCGACCAAAATAAAACTGTGAATATCTGAAGAACCAGAATCACAAACTGAACTTTTTGCAGCACAAACGACTGACTCAGTTTTTGTCGGTTTGAGTTTGAGGCGACTTCAGGCAGGTTCCACTGAACTGGTCTCATCCCCGTCTGGAACCAGCACATGGAGGACGAGCCTCTGGACCGATCGGACCAACGCTCAGAGGAACAACACCAAGAACCAGACCCTCAGTCCAGGTCCAGAACCAGACCCTCAGTCCAGGTCCAGAACCAGACCCTCAGTCCAGGTCCAGAACCAGACCCTCAGTCCAGGTCCAGAACCAGACCCTCAGTCCAGGTCCAGAACCAGACCCTCAGTCCAGGTCCAGAACCAGACCCTCAGTCCAGGTCCAGAACCGCGGTGGAGCTTCAGGCCCGGACACGACTTCATCATCTGGAGTCGTCAGTGGGAGTTTTGGACCCGATTCCAAAAGTTAAACAGGTTCTGATTTGGATCGACTGATGTTCTGTGAGGTTAAAGTCGCCTCAGTTCAGATGGAACTGATTTGCTGTTGTAAAAATCGGTTCATGAATGAACTTTAAAAAAATATAAAAATACAATCTTAAAAAACTCTATTCTCAGTTGTTATTGAAACTCATCAGTGCAGGAACAGAAACGCTGCATTTCCCCCACAGGCCTGAGGGGGGCAGGAGAGGGTTCTGGAGGGAAACATTCACCTGTGTGTATAGTGTGTGTGTGTGTATAGTGTGTGTGTGTGTATAGTGTGTGTGTGTGTATAGTGTGTGTATAGTGTGTGTATAGTGTGTGTGTGTATAGTGTGTGTGTGTGTGTATAGTGTGTGTATAGTGTGTGTGTGTATAGTGTGTGTGTGTATAGTGTGTGTGTGTGTATAGTGTGTGTATAGTGTGTGTGTGTGTATAGTGTGTGTATAGTGTGTGTGTGTATAGTGTGTGTATAGTGTGTGTATAGTGTGTGTATAGTGTGTGTATAGTGTGTGTGTGTGTATAGTGTGTGTGTGTGTATAGTGTGTGTGTGTGTATAGTGTGTGTATAGTGTGTGTATAGTGTGTGTGTGTATAGTGTGTGTGTGTGTATAGTGTGTGTATAGTGTGTGTGTGTATAGTGTGTGTATAGTGTGTGTATAGTGTGTGTATAGTGTGTGTGTGTATAGTGTGTGTATAGTGTGTGTATAGTGTGTGTATAGTGTGTGTATAGTGTGTGTATAGTGTGTGTATAGTGTGTGTATAGTGTGTGTATAGTGTGTGTGTGTGTATAGTGTGTGTATAGTGTGTGTATAGTGTGTGTGTGTATAGTGTGTGTATAGTGTGTGTATAGTGTGTGTATAGTGTGTGTGTGTATAGTGTGTGTATAGTGTGTGTGTGTGTATAGTGTGTGTGTGTGTGTGTATAGTGTGTGTATAGTGTGTGTATAGTGTGTGTATAGTGTGTGTATAGTGTGTGTATAGTGTGTGTATAGTGTGTGTGTGTGTATAGTGTGTGTGTGTATAGTGTGTGTGTATAGTGTGTATAGTGTGTGTATAGTGTGTGTGTGTATAGTGTGTGTATAGTGTGTGTATAGTGTGTGTATAGTGTGTGTATAGTGTGTGTATAGTGTGTGTATAGTGTGTGTATAGTGTGTGTGTGTATAGTGTGTGTATAGTGTGTGTGTGTATAGTGTGTGTATAGTGTGTGTATAGTGTGTGTATAGTGTGTGTATAGTGTGTGTATAGTGTGTGTATGGTGTGTGTATAGTGTGTGTATAGTGTGTGTATATATATATTGCACACTTGAATATGTCCTTCCTGGTTTTTGCCAGTATGTCAAAGTTGGTACACAGAAAAACAATATTCTTGATAAATGCTATGGGAGTATTAGCAGTGCATATGCTGCCAGAATTAAACCACCACTGTCCAACTCAGACCATAACACGGTGATGTTGATTCCCACATTTAAATCTGCACTTAAAAGGAGCAAACCGGTGACTAGAACTGTCTGTGTTTGGCAGGACAGTCGTATAATGGAACTTAGTGGATGTTTTTGGGCTACAGACTGGGACGTTTTCTATCAGAACAATAGCTCAGACAGTATAGCTGAAGCAGTGACTGGTAACATTGACTTTTGTGTTAAAACTGTAATTCCCCATAAAAATATAAAGGTATATCCAAACAATAAAGACTACATTACATCAGACATCAAAAAACGCATCAGACGTAAGAAGAAAGCTTTCCGGTGTAAAAACACCTTGGAGCTGGAAGCAATTGACAAAGAACTGAGGGGGTTAATAAGAGAAGGGAGGGAAGAGCATAACAGGAGGGTCAGGGATGCACTGGACACGAGAAATTCCAAAAAACTGTGGGATGTTGTTAGAGACCGAACCAGTTTAAAACCCGACAGGAGTGGGCTGCTTCTCCTGAATGAACATGAGAAAGCCA
This sequence comes from Odontamblyopus rebecca, assembly GCA_030686955.1. NCBI lineage: Eukaryota > Metazoa > Chordata > Actinopteri > Gobiiformes > Gobiidae > Odontamblyopus > Odontamblyopus rebecca. The sequence continues at coordinate 40,374,621 of CM060662.1, read as the reverse complement.
ACGAGCTTCACCTTTTTTACAAACGTTTTCAATCTCAGGGCCCTTCAGGACCTCCAGACTGGTCTTCAGTCACAGACTTTAACTCTACCCAACACAGTCTTGTTATTGACCCAAACGGGGTTAATACTGCCTTTAAAAGACTGGACACCAAAAAGGCCAGTGGGCCGGATGGGATTTCGTCATTCCTCCTTAAAACATTTGCTGAGGAACTGACCCCAGCATGGACCCCTTTGCTCCAGCTTTCAGCTGACACTGGACTAATTCCGACCATGTGGAAAAAAGCAACTATTATTCCTGTACCAAAAAAACCTTCTCCAAAGGAAAACAATGACTTCAGACCAGTGGCTTTAACATCAGTGATGAAAACGTTTGAACGCATTACGGTTGGTTTCTTAAAGAGGGACGTGAAAGATCATTTCGACCATTACCAATTTGCATAATGACAGAAGCACTGACGACGCTCTGATTACAACTTCACACTTAGTTCTAAAGCATTTAGAAGACCCCTCCTCATATGCTAGAATATTATTTATGGACTTCAGTTCAGCGTTCAATACTATTTTACCGAATGTTTTAATTACCAAACTGTTGCAGATGGGTGCTAACCACTACATTGCTCACTGGTATCTTGCTTTTCTCACAGACAACAACAAGTTAAAATCAATTCTACACTATCTGACATCCAGGTTCTAAGCACAGGGGTCCCACAGGGTTGTGTGAGTTCGCCTCTCCTCTTCACACTTTACACAAATGACTGCAAAAGCAGCAATCAAACAATTATATACTAACATTTTCTGAAGACACAGCTGTTCTTATCTTACATGATAAAAACACAGACACTGGTGTCTATAAATCGGAAATTGAACAAGTGGTAAAGTGGTGTGAAGAACATAATCTTGTCTTAAATGTTGACAAAACAAAAGAAATGGTTTTTGATCCAGGATCTGTTGGTGACCACAGTTTTGTTGCAGTTAAGGGTCAGAATACAGAGCAGGGACATGTTACAAGTATTTGGGAGTTTATTTTGATTCTCAGCTCAGTTGGAGCATGTAGAATTTGTTTGCTCATGAATCAGTCGGCGCCTGTACTTTTTAAGAAGACTGAGGGTTTACGGAGTGGACACAAATGTAATGCTTCTGTTTTATGGAGCATGTATTGAGTCTATTATACGTTCTGGGATGTCTACCTGGTTTGGCATCTATCTGTCAAACTGAAAGCTCAAATCTTAAGCTTGACTAAAAGGGCGGGTAAAATAATTGGCATGACCCCCCGTCCTCTTCAGGATCTTTCAAGAGACACTAGTGAAACTGGGGAGTAAAATATGTAATGACCCGACTCACATCCTCCACAACCAGTTTGAGTTAATGCCCTCAGGAAGAAGGTACAGGGCCCCAACCAGCAGGAGAAACAGGTTCTTTTATTCCCCTTTCGATTTCCTTGCTGAACTTGAAGAAATAATGCTCTACTGTATTACTGTACGGCCATCAGGGACTGTGCAATATTATTTGCACATAGGCTTTGGGGAATATGCAATACTGCTCATAGGTGGGCTCCAGGGAAGGTGCAATATTTTTGAGCACTTACAGTGAACAGGTTTCAGGGAATGTGCAATACTGACTTTTACACTTTTTAAGCCCCAGGGAATGTGCAAAAATATGCTAATTATGGGAATGGTGCAATATTATCAAATGTTGAACTGTATGAATTGATGTGTCCACTGTGTGTGTGCTGTATGTTGTATGTCTATGTGCCAGGAGTGCCCCTGTCCCAAGACACATTTCTCCCAAGGGAGACAATAAAGGCTAATCTAATCTAGTGTGTGTATAGTGTGTGTGTATAGTGTGTGTGTGTATAGTGTGTGTGTGTATAGTGTGTGTGTGTATAGTGTGTGTGTGTGTATAGTGTGTATAGTGTGTGTGTGTATAGTGTGTGTGTATAGTGTGTGTGTATAGTGTGTGTGTGTGTATAGTGTGTATAGTGTGTGTGTATAGTGTGTGTGTATAGTGTGTGTGTGTATAGTGTGTATAGTGTGTGTGTATAGTGTGTGTGTATAGTGTGTGTGTATAGTGTGTGTGTATAGTGTGTGTGTGTATAGTGTGTGTGTGTATAGTGTGTATAGTGTGTGTGTATAGTGTGTGTGTATAGTGTGTGTGTATAGTGTGTGTGTGTATAGTGTGTATAGTGTGTGCACCTTCACAGCTGGGTGTGTGTGTGTGTGAGGTGAATCCGCTCTCACACACACACAGGAAGGACCCGTCAGTGTTCAGACAGACGCCGTGAGGAGAGCAGAGCTCAGGGTCCGAACACTCGTCCACATCTGAAGAGAAACACAGGTGAGAGGAGCAGCGGCTCTACGCCGACACGGCCCCATCCAGGTCTAGACTGGGACTAAACCAGGACTAAACCGGGACCTGGTCTAAATCCAATCTTTCCCCGGTCTAACCCTGGTCTAATCTCCATCTAACCTGGTCCTTCCCCGGTCCCTCGGCCCAGGTCCCTCAGTCCTGGTCCCTCGGTCCCAGTCCAGTCCCAGTCCCGGTCCTGGTCTCAGTCTCAGTCCAGTCCCAGTCCCGGTCCCGGTCTCAGTCCTGGTCTCAGTCCTGGTCTCAGTCCCGGTCTCAGTCCCAGTCCTGGTCCCAGTCTCGGTCCTGGTCTCAGTCCCGGTCTCAGTCCCGGTCTCAGTCCCGGTCTCAGTCGCGGTCTCAGTCCCGGTCTCAGTCCTGGTCTCAGTCCCAGTCCCGGTCTCAGTCCTGGTCTCAGTCCTGGTCTCAGTCCCGGTCTCAGTCCCAGTCCTGGTCCCAGTCCCGGTCCTGGTCTCAGTCTCAGTCCAGTCCCAGTCCCAGTCCCGGTCCTGCTCTCAGTCCCAGTCTCAGTCCCAGTCCCGGTCTCAGTCCCGGTCTCAGTCCCGGTCTCAGTCCTGGTCTCAGTCCCGGTCTCAGTCCCAGTCCTGGTCTCAGTCCCGGTCTCAGTCCTGGTCCCAGTCTCAGTCCTGGTCTCAGTCCCAGTCCCAGTCCTGGTCTCACCGGTGCAGGTGGGCCCCTGGGGCCCCGGTCCCTCCCTGAAGCCTCTGGGGCAGATACAGGAATAAGACCCGACGCTGTTCACACAGTTTCCCCCGAGGCCACAGGGGGCAGTGCTGCACTCGTCCACGTCTGAAACACAGAGGCCCAGAGTCAGATGCCTTTCCGTGTGTCAGATGCCCTTCCCTGTGTCAGATGCCCTCCCCTGTGTCAGATGCCCTCCCACTGTGTCAGATACCCTCCCCTGTGTCAGATGCCCTTCCCTGTGTCAGATGCCCTCCCCTGTGTCAGATGCCCTCCCACTGTGTCAGATACCCTCCCCTGTGTCAGATGCCCTCCCCCTGTGTCAGATGTCCTCCCCGTGTGTCAGATGCCCTCCCGTGTGTCAGATGCCCTCCCCTGTGTCAGATGCCCTCCCGTACCGTCGCACTGGGGCCCGGTTGCTGCGGTGATGAACCCGGGGCCACAGACGCAGCTGAAGGAGCCGTCAGAGTTCAGACACTGCCCCCTGCTGCACACGGAGGGAACTGCAGCACATTCATCTATATCTGCAGAGGAGGAGAGGAGGATGAGGAGGAGAGGAGGAGAGGAGGATGAGGAGGAGGAGGAGGAGAAAAGGAGGAGAGGAGGAGGAGGAGGAGGAGGAGGAGGAGAGGAGGAGGAGGAGAGGAGAGGAGGAGAGAAGGAGAGGAGGAGGAGGAGAGAGGAGAGGAGGAGGAGCAGCAGCAGGAGCAGGTGCAGCAGGAGGAGGAGCAGCAGGAGGAGGAGGTCTCACCCCGGCACTCCCCGTCTCGGGCCTGGTACCCGGAGGCGCAGGAGGCGCAGCTGAAGCTTCCTGCAGAGTTGGAGCAGATTCCGGACGGACACGAACTTCTGTCCAAACACTCGTCCACGTCTGGAACACACGGAACAAAGCCTCAGTGCGGAACCTTCGGGAGGAGGCGTCTCCATGGCAACAGACCACGGGAACCTTCTACAGGGAGACACGGCCTTAATGCCACTGTGGAATATTACAGACACACAGATCCCACATATCGAAAAACACAGAGCGACACGAGAATCGACCAAAGTATCGAACGAGTCGATATATCGAATATTGTTGCTTCCTGCAGACAGAGGGAAACCAGGGCCCAGTCATGTTCGATAAGAGAAACAGAAGAAGAAGAAATAAGAACATTTTCTGTCCCCACAGTCGCCTTAAAACAACAAACCAATAAAATATGATTCAAACAGGATTTCACTGTGTTCACTGTTGTATTTCCTGTTGTATTTCCTGTTGTATTTCCTGTTGTTTCCTGTTGTGTTTCCTGTTGTATTTCCTGTTGTATTTCCTGTTGTGTTTCCTGTTGTGTTTCCTGTTGTATTTCCTGTTGTATTTCCTGTTGTGTTTCCTGTTGTATTTCCTGTTGTGTTTCCTGTTGTGTTTCCTGTTGTATTTCCTGTTGTTTCCTGTTGTGTTTCCTGTTGTGTTTCCTGTTGTATTTCCTGTTGTGTTTCCTGTTGTATTTCCTGTTGTATTTCCTGTTGTATTTCCTGTTGTATTTCCTGTTGTGTTTCCTGTTGTGTTTCCTGTTGTGTTTCCTGTTGTATTTCCTGTTGTATTTCCTGTTGTGTTTCCTGTTGTATTTCCTGTTGTGTTTCCTGTTGTATTTCCTGTTGTATTTCCTGTTGTGTTTCCTGTTGTGTTTCCTGTTGTGTTTCCTGTTGTGTTTCCTGTTGTATTTCCTGTTGTGTTTCCTGTTGTGTTTCCTGTTGTATTTCCTGTTGTGTTTCCTGTTGTGTTTCCTGTTGTGTTTCCTGTTGTGTTTCCTGTTGTATTTCCTGTTGTGTTTCCTGTTGTGTTTCCTGTTGTATTTCCTGTTGTGTTTCCTGTTGTATTTCCTGTTGTATTTCCTGTTGTGTTTCCTGTTGTATTTCCTGTTGTGTTTCCTGTTGTATTTCCTGTTGTGTTTCCTGTTGTGTTTCCTGTTGTGTTTCCTGTTGTATTTCCTGTTGTGTTTCCTGTTGTATTTCCTGTTGTGTTTCCTGTTGTGTTTCCTGAGTCTTTATATTATAGATTTTGTTGTGGTGATTTTGTGCTGAAGTGAACTCTGTCCTGGTCCTTTGGTCCTTTGGTCCCGTCACATTTCAGAACCTTTTCTGACCCACGAGTCAAACGTTGGAATTTCAGACCAAAAGTGTTTGATTATTAAAATTATTATTAAAAAGTGCAAATGTTTTCCTGAATTTTAAAGTGCTGAAGGAATTCTGTGGATGGATTTGTGTTTCCTTTAGTTTCCTTCTTTTTTCTTTCTTAGTTTTGTTTTTGCTTCTTTATCAAATTTATTCTGAACATTATTTTGACCCCGACCCCAACCCCGACTGACCCTGACTCTGACCCTGATCCTGACCCTGACTCTGACTCTGACTCTGACCCTGATCCTGACCCTGACTCTGATCCTGACCCTGATCCTGACCCTGACTCTGACTCTGACTCTGACCCTGATCCTGAACCTGACTCTGACCCTGATCCTGACCCTGACTCTGACCCCGACCCCGACTCTGACCCTGACCCTGACTCTGACCCTGACCCTGACTCTGACCCTGACTCTGACCCTGACTCTGATCCTGATCCTGACCCTGATCCTGACTCTGACCCTGACCCTGACCCTGATCCTGACTCTGACCCTGATCCTGACCCTGACCCTGACTCTGACTCTGACCCTGACTCTGACTCTGACTCTGAGTCTGACTCTGACCCTGACTCTGATCCTGACCCTTGGCCTTGACTCTGACTCTGACCCTGACCCTGACTCTGATCCTGACCCTGACCCTGACTCTGACCCTGACTCTGACTCTGACTCTGACTCTGACCCTGACCCTGACCCTGACTCTGACCCTGACTCTGACCCTGACAGGTTTTCGTGCGTTGGGAAAGTAAAAGTTAAGCTGTGGTGCAGTAAAATGAGCCCAGATGTTTCCCTGCAGCTGTGGGGCTTTTTTCAGCTCAAACCAAAGCTGTAAACCAGGTGCACTGTGGGTAATGTGGTTCTTTTACTCTCAGAGCCACAGACACCAGAGGGTGAAAGTGAAACACATCAGGACAAAACAAATCAGAAATAATGCACCGATTTTATTCCTATTCTGAGGCCCGAGCGCCTCAGGGCTCAGGGCTCAAACACCTTTAATCTGGCCCTCCCTCATTTTCTATTCTAATATTTACATTTTTCTGATTTTTGTGATCATTTTGTGCGTCTCTGAGCTCAGCAGCGTCTCCAGAGCTTCTGTGCGGCGCCTCCACCAGAGCAGCACAAAGGAACTTCCTCTTTCCAAACGCTCTCGAAGGACGATCGTTCTGTGACAAACTCAGCAGCAAAATGTCACAAATGAGAAAAGTGGAGCTGAGTGCAGTGATTTTATAACAAAAAAAAAAAATATATATATATATATATATATATATATATATATGGAGTGAACGCCGCACTGATGACCTCTGTACTCCACCTCCTCCTCTTACACACAGCACCACTGCTGCATCATCACAATATTTCTGAATGTGACAGCAGATGTACAGGGTGAAGAGGAACGGCGATAAAACACTGTTTTACAGTGTAAAACAGTGTTTTACAGTGTAAAACAGAGCCCTGAGGGGCCCTGAGGGGCCCCGGGGTTTCTCACCAGTGTCTTTGATGAGCACTGCCCCAGTCTCCCGGACTGTGGCCGCTCAGTCTCATCGTTATGGATCCAACAGATAAAAACAGATAAAACAGGATCCACTCCCATCCTCAACATTCTGGACTCGTTCTTGTTCCGGAGGTGAAGTTAAACCTGAGCTCAGGGAGTTTGAAACAAGCGGCGACGCTCAAGGAAAATAATGTTAAACTCCACGAGACACGACGAAAAATACAATAACCTGAACAGAGAACTGAGACGACAGAAGACAAAGGAATTATCACTGAGACTGAAGAACCAGAGTCTGACTTCCCCTGGAGCCAGAGGCTGTGTGAACTGAATATTATCAGATCTGATCAAATCAAACACTTCTGTAACATTTGTGTTTCTGCTCAAATATTTGGACTTGTTTCTGTTTTTGGGGTAAATCTGAGTTTTGTGCTCCGGCCTCTTTAGGACCACAGTCGGTGTAAACGGCCCCTGGTCTTTTTGACAGAGGGTGAAGCGCTCGGCCCTGTCTGAACACACTGGCACTGCTGCCCTGTGGTGCCCCCTGTCCCTGTGGTGCCCGCTGTCCTGTGAGTTTAAGACTCCCTCAGTCGTGTCATTTCTGTTTTTCACTGATTCTTATTGGAAACAGAGGGTTTTTTCTCTGGATGTTTTTGTCTGTTGCTTATTTCTGTTCTGGATCAGGTCGTCGTAAATGAGTAAATTAGTTCAATCGACTTCTCTGGAGAAATAAAGGTTAAATAAAAAAAATTAAAAATTAGGGCCAGAGAAACCAAATTAAACTCACCAAATTCAGTTTGGCCTCGTGTCATTTGCAAACACAAAATATCTACAGACGAATAATGTCCAAGGCTCCAGTGTGTTTGTCTCCAGTGTTGGAAATGGTGGAACAGGAAGTGCATCTTCCACAGTGGGATTATTCCCTGAACTAAACTAAACTCAGTTAAACTCATCCACAGCTCCTCCCCGCGTCTCCGGGGCTGTTTCTGGAGCCTTTCGTCGGTGCTGAACCTGTTTCCAGGGCCAGACTCCGTTTATTTGTGTGGAAAAACAAAGAACTGGTTGAAGATTTGGCACTGGCTCCGACCCAGAGCTGGAACGGCCCCGGTGGAAAAGAGGAAGAGTGTGGAGAGAGTGAAGAATGCAGGAAACTGTGAAGAGGTAAAGAGGCGCCACACACCACAGGAGGAGTCACAGACACAGAGACACAGAGACAGAGAGACACAGAGACACAGAGACACAGAGACACAGAGACACAGAGACACAGAGACACAGGGACACAGAGACACAGAGACACAGGGACACAGACACAGAGACACAGAGACAGAGAGACACAGAGACAGACACAGAGACACAGAGACAGAGACACAGAGACACAGAGACAGAGAGAGACACAGGGACAGAGAGACACAGAGACACAGAGACACAGAGACACAGAGACAGACACAGAGACACAGACACAGAGACACAGAGACACAGAGACAGAGAGAGACACAGAGACACAGGGACAGAGAGAGACACAGAGACACAGGGACAGAGAGACACAGAGACAGAGAGAGACACAGAGACACAGGGACAGAGAGACACAGAGACACAGAGACACAGAGACACAGGGACAGAGAGACACAGAGACACAGAGACACAGGGACACAGAGACACAGGGACAGAGAGACACAGAGACACAGAGACACAGGGACACAGGGACAGAGAGACACAGAGACAGAGGGACACAGGGACACAGAGACACAGAGACAGAGAGACAGAGAGACAGAGGGACACAGGGACACAGAGACACAGAGACAGAGAGACAGAGAGACAGAGGGACACAGGGACACAGAGACAGAGACACAGAGAGACAGAGACACAGAGACACAGGGACACAGAGACACAGAGACACAGAGACACAGAGACAGAGACACAGGGACACAGAGACAGAGACACAGAGAGACAGAGACACAGAGACACAGGGACACAGGGACACAGAGACACAGAGACACAGAGACAGAGACACAGGGACACAGAGACACAGAGACAGAGACACAGGGACACAGAGACAGAGACACAGGGACACAGGGACACAGGGACACAGAGACACAGGGACACAGAGACACAGAGACACAGGGACACAGAGACACAGAGACACAGAGACACAGAGACACAGAGACACAGAGACACAGAGACAGAGACACAGAGACACAGAGACACAGAGACACAGAGACACAGAGAGACAGAGACACAGAGACACAGAGACACAGAGACACAGAGACACAGGGACACAGAGACAGAGACACAGAGACACAGAGAGACAGAGACACAGAGACACAGGGACACAGGGACACAGAGACACAGGGACACAGGGACACAGAGACACAGGGACACAGGGACACAGAGACACAGAGACACAGGGACACAGAGACACAGAGACACAGAGACACAGAGACACAGGGACACAGGGACACAGAGACACAGAGACACAGAGACAGAGACACACAGACACAGAGACTCTCTGGAAACAGAGAATAATGTTCAGACTTTATTCCTCTGTAAAGTGGAACATTTGCAGCGTCTCATCCACATCATCCACAGAATCTGTCCTCTGTAAATCCTGCCCCCAGTCCACAGAGCCGCTCTGTCAGTCCAGTTTTGTTGGTTCTTTACAGTAAAAGTCTGGACAGTTCCTCTGTGTGTCTGTTTCAGCCACAGTGACTCTACTTCCTGTGGACTTCACCTCCTCTTTTCCGCTTTAAAAACCCTGGATCTGAAGTGTCGCTGCACATTTCACACATAATAACAACACAGTTTGGACGTCCTGTAGTGGATCTGAGTCTGAAGGTCGTCACACACTCCAGGATCTTTCAGTCTTAAACGATAAAGTCCAAACTGTGGGATTATTGTGTGTGAAATGTGCAGCCACACTTCAGATCCAGGGTTTTTAAAGCAGAAAAGAGGAGGTGAAGTCCACAGGAAGTAGAGTCACTGTGGCTGATCTGCAGCTTTACTCTGTGGACGGAAACAAACACACGAGGAACAACTTTCACCTTTTTACTTTTAAAGAACGAAGAAAAGTGGATTCACAGAGCGGGTCTGTGGACTGGGGTCATTATTTATGGAGGACAAATTCTGTGGATGAGACGCTGCAGTTTAAATGTTCCACTTTACAGAGGAATAAAGTCGTTCTTTTCTCTCTGTCCTCAGTTTGTTTGTTGCGTCTCTGTGTCCGTCGCTCCTCTGCCCCTGACTCTGTTTTATCGTCTGTTTCCGTCGCGTTGTTGATGTTCGGTGGTTCTGATCCGACTCTGACTCCACACATGAGGAGCGGCGGCTTCAGAATCGCACACGGAGACACACAGTCGGGTCACGGCTCCTGAACTCGGGGAGAGGAAATCCCAAATTCTCCTGTAGCGCGTTTCGGCTTTAAAGCATTTTTATTATTATTGGTCACACGTTTTTCTACCCTCCGACTGTGATGTTTATGTCGACAGCGGGACTCGAACCACCAACCTCCAGGTCAGTGACAAAACCTCCATAAAGTCGCCCCATCAAACCTACAACAACTGTGTCAATTGTTTGTGTTTCGTTTGTGCTGCAAAAAGTTTCGTTTGTGCGACTCTTCGTTCGTTCTTCAGATATTCACAGTTTTATTTTGGTCGATGACGTCGTCCAGAACCTCAGAATGTGAAACAGCCTCAAAACAGAAGAAAATGATGTCAGTCGTTTGTATTTGGTTTGTGCTGTTTTGTGCTGTGACAGTTTCATTTGTGTGAGTTTATTTCTAAAATTCTTCATTATTATTTCTGTGGTAATTACAGGACGTCATTTCTGCTCAGCTGACGGAGACAAACTCCACAAAACTAGAGAAGAGAAACGACCTGAGGCTGAGAAACGACCTGAGGCTGAGAAACGACCTGAGGCTGAGAAACGACCTGAGGCTGAGAAACGACCTGAGGCTGAGAAACGACCTGAGGCTGAGAAACGACCTGAGGCTGAGAAACGACCTGAGGCTGAGGAAAAGTCTGTGTTATTATAAAATCTGAATCAAAAGCAAAAGACTAAAGACTGAAACAGACTTTTCCATAAATAAAGTTGTGATTTTACCGACACAGTGGCTCCCGTCCTCGTCCAGGCTGAAGCCTCTGGGACACTGACACCAGAAACTGCCCTCGGTGTTCATACAGCGCCCCCCAGAGCACAGGGAGGGGCTCTGCAGGCACTCGTCCACATCTGAAACACACACGATTAGACCTGGTTTAGTCCTGGTTTAGTCTTGGTTTAGTCCTGGTTTACTCCTGGTTCAGTCCTGGTTTAGTCCTGGTCCGGACCCGGTCCAGACCCGGTCCTGTCCTCACCTGCACAGGTGTTGAGCTGGTCGTCATGGTGATACCCGTCAGGGCAGTGACAGGTGAAGCCCTGCGCAGAGTTATAACAGACTCCAGGTCCACAGATGTATGGGTTCAGCTGGCACTCGTCCACCTCTGCACAGACATGCACCGTTAGCATGCTAGTGTTTCTCCTCACGATGAACCAGAATCATGTGCTATTATTATTATTTTAATTTTTAGGCCTGAGCGTCAGAGGCTGGTGAAGGGCTGTTAGTATCACAGTGATGCTCATAGGGGGCGGGAAATAAAATGACGCGGCGTGACTCGCCTGTAGTGACCAGGGACCCTCACCATGACGTAGCTGCACCACAGGTTTACGAAAATGTAGAGTTTGTCGGCCAAAAAAAAGCAGAACATTGTTCTCGTATCAGAATATTATTATTATTATTTTCCTCCTAATTCACTCACCCATTTTTCACCCACTGAACAATGACAAAAACTCACGAAATTTGGCCAAGTGTTAAAGACTCCGCTTCTCTAACTTTTGGCTATTTCCATTTTCTAAAAATAAATAAAATGGCTCGTCAGCGTCAGCTCGTCGTCAGATTTGTACCAAATTTGGGAATTAAATTCTATGTATGACTACGAGCAAAAAAAACCAAAACATTATGGACATGGTGAATTTTTCACTGTTGGCCACCAGGGGCGCAAAGACTCCTCAAAAATCATTTAAAGGTGCAGTATGTAATTTTTCTGATGGAGGATGTGTTGGTCTGGGAAATTTGAGTCACTGATGCTGATCTCGGCCTGAATATAAAACACTGTAAAGCAGATGGAAAGTGTGGTTGGGGCTCACGGTTATTAGGGTCAGTGTGGGGCGTGGTGTTTGCTGGTGTTTGCTGGGCGCAGTGTTGTTTGTGGGGTGTGGCGTAGACGCACGCGAGGGCCGATCATCGCTGCTTGCGGCTAGATTTATTATTATTATTATTATTACTATTATTATTATTATTATTATTATTATTATTATTATTATTATTATTATTATTATTATTATTATTATTATTATTATTATGAAGAAGCAGAACTCACCCGTGGACTTGGTCGGGGCCAGGTCTTGTCCTGCGTTTGACGGGAGGATCTCGACAGGAGCCGGAGGAGACGTCTTCTCAATCAACTCTGAACACATAAGAACAAACTGGTTCAGTCCTGGTTTAGACCTGGTTTAGTCCTGGTTTAGACCTGGTTCAGTCCTGGTTCAGTCCTGGTTTAGTCCCTGTGTGGTGTTTGTGTATTAAACTTGATGGTGTGTGGAGTCTGTCATTATCCTGATCCTGCCGCTCTTTTGTGTGTGTGTGTGTGTATAGTGTGTGTGTAGGTGTGTGTGTGTATAGTGTGTGTGTGTGTGTGTTTGTGGAGTGTTTGGAGACGGCGTCAGTGTCTCTGCTCCGTCTGATCCTTAAGCTCTCGGGGTTTTAGTCGCTCTGGATTGGATCAGTTTAATTAAAGTGACAAACACACAGTGTCACATTTAAGTTTCCTGTGAAAGGCCCAGGAACCACAAACCAGGTCAGACATCTGCACCTGACACTCTGCCCTGTCTCACCTGTCTCACCTGCCTCACCTGTCTCACCTGTCTCACCTGTCTCACCTGTCTCACCTGTAGTAATAATCACATGTGTAAATACTGCAGTAATAATCACGTGTGTAAATACTGCAGGAATAATCACATGTGTAAATACAGCAGTAATAATCACGTGTGTAAATACAGCAGTAATAATCACATGTGTAAATACTGCAGTAATAATCACATGTGTAAATACTGCAGTAATAATCACATGTGTAAATACTGCAGGAATAATCACATGTGTAAATACTGCAGGGATAATCACGTGTATAAATACTGCAGTAATAATCACATGTGTAAATACTGCAGGAATAATCACATGTGTAAATACTGCAGGGATAATCACGTGTATAAATACTGCAGTAATAATCACATGTGTAAATACTGCAGGAATAATCACGTGTGTAAATACTGCAGGAATAATCACATGTGTAAATACTGCAGGAATAATCACATGTGTGAATACTACAGGAATAATCACATGTGTAAATACTGCAGGAATAATCACATGTGTAAATACTGCAGGAATAATCACATGTGTAAATACTGCAGGAATAATCACATGTGTAAATACTGCAGGAATAATCACGTGTGTAAATACTGCAGGAATAATCACATGTGTAAATACTGCAGGAATAATCACATGTGTGAATACTACAGGAATGATCACATGTGTGAATACTGCAGGAATAATCACATGTGTAAATACTGCAGGAATAATCACATGTGTAAATACTGCAGGAATAATCACATGTGTAAATACTGCAGGAATAATCACGTGTGTAAATACTGCAGGAATAATCACGTGTGAATACTACAGGAATGATCACATGTGTGAATACTGCAGGAATAATCACATGTGTAAATACTGCAGGAATAATCACATGTGTGAATACTACAGGAATGATCACATGTGTGAATACTGCAGGAATAATCACATGTGTAAATACTGCAGGAATAATCACGTGTGTAAATACTACAGGAATGATCACATGTGTGAATACTGCAGGAATAATCACATGTGTAAATACTGCAGGAATAATCACATGTGTGAATACTACAGGAATGATCACATGTGTGAATACTGCAGGAATAATCACATGTGTAAATACTGCAGGAATAATCACGTGTGTAAATACTGCAGGAATAATCACATGTGTAAATACTGCAGGAATAATCACATGTGTGAATACTGCAGGAATGATCACATGTGTGAATACTGCAGGAATAATCACATGTGTAAATACTGCAGGAATAATCACATGTGTGAATACTACAGGAATGATCACATGTGTGAATACTGCAGGAATAATCACATGTGTAAATACTGCAGGAATAATCACATGTGTGAATACTACAGGAATGATCACATGTGTGAATACTGCAGGAATAATCACATGTGTAAATACTGCAGGAATAATCACATGTGTGAATACTACAGGAATGATCACATGTGTAAATACTGCAGGAATAATCACATGTGTGAATACTACAGGAATGATCACATGTGTGAATACTGCAGGAATAATCACATGTGTAAATACTGCAGGAATAATCACATGTGTAAATACTGCAGGAATAATCACATGTGTAAATACTGCAGGAATAATCACATGTGTAAATACTGCAGGAATAATCACATGTGTAAATACTGCAGGAATAATCACATGTGTGAATACTACAGGAATGATCACATGTGTGAATACTGCAGGAATAATCACATGTGTAAATACTGCAGGAATAATCACATGTGTAAATACTGCAGGAATAATCACATGTGTAAATACTGCAGGAATAATCACGTGTGTAAATACTGCAGGAATAATCACGTGTGAATACTACAGGAATGATCACATGTGTGAATACTGCAGGAATAATCACATGTGTAAATACTGCAGGAATAATCACATGTGTGAATACTACAGGAATGATCACATGTGTGAATACTGCAGGAATAATCACATGTGTAAATACTGCAGGAATAATCACGTGTGTAAATACTGCAGGAATAATCACGTGTGAATACTACAGGAATGATCACATGTGTGAATACTGCAGGAATAATCACATGTGTAAATACTGCAGGAATAATCACATGTGTAAATACTGCAGGAATAATCACGTGTGTAAATACTGCAGGAATAATCACGTGTGAATACTACAGGAATGATCACATGTGTGAATACTGCAGGAATAATCACATGTGTAAATACTGCAGGAATAATCACGTGTGTAAATACTACAGGAATGATCACATGTGTGAATACTGCAGGAATAATCACATGTGTAAATACTGCAGGAATAATCACATGTGTAAATACTGCAGGAATAATCACGTGTGTAAATACTGCAGGAATAATCACGTGTGAATACTACAGGAATAATCACATGTGTGAATACTGCACTAACAATCACTGTTTTTATTTAGTTATTTTTTTATTTCAATAGTTGTAGATTGTTTATTTTAGTTTTAGTTTTGAATAAAAGTGCCTGTTCGCTCTGACACAGTGAGTTTACCATCATGGTTTAAACCTGTGTTAGCTCTTGTTATCTCGTGTTAGCTCAGATAAACTTGTGTTAGCTTGCTTTAGCTCGTGTTAGCTTGTATTAGCTTGGACAAGTCTCCTGGAGCCTTTTGGATGTTTTTGATGTTTTTGGATGACTTTGGCGTGAAATATATACTGACCTGGCAGAGGCGGCTCCGTGAAGCCGAACGCCAAAAGGGTCTCGGGGCTCGGCAGAGGGGAGGGGGCGAGCCGGATGGGCGGGTGTGGCGCTGGTTCTGGGCGTGGTTCTGGTTCTGGGCGTGGTTCTGGGGGTTTATGGATGGGGTTTGGGAGCACGGTGTAGCCCATTCCTCCAGGACAGATCTCCTTAAACTTAGCTGCAAAAACACGACAAGAAATCAAGTTCAAAACAGGAAACGGGGCAAAGACTCAGATACGGAAGGTCTGATCTGAGAGGGGCGTGTCTCACCTGTGCAGGGGCAGGGTTAAAGTGGGCGTGTCTCACCTGTGCAGGGGCAGGGTTAAAGTGGGTGTGTCTCACCTGTGCTGGGGCAGGGTTAAAGTGGGCGTGTCTCACCTGTGCCGGGGCAGGGTTAAAGTGGGCGTGTCTCACTTGTGCCGGGGCGGGGTTAAAGTGGGCGTGTCTCACCTGTGCCGGGCCGGGGTTAAAGTGGGCGTGTCTCACCTGTGCCGGGGCAGGGATAAAGTGGGCGTGTCTCACCTGTGCAGGGGCAGGGTTAAAGTGGGCATGTCTCACCTGTGCCGGGGCGGGGTTAGAGGGAGTGGGCCTGTCTCACCTGTGCCAGGGGCGGGGTTAAAGTGGGCGTGTCTCACCTGTGCGGGGGCGGGGCTAGAGTGGGCGTGTCTCACCTGTGCCGGGGCGGGGTTAGAGGGTGTGGGCCTGTCTCACCTGTGCGGGGGCGGGGCTAGAGTGGGCCTGTCTCAACTGTGCTGGGGGCGGGGCTAGAGTGGGCGTGTCTCACCTGTGCCGGTGCGGGGTTAGAGGGAGTGGGCCTGTCTCACCTGTGCGGGGGCGAGGCTAGAGTGGGCCTGTCTCACCTGTGCGGGGGCGGGGCTAGAGTGGGCCTGTCTCACCTGTGCCGGGGGCGGGGCTAGAGTGGGCCTGTCTCACCTGTGCCGGGGGCGAGGCTAGAGTGGGCCTGTCTCACCTGTGCGGGGGCGGGGCTAGAGTGGGCCTGTCTCACCTGTGCCGGGGGCAGGGCAGCGGTCGCAGTGGGGGCCCCAGGCTTTGCCCACGCTGCAGCAGCAGAGGGCCCGGGTGAGCTGAGCTGACACCGGGTGGAGACACTGATGCCCGGAGCCCACCAACCGGAAACACGCCCCCTTCTCTTCCGGGACGGGGGCGGGGCCAGCTGCACCGCCGCAGAAGAACCGACAGAACCCAGAAGAACCCGGGACCAGAGAAGAACCGCCAGAACCAGAACCACAGAGGGAGAGACAGAGACAGAGACAGACCCTTCACCAGAAAGTCACACCAAACACCAAAGAGCAGCATGTTTCCAGAGTTTAACCCACAGTCCGTATATCTGAGTGGACTAAGCTAACCCGTTAGCCGCTAACCCGTTAGCCGCCGCGTGCCAAACAGGAAGTGCTCCAGGAGGCTCTTGGGGCTCCTTCACATTAGGATCTTCTCGTCCCTCTGTCTGTACCTGCTGCTCTGAGCCTCGTCATTCTGGACTTAAACTGTTCGTCTGAAGCCGCCACACAGGATCCTGAACTTTTCATTTCTCTGTTTTGTTCCTAAATCAAGATCTGAACAGAAATAACGGACCAATCAGACGCCTTCATTCCCCGAGGCCCCTCCCCCTAGCGTTAGCAACAGGTTTGATTGACAGCTCGTTTCGTTGCTAAGTAAGTTCCCTTCCCGCTTTCCCCCGAGTGACGATTTCTGAAATAAAATGACCAAATATCTCAAACAGTCACAATATCTAATGTGACTAGAATCTGAACGAGCAGAATTTAACGAGCAGAAAGTAAAGAGAATTTGGTTAAATTGTGACTCTATTGTTGTTCGTACGGAACAGAACAAACAACATAAATCAGTGATTTAAACTATTTAAAGCTCAAAGTTTCTTCTTCTTGTGCAGAATCAGGTAAATCCAGTGTCCTGCAGGTGCAGAGTATCACATCCATAGTCCGTATATGGATATGGAATATGGACCTGGCTCCAGATTCGCTCCTGTAACCGTGGCAACAGGAGCCTCATTTGAGTGACGCTGTGGAGACGTCTCACTCACTTAGACACTCAGAGATACGGGATATGGTTTAACCACAACTACGTTCCTCCCCTCACCTATGGTCCTGAGCTCTGGGTAATGACCAAAAGAACGAGATCGCGGATACAAGCGGCCGAAATGAGTTTCCTCCGCAGAGTGGCCGGGCGCTCCCTTAGAGATAGGGTGAGGAGCTCGGTCACACGGGAGGAGCTCAGAGTAGAGTCGCTGCTCCTCCACGTGGAGAGGAGCAGCTGAGGGGAGGGCATCTGGTCCGGATGCCTCCTGGACGCCTCCCTCAGGAGGTGTTCATGTCCCACCGGTAGGAGGCCCCGGGTTAGACCCAGGACACTGGAGGGACTCTGTCTCTGGGCCTGGGAACCTCCGGGTCCAGGAGGAGCTGGAGGAAGTGTCTGGGGAGAAGGAAGCTTTGGAGCCCCTGCTTAGACTGCTGTCCCCACGACCCGGCCCCGGATAAGCGGAAGAAGATGGATGGATGAATGTTTTAACCACAAACTGAATCTACTGGATCAGATCTGTGGAGAGGCGCCTCTGCTGTTACCCCAGAGCAGGAGTCGATTCCCATCTGAACTCAAACACTCCAGACGTTTTATTCGGGGTGGAAATAGGACAGGAAATAAACGTGTGGTGTCAAAATAAACGTCCGACGCCCTTTCAAAACACGTCTCCAAAAACACTCCGGTCGTGTAAACACTGCGGGAGGATAAATATAAAACACTTCACCACATCAGAAACTTTACAAGAAAAACTCCTGCAGCAAACGAGGAGCAGACGCCAAAGTGACGCCGCTCCACAGACACGACTCCACATCGACTCTGATGACTTTTGTTTTGTGATTTAAAGCAGAGTTCAGGATTTGTCCAGGTGTGGGTTCAGTTTGTGTCTGAACAGAACGACTGTTTAACGTCATTTAGTAAAACTTCACGTCTCTGAAACCTGCTGGAAACACCGACAGGAAAAAGCACAAAGCACAGAAACCCACAGCAAGAGGGGCCTGTGTTTGGGAACCGTTGTGAGAATCATTTAGTGAATCATTTAGTGAATCATTTAGTGAATCGTTGTGTGAATCGTTTGGTGAATTGCAGGTGAATCATTTAGTGAATCATTTAGTGAATCAGTGAATCGTTTGGTGAATTGTTTAGTGAATCGTTTAGTGAATCAGTGAATCGTTTGGTGAATCGTTTAGTGAATCGTTTAGTGAATCATTTAGTGAATCGTTTGGTGAATCGTTTAGTGAATCGTTTGGTGAATTAGTGAATCGTTTAATGAATCGTTTAGTGAATCGTTTGGTGAATCAATGAATCGTTTGGTGAATCGTTTGGTGAATCAGTGAATCGTTTGGTGAATCGTTTGGTGAATCAGTGAATCGTTTGGTGAATCGTTTAGTGAATCGTTTGGTGAATCAGTGAATCGTTTGGTGAATCGTTTGGTGAATCGTTTGGTGAATCAGTGAATGGTTTGGTGAATCGCTTAGTGAATCGTTTGGTGAATCAGTGAATCATTGAATGAATCGTTTGGTGAATCGTTTGGTGAATCAGTGAATCGTTTGGTGAGTCAGTGAATCGTTTGGTGAATCAGTGAACCGTTTGGTGAATCGGGACTCACGCAGGCACAGGGTGAGGCTGGAGTCCGGCATGAATCCCGAGGGGCACGAGCAGCGGAAACTCCCCATGACGTTCTGACACTTCCCGTTGGGACACACCCCGGGAATCACACACTCGTCCACATCTGAGGAGGAACAAGAGACAAGAGTCACAACCGCAAGCAGGGATGAACGGCCCTCCCGACCCCGTGACTGTAAAAGGACGAGCTTCTGTGGGAGGGCGGAAGGTCTCAAAGGAACTCACTTTTCAAACGCAGGAGGGACCAGGTCTGAACTCTGTATGTTTTGTGTATGTTTTGTAAGGATGTAAGAATCAGGTAAATCTGGTCAAAGGTCCCAATAATCTGGAGCATCACAATATCTGGAAATCCCAAGTGTCTTTGCTTAAATGAACAGTTCTGATGCAGAAATAGCTAAAAAAACAGAGGGAACTACATAGACCATGATCCTTTGCTCCGTTTCAGCGCAGACGACATGAAGAAATAACTGTTCTAAGCACTTTTACATCTTCATTCTGTGGATTCAGTCTGTGAAGCATTTTTAGAGGAAAAAGGAGCAGATTCACAGTTTTATATTGGAATAAATCTGGTCCAGAGAGATTTGGATTTCGTTCCGTCCCTAATGACAATAAATGTTGCACCAAATAACTGGGCAAAGCATTTTACATTTGTACATTTGTGTATTTGTATATTTGTATACTTGTATATTTGTATACTTGTATATTTGTATACTTGTATATTTGTATACTTGTATATTTGTATACTTGTATATTTGTATATTTGTATATTTGTATACTTGTATATTTGTATACTTGTATATTTGTATACTTGTATATTTGTATACTTGTACATTTGTATATTCTGATAAATAAGCGTCGGTTCCAGATAAACTCTGAGTCTCGTGTCGGTGCTGCAGACAGAAGTCGTTGCAGGTCTGATGCTGCGTCGTCTCTACACAAACCAAACTTAAAACCACACGGCTCATTTGCATAAACTATAAGCGCTGAAAAGCACAGCTGCTCCTCCTGATGCGGTGGATGAACGTTCTCCCTCTGCTGCTCCACACTCGCTGCGTCTGTCGTCTGTTTGGATAAAGAAACGTCTGCGTGTTGTGGAGGGTTTGAGCGACTTTCTGTGATTCAGGAGTCGCTTTAAATGTGGAAACTCCTGAAACGCTCCGGAGAGATTCTGCTGGAACATTTCACATGAACTCACCTAAAGTCTCAGCCTAAATTATCCTCACACTGGGGAAAAAAAACTGAGTTTTCCCAGTTTTACTGAGAAAAATGTTTGTGAGGAAGGAAATAATCGCCCCAAATCACCACCTGGTCTCAAACGTCCGACTCTGATTTGGTATTTTACGGTTAAAGTGCAGATGAGTGAATCATCAGTGGAGTCAGTACAAAACTAAAGGTGTGCGATGGTGGTGCGATAGTTGTATAAATAGTTGTATAAATAGTTGTGTAATAGTTGTGTAATAGTTGTGTAGTAGTTGTGTAGTAGTTGTGTAGTAGTTGTGTACCTTGGCAGTGGGAGGCGTTGACTCGTCTGTATCCGGGGGGACAGTCGATCAGAGGAACTGCTGCAAACACACGGTACAAAACAGGAGGTTTTTACACAGGTTCAAACAGCACAAAATCAAACTGGGTGAGTTTTACTCTGCTCCACCTGCACCTGAGAAGAAGCTTAACACCACTTTAACCCATCGTTGGCCTGTGCAGTGGGAAATCAGCAGAGGGAAGTGTGAGGTGTTTATAAAGTTGTTTTCTAACGTTTCCAGACACTAATGAGTGAACCAGGCAGAGCGTTTGGTTTGTTAGACTCGTGGCTGTTGTCAGATGGGTTAAAGTGGAGTTAAGCTTCTTCAGTCTGAAGCAAATTGGTGTTTTACCTGGAAGTTCAGAACTTGCCCCCATCACTGCACTAGTTCAGAACTTGCCCCCATCACTGCACTAGTTCAGAACTTGCCCCCATCACTGCACTAGTTCAGAACTTGCCCCCATCACTGCACTAGTTCAGAACTTGCCCCCATCACTGCACTAGTTCAGAACTTGCCCTCATCACTACACTAGTTCAGAACTTGCCCCCATCACTACACTAGTTCAGAACTTGCCCCCATCACTACACTAGTTCAGAACTTGCCCCCATCACTGCACTAGTTCAGAACTTGCCCCCATCACTGCACTAGTTCAGAACTTGCCCTCATCACTGCACTAGTTCAGAACTTGCCCCCATCACTACACTAGTTCAGAACTTGCCCCCATCACTGCACTAGTTCAGAACTTGCCTCCATCACTGCACTAGTTCAGAACTTGCCCCCATCACTGCACTAGTTCAGAACTTGCCCCCATCACTGCACTAGTTCAGAACTTGCCCCCATCACTGCACTAGTTCAGAACTTGCCCCCATCACTGCACTAGTTCAGAACTTGCCCCCATCACTGCACTAGTTCAGAACTTGCCCCCATCACTACACTAGTTCAGAACTTGCCCCCATCACTGCACTAGTTCAGAACTTGCCCCCATCACTACACTAGTTCAGAACTTGCCCCCATCACTACACTAGTTCAGAACTTGCCCCCATCACTGCACTAGTTCAGAACTTGCCCCCATCACTGCACTAGTTCAGAACTTGCCCCCATCACTGCACTAGTTCAGAACTTGCCCCCATCACTGCACTAGTTCAGAACTTGCCCTCATCACTGCACTAGTTCAGAACTTGCCCCCATCACTACACTAGTTCAGAACTTGCCCCCATCACTGCACTAGTTCAGAACTTGCCCCCATCACTACACTAGTTCAGAACTTGCCCCCATCACTGCACTAGTTCAGAACTTGCCCTCATCACTGCACTAGTTCAGAACTTGCCCCCATCACTACACTAGTTCAGAACTTGCCTCCATCACTGCACTAGTTCAGAACTTGCCCCCATCACTGCACTAGTTCAGAACTTGCCCTCATCACTGCACTAGTTCAGAACTTGCCCCCATCACTACACTAGTTCAGAACTTGCCTCCATCACTGCACTAGTTCAGAACTTGCCCCCATCACTGCACTAGTTCAGAACTTGCCCCCATCACTGCACTAGTTCAGAACTTGCCCCCATCACTGCACTAGTTTGTTGCCTTCACAGACTCACACACAGTCAGATTCTCCACTGAGGAAACACTGATCTGTGCCGTTTTTTTGGCTTCTGACAGAATTCACCTCCTCAAGCAAAAGACTTTAGTTTCAAACGTGTTTAACTTTAAGTTGATTATCACAAACCTGTGAACAAAAGTCACTCTGCTTTGATATGTGTCACTTGTATTTCTGTGTAAATCCTCAGAGTTCAGATGCTCTACTTTTCTTGAAGATCTAAATAATTTCTTTTCCATAACAGATCCGCGGGGGTCAGAGGTCAGAGCACAGGCGCTGTAGGGCTGGTTTGGGGAGTACCTAAGGCCTACCTGGTTTGTTGGGGCACTTGTTGCACTGGTGGAAGCCCCAGGACGTCCCCAGGGAGTTGCAGCACTGCTCCTGTTTCGAGAGGCCGGGGAGAAGCTTCCCACACTGAGGAAGAGGAGAACATCAGAGCGAGAAGAACGTGAACAACAAGAGACTCAAGCACTTTAACCCCTGAAGACCTAAGGGAAATTGCCCTCTCTCTAGTACATTTCTGCTCGCCTGGATTTTTGTCTTAATGTTGCTTTTCAAACTGCCCCTTTTGCCCCTAATGAAGTGTTCTACCTCCTTTTGTTCAGTCCAACCTGTTATTTCACAATCTGCTGCTGTAGTTGTGTCATGAGGCTGTGAGAAAAGCTACAGGACCAGAAATAGAGATGGAAAAAAAAACAGAAAAAAAATTCACTCTTTTATACAAAACCCACAACAAACCTGTAGAAACAACTTTTTGGACATAAAAATGCTTAATTTAGGGCCTGAGCTACAAAAATGCAAAATCTCAAGTCTGTAAGTAAATTAAAAATCTCCTTATTGCCCTAAAAACAAAAAAAGTGCAGTGGCTCCATGACTTTCCTGGTCCAGTCCTGGAAACAGCTCCTGTCAGGACCACGGCCAGAGCCACAGCACTTCTGCATTTCCAGGGTGGAAATTACATTTGGATTTGTTCATTTGGACTGAAATAAACCTTTAAATAAAAATAGAAAGAGATGCACAATTACACACACCAACATGTGTCATTTTCCATGTGTGTGAGAATTAACTCCACTTAGAGCGACTTTTTCCCTCGTTATAAACACACACAGTCAGAGGAGTCGACCATCTTGACTCACTTCACTCTTTGGCAAAGTTTGGCTCCATCAAAATGGACGGAGCGCATGAGTTTGGGGAAAACAAAGTTCCTGTTGGACACTCGTTTTGCTCCCGTCATCACACAGCGTGAGTGTGACGTAGGATAAAGCCGCAGAAATGTACGGAAACCTCTATGTCTGCACTTTCAGAGGGGAAAAGGACCTTTCTGTCTTTTACCGTTAAAGTTCTGCGGTTATAGAAACATGTTCCTCTGTATCCTGTACGATGTCGTAGGTCTTCAGGGTTAATACTAAACTAAGGCCTTGTCCACACATAGTCGGGGATCTGATTAAACAAAGTTATTTTTATACGTTTTGGCCTCATCCACACAGAACCGAAGGATTAAGTCCTTCAAACCTTTTGGAAAACACCGGCCAAAGTGAAGGTTTTGGGAAACTCCAGGTTTGCGTTTGGTGTGGACATGAATAACGGTGATTTGTGTTTTTAAACGTCACTATTTGCGACAAGTGCATAAACGTCACAGAATCATGAGCCGGTTTCACTTCGTACAAAGCCTCTCTCCAGTGTCAGGACTGGTTCACTCGACAGCAGGTGAGGACTTTTCTGACTGAACCAGTCGCTGCTGTTTGGTGGTGACGTCTGTAAAGCTCCGGACGCTCAGTGGAGTCAGAGTAAATCCTGACACAACAGCAAACACAGCAGAGTGAACACGTCTGTCAGGAGCTTTGTCCTTTCTGTGGTGAACTTGTGAATTAAAGGTACGATAAAAAATGCTTAAAGTTATTATTTAACAAAGGAGGAGAGCGTCTGATATCGACACTCGGGCTGGTTCTGACACACACTTCCCTGATTGGCCGATGACAACGTCTGGGGTTCACACTGCCGAGTGTTTCTGAGTCCTGACGAGCCGCTGGAGATAAAATGCGTTGAACTCGGGCTGTCAACGTTAATGTGTTAATTGCAATTAGACTAATGTAATCCATAACGTGATAATTTATTTATTTTTAATCACGATTAAAGTTCTCCAGCCTTGTGTCTCTTCTAACGTGATGCTCAGCTCTGGTTCAGGCTCAGATGAGCTGGAGCAGGAAGTGTTCGGTGTTTATGGCAAAGAAAATAAGTAATAAATAGAACTGCTTTACGTTATGGCTTTAAAACGGTCTTGAAATGCAAAATAACACAATTTTAAACAGGCAATTCAATATGCGATTTAAAAAATGAATCCTTTGACAGCCCTGGTTTAGACAAAAATATCTGTCTGAGGTTTGGCCAAGAGTTTCCTTCACTTTCCTCTTGAGATTTATTCACTGCATCTTCTTCTTGAATATGGTCCATGTCGACCTCGATCTGTGGCTCGATCCCAGACACACTGACGGTTCTGCAGGGACTGAACATTCTACTCATTCTTTCCTCCCCTGTTAATAATAAAGAGTTCCTCAAACGTGTGAATGAAACAAAACACGACTCCATCGGTCGCGTTCAGATCCTGGTAACAGGAGCTGTGATGTCAGACTCACGGGGCTCACATTTCTCACTGTACTTTGTCATGAAACATCCAAAAGGGAAACAGAGGAACTTCTTGTAACACAACAAAACTCTGCACTTGGACATTATTCCTTCGTCTGGCCCCATCTGTTTTAAATAACCCGGCCTGAAGAATGTCGTGACATCATCTGAGACACAGCAGAATGTTTGTGTCCTGCACAGGAACATCATGTTTAGTCTAAAGTGAGTTCATGTCATTCTGGGGACTGAGGCCTTCCTCATGTCAACAAATATCCTGAGCCAACGTGATGGTGATGAGAGAATAAAGGGCCATGACAACTGTCCAAACGTTTCCCAAACCACAGGAGAAACCGCAGCAAAACGGTGTAACACTTATTTTTCTCAGTCTCACAGTCTGGAGAGTTAAAGTCCTTTGCCTTTGTAGGACAGTATTAGTCAGGCTGGCGCCCCCTAGTGCCTCCGCTCACATTCACTTCTCTGCAGAGACTCGTCGGGAATCAGAAACACTCGGCAGTTTGAACCCCGGAAGTTGAAGTCGGTGCTTCGGCCGATCAGACCTGCGTGAAGTCGCCCATCAAACGCAAACCTTCAAAAACTGTGTCAATCGTTTGTGCTTCTTTAGTTTTGGAGAAATTAACGATTCTGTTACAGGTCAAACTGGGGTCAGACAGCAGTCAACAGCCTTTAGTCTTTTGCTTTAATTCAGATTTTATAATAACACAGACTTTTCCTCAGCCTCAGGTCGTTTCTCAGCCTCAGGTCGTTTCTCTTCTCTAGTTTTGTGGAGTTTGTCTCCGTCAGCTGAGCAGAAATGACGTCCTATAATTACCACAGAAATAATAATGAAGAATTTTAGAAATAAACTCACACAAATGAAACTGTCACAGCACAAAACAGCACAAACCAAATACAAACGTTTGACATCATTTTCTTCTGTTTTGAGGCTGTTTCACATTCTGAGGTTCTGGACGACGTCATCGACCAAAATAAAACTGTGAATATCTGAAGAACCAGAATCACAAACTGAACTTTCTGCAGCACAAACGACTGACTCCATTTTGGGCGTTTTCGAGCATTTTTCTTCTTCCTGTGGGTCTGACCCCAGTTTGACCTGTAAAAGAATCGTTAATTTCTCCAAAACTAAAGAAGCACAAATGAAACTTTTTGCAGCACAAACGAAACACAAACGATTGACACAGTTTTTGTGCAGGTTTGCGTTTGATGGGGCGACTTCACAGAGGTGAAGAGGTCAAACTCCAGCTCCTCTGGGTCCTTTTGTGTCCAACAGGAAACAAAGGTCCAGACGGATGGAGACGATTCCCGACGTCGAGGATTTAAAGCCAGAACAAAGAGAATGGTGAATTTTATCGAGGGGAAAGACGTTATTGTCCTTCTTCTTACAGGATTTTCTGTTGTGTCAGGATTTACTCTGACTGCACTGAGCGTCCGGAGCTTTACAGACGTCACCACCAAACAGCAGCGACTGGTTCAATCCAAAAAGTCCCCACCTGCTGTCGAGCGAACCAGTCCTGACACTGGAGAGACGGTTTGTACGAAGTGAAACCGGCTCATGAATCAGGCCAGGACAGGGTTCTACAGGTCCCTGCTCAACATGTGAAACTATGAAATCATCAGATTCTAGAACGTAATCATTTGTTGCGTCCTGATACTCTGCAGTGGCATCAAGCCGGGGTTTTTCTTGTATGTCTGTGGTTACCATGGTGACACAGTTAGGGCTGTAACAATAATGTAAATCTGGTGATATCGTATCGTCAAAGGTGTCTCAATAATCTGGAGCATCACAATATCTGGAATCCCCAGTGTCTTTGCTTAAATGAACAGTTCTGATGCAGAAATAGCTAAAAAAAACCAGAGGGAACTACATAGACCATGATCCTTTGCTCCGTTTCAGTGCAGACGACATGAAGAAATAACTGTTCTCAGCACTTTTACATCTTCATTCTGTGGATTAAGTCTGTGAAGCATTTTTAGAGGAAAAAGGAGCAGATTCACAGTTTTATAGTGAAATAAATCTGGAACAGAGAGATGGAGATGGTGAAAATATCGTACAGAGAGATTCAGATATTGTTCCACACAAGAAATGTCCCAGTGTCCCTATTTTGGACCAATTATACCTGCCAACAGTAAAGAGGCAGAAACTGACATTTGTTTAGGAAAAATACAAAAAATCTGCTTAAAAAACGACCAAAACACAAAGAAAATGTGACTGTACTGAGTCACATTTATCATGAAGGGGCCGAGAGCAACGATTTTCTCAATTCTCAGTTTCACAATTTTATTATTACCAACCACCACAAACCGAGTGTCTCAGTTTTTGATTCTGAAAATCTCCGTCAGCAAACACTGTCAAACAAGTCGTCTTGAAGAGTCTTAAAACTATTTAAAATCCCAATGAGATAGAGCACATTTTCATTTTCCTGTGATCAGTCCGAGCGTTCATGGTTCTGAGAAAAACTGTAGACTAATGCTACCACTAACGCTAATGCTAACGCTAATGCTAACGCTAATGCTAGCTTGTGACTGTAATGTTCAGAGGGGCGTATGTAACAGGTGTATAACAGCAGTTACCTGTGTGCCTGTGGTCTCCTGGAAGCATCGGCCCAGAGTGTTTTTGGATACGGGGAAACTCGACCCCAGAGGCATTTTGTAACTGTAGGAGTACGAGTAGGCGGAGCCAGGCGAGTACACGAAGGCGGAGCCAGGAGAGGGGGCGGAGCCAGATGAGGGGTGGGCGGGGCTGAAGTTATCCACCTGTGACACTTGGTGCACCTGGACCGACGCCTCCGGAGGATGTTTGACGTGAACGTTCACGAAGCTCGGATTATGAACTGGAGAGAGAGGAGAGTGGGGGTGTTACCTAAGGTGTGTCCTGGGGTGTGTGCGGGTACCTGGGGTGTGTCCTGGGGTGTGTGCGGTTACCTGGGGTGTGTGCGGGTACCTGGGGTGTGTCCTGCGGTGTGTGTGGTTACCTAGGGTGTGTGGGGTTACCTGGGGTGTGTCCTGCAGTGTGTGTGGGTACCTGGGGTGTGTCCTGGGGTGTGTGTGGTTACCTGGGGTGTGTGCAGTTACCTGGGGTGTGTGCGGTTACCTAGGGTGTGTGGGGTTACCTGGGGTGTGTGCGGTTACCTAGGGTGTGTGGGGTTACCTGGGGTGTGTGCGGGTACCTGGGGTGTGTCCTGCGGTGTGTGGGGTTACCTGAGGTGTGTCCTGCGGTGTGTGGGGTTACCTGGGGTGTGTGCGGGTAACTGGGGTGTGTCATGCGGTGTGTGGGGTTACCTGGGGTGTGTGGGGTTACCTGGGGTGTGTCCTGCGGTGTGTGGGGTTACCTGGGGTGTGTGCGGGTACCTGGGGTGTGTCCTGCGGTGTGTGGGGTTACCTGGGGTGTGTCCTGCGGTGTGTGGGTTTACCTGGGGTGTGTGGGTTTACCTGGGGTGTGTGGGTTTACCTGGGGTGTGTAGGGTTACCTGGGGTGTGTGGGGTTACCTGGGGTGTGTGGGGTGACCTGGGGTGTGTGGGGTGACCTGGGGTGTGTGGGGTTACCTGGGGTGTGTCCTGCGGGTTGTGCGGGTAGCTGGGGTGTGTGGGGTTACCTGGGGTGTGTAGGGTTACCTGGGGTGTGTCCTGCAATGTGTGGGGTTATCTGGGGTGTGTGGGGTTACCTGGGGTGTGGCCGTTGCCGTAGCTCAGGGGCAGGGTGTGGGTGGAGTGCACCTGTGCAGCGCCCCCTGTGGTCGCCCCCTGCTGCTGCTCCCCCGGGGTGTGAACGGGCATCTGGCAGAACTTCCCGGTGAAGGAGGGAGGACACTGGCACTTATCCCGGGAGCTGCACTTCCCCCCGTTTATGCAGGGAAGATGGCAAACGACTGGGAAGGACACGGAGAGACCGGGTTTAGACCAGGACTAGACTAGGACTAGACCAGGACTAGACCAGGATTAAACCAAGATTACACCAGGCCTGAACTAGGACTCTACCAGGACTAAACCATGACTAAACCAGGTCTAAACCAGGACTAAACTGGGTCAAGATCAGGACTAAACCAAGATTAAACCAGGCCTGAACTAGGACTAAACCAGGACTAAACCAGGACTAAACCAGGTCTAAACCAGGACTAAACCAAGATTAAACCAGGACTAAACCAGGTCTAAACCAGGACTAAAACAAGACTAAACCAGGACTAAACCAGGACTAAACCAGGTCTAAAACAAGACTAAACCAGGACTAAACCAGGACTAAACCAGGTCTAAACCAGGACTAAACCAGGACTAAACCAGGTCTAAACCAGGACTAAACCAGGTCTAAACCAGGTCTAAACCAGGACTAAACCAGGACTAAACCAGGACTAAACCAGGTCTAAACCAGGTCTAAACCAGGTCTAAACCAGGACTAAACCAGGTCTAAACCAGGTCTAAACCAGCACTAAACCAGGTCTAAACCAGGTCTAAACTAGGTCTAAACCAGGACTAAACCAGGACTAAACCAGGTCTAAACCAGGTCTAAACCAGGTCTAAACCAGGTCTAAACCAGGTCTAAACTAGGTCTAAACCAGGTCTAAACCAGCACTAAACCAGCACTAAACCAGGTCTAAACCAGGTCTAAACTAGGTCTAAACCAGGACTAAACCAGGACTAAACCAGGACTAAACCGTTTCTTTTCTGCAGTTGAGTTAAACTTTGATTTTCAGACTGAGTGTCTCTGCACTGAGGCGCTAAAACCACAAGACCTGACGAGTCCAGACCTGTCCCAGATCCAGGACCAGACCAGGACCAGACCACACCCAGGGGATTATGGGAAATACTGCAGCAAGAGACACACACACACACACACAGCTCCAAATGAAGCTCATCGAGGGCAGCAGTTACAGTGGATGATCTGGAGCCAGGTCCATATTTGGAATTTGCGAGTATCATAGCAACCAAAGAGCCAATCAGGAGCAAGGCTGTGGACGAGATTCCAATTTAGCAACGCTGTCAATCAGACCTATTGCTAACGCTAGTGGGAGGGGCCTCGGGGAAAGAAGGCGTCTGATTGGTCGGTTCTTAACGTTCAGGTTTCGATTTGGGACAAAATGTTTTTTGGCTTTTGACAGAATTCACCTCCTCTAGAAACGACTTTAGCTTCAGACTGGAGCCAGAGCCCATGGAGCCCAAACACACACATATACACACAGTGACAGGTGAAGAGTCCCTGTGTTGACAGGTGCAGTGACAGGTGCGGTGACAGGTGGACTGACCCACTCTGAAGCTGGGTGCGGTCAGCGTGTCGGTGGCGCGGCCGTTCTCGCTGATGATGGTGGTGGTGTTTCCCTGCTGACAGGTGTTCCGACAGGCTCCGCCCACACAGGTGTACTTACAGATGGTCGGGGTGAAGACCACTTTAATCCTGCCGGTGTGGTTCCCCCCTGAGCGAGGCACAGACCAGGGTCATTAAACAGGAATGAAACGAGGAGCCGTGAGTTCTCCAACACAGAAATACAACGAGCAAACTGTGCAAAAAAACCTGGCCACAATATGAGATCGAAACAAATCTATCAGGAAATGACTTAAAAGTAGTGAAATGATCTGTTCCTGCAGCAAAATCATTTTACTGAACGAGATTCGACCTCTAGACGAGAATAAAACAGTCTCAGAATGAGAAAGTCGATAAGACCCACTTTTACTCTCTGGTTTTTAACACCGCGTGAGTTTTGTGCTCCTCTGAGTCTATTTTATTTATTTATGTTTAATTCATTTTGAATTACACTTTACACATTTTAACACTTCTTATTTCTTGTTTTCATTTCTGATTAACTGTCTTTTATTGTATGAACTTGTCATTTTAGTGGACTGGAGAATAAATCTGAAAAAAGACGAAGAACCTGACAGAAGTTTGAGTCTGAAAAGTTGTTTCACTGTCTGGAAATGTCCAAAATATCAAATATTTCAGGGTTTTAAATGAAGTTAGTTACTATGGTGATGTCACGGTGATGTCACGGTGATGTCAGTGATGTCAGTGATGTCACGGTGATGTCACGGTGATGTCAGTGATGTCACGGTGATGTCACGGTGATGTCACGGTGATGTCACGGTGATGTCACGGTGATGTCACGGTGATGTCAGTGATGTCACGGTGATGTCACGGTGATGTCACGGTGATGTCAGTGATGTCACGGTGATGTCACGGTGATGTCACGGTGATGTCACGGTGATGTCACGGTGATGTCACGGTGATGTCACGGTGATGTCACGGTGATGTCAGTGATGTCACGGTGATGTCACGGTGATGTCACGGTGATGTCACGGTGATGTCAGTGATGTCACAGTGATGTCACGGTGATGTCACGGTGATGTCATGTCACGGTGATGTCACGGTGATGTCAGTGATGTCACGGTGATGTCACGGTGATGTCACGGTGATGTCACGGTGATGTCACGGTGATGTCACTCAGAGCTCTGTCGCACTAATGAAACTCCTGCAGCACCTCAGGTTTGTCCAGGTGTGTGTTCAGTTTTGTGTCATGTTTTTGTGTTTTTATGGAGGATTGTAGCCTGGGAGCCTGGGGGCGGAGCCTCGTACAGGGCCCAGGAGAGATCTCTAGATGGTTCAAGCGTGCATTTAGTCCTGTTTTAGTCCTGTTTCAGTCCTGGT
Organism: Odontamblyopus rebecca; assembly: GCA_030686955.1. Lineage (NCBI taxonomy): Eukaryota > Metazoa > Chordata > Actinopteri > Gobiiformes > Gobiidae > Odontamblyopus > Odontamblyopus rebecca. The sequence continues at coordinate 40,343,229 of CM060662.1, read as the reverse complement.
TTAGTCTTGTTTTAATCCTGATTTAGTCCTGTTTTAGTCCTGTTTTAGTCCTGTGGGAGCATGTGGGCGGAGCCTCGTACAGGGCCCAGGAGAGATCTCTAGATGGTTCAAGCATGCATTTAGTCCTGTTTTAGTCCTGGTTTAGTCCTGGTTTAGTCCTGGTTTAGTCCTGGTTTAGTCCTGTTTTAGTCCTGGTTTAGTCCTGTTTTAATCCTGATTTAGTCCTGTTTTAGTCCTGTGGGAGCATGTGGGCGGAGCCTCGTACAGGGCCCAGGAGAGATCTCTAGATGACTCAAACATGCATGGAGGACTCTAGAACCTCCTCGGGCAGGTTTACGATGAGGAACAGAGTTAGAACACGAGAAAAGGAGAGAAAAAGTGGAGGCTGTGTGTTTGTGTGGGTCTGTGGCATCTGAGCATGTGCAGAACCACGACCCGGATCAGGCGGTGACATCATCATCAGGGGGTCAGGGGTCAGAGGTCAGGGGTCAGAGTGTGACCGATCAGACCCAGTCTCAGTCAGAGCGTCCACTTTGAAGCTGCTCTAAACCTCTGGCCTCTGGGATCTGCCGCTGTGCCCTCGGGCAAGACACTCCCACAGAAGAAAGGCCAAAACAAACCAGGATTTATGTGTTTGTTTGTTTCACACCTCTGCCCCGATTTACTGCTCACAGACCAGAGTCAGTCCTGGTTCAGTCCTGGTTCAGTCCTGGTTCAGTCCTGGTTCAGTCCTGGTTCAGTCCTGGTTTAGTCCTGGTTTAGTCCTGGTTTAGTCCTGGTTCAGTCCTGGTTCAGTCCTGGTTTAGTCCTGGTTCAGTCCTGGTTTAGTCCTGGTTCAGTCCTGGTTTAGTCCTGGTTTAGTCCTGGTTTAGTCCTGGTTTAGTCCTGGTTTAGTCCTGGTTCAGTCCTGGTTCAGTCCTGGTTCAGTCCTGGTTCAGTCCTGGTTTAGTCCTGGTTCAGTCCTGGTTCAGTCCTGGTTTAGTCCTGGTTTAGTCCTGGTTTAGTCCTGGTCTCTGTGTTCCAGTGCTGAGGGCACATCTGGAAAAATGTTCTGCTGAATCAGAGCCCAGAGCGGCTACTGTCTGGACCAAGACCAGAGACCGGACCTGGACTGGGACCAGGGACCAGACCAGAGACCAGAGACCAGAGCCCCGACCTGGACCAGGACCAGGGACCAGGACCAGGACCAGAGACCAGAGCACAGAGCCCAGACCTGGACCTGGACCAGGACCAGGGACCAGATTAGAGACCAGAGACCAGGACTAGGACCAGAGACGAGAGACCAGACCTGGAGTTTAAGACCCACTTCAGGCTTCAGCCAAAACCACAACAGTAAAACGAAAGCGTGAGAGTAGAGGAAAGAGACACAGAGAAGAGAGAAGAGAGAGAAGAGTGAAGAGAGAGAAGAGAGAAGAGAGAGAAGAGAGAAGAGAAGAGAGAGAAGAGAGAAGAGAGAGAAGAGAGAGAAGAGAGAGAAGAGAGAGAAGAGAAGAGAGAGAAGAGAGAAGACAGAGAAGAGACAGAAGAGAGAAAAGAGAGAAGAGAGAGAAGAGAAAGAAGAGAGGAGAGAGAAGAGAGTGAAGAGAGAAGAGAGAGAAGAGAGAGAAGAGAGAGAAGAGAAGAGAGAGAAGAGAGAGAAGAGAAGAGAGAAGAGAGAGAAGAGAGAGAAGAGAGAAGAGACAGAAGAGAGAGAAGAGAGAAAAGAGAGAAGAGAGGAGAGAGAAGAGAGTGAAGAGAGAAGAGAGAAGAGACAGAAGAGAGAGAAGAGAGAAGAGAGAGAAGAGAGTGAAGAGAGAGAAGAGTGAAGAGAGAGAAGAGTGAAGAGAGTGAAGAGAGAGAAGAGTGAAAAGAGAGAAGAGTGAAGAGAGTGAAGAGAGAGAAGAGTGAAGAGAGAGAAGAGAGAGAAGACAGAGGGATGGAAGAGGGAGAGGAGGAGAGAGAAAGAGAAAGGAGGAGAGAGAGAACTGGACTCCACACAACTATCTGACATGAGCACAGTAATTTAGAGTTTGGCTTCTGTTGGATTCTGCAGGAAAAAAGAGAAAAAGAGAAAGAAGGAGGAGAAAGAGATGGAAGAGACGAGAGACAGAAAGAGCGAGAGAGAAAGAGATGGAAGAGACGAGAGACAGAAAGAGCGAGAGAGAAAGAGATGGAAGAGACGAGAGACAGAAAGAGCGAGAGAGAAAGAGATGGAAGAGACGAGAGACAGAAAGAGCGAGAGAGAAAGAGATGGAAGAGATGAGAGACAGAAAGAGCGAGAGAGAAAGAGATGGAAGAGACGAGAGACAGAAAGAGCGAGAGAGAAAGAGATGGAAGAGACGAGAGACAGAAAGAGCGAGAGAGAAAGAGATGGAAGAGACGAGAGACAGAAAGAGATGGAAGAGACGAGAGAGAAAGAGATGGAAGAGACGAGAGACAGAAAGAGCGAGAGAGAAAGAGATGGAAGAGACGAGAGACAGAAAGAGATGGAAGAGACGAGAGAGAAAGAGATGGAAGAGACGAGAGACAGAAAGAGCGAGAGAGAAAGAGATGGAAGAGACGAGAGACAGAAAGAGCGAGAGAGAAAGAGATGGAAGAGACGAGAGACAGAAAGAGTGAGAGAGAAGATCAGGTCTAGAGCTGCACTTTCAGAATCACACAAACTCAGTCCTGGACACAAACCTGACAGAAGTCTGAAAATCTGAGAGAAAATTTGAGGTGAAGTTTGAGTCTGAAAAATCTTTTCACTGTCACAGTGAAATCCTGGTTTAGACCTGGTTTAGACCTGGTTTAGACCTGGTTTAGTCCTGGTTTAGTCCTGGTTTAGTCCTGGTTTAGTCCCGGTTTAGTCCCGGTTTAGTCCTGGTTTAGTCCTGGTTTAGTCCTGGTTTAGACCTGGTTTAGTCCTGGTTTAGTCCTGGTTTAGTCCTGGTTTAGTCCCAATTTAGTTCTGATTTAGTTCCGATTTAGTCCCGGTTTAGTCCTGGTTTAGTCCAGATTTAGTCCTGGTTTAGTCCAGATTTAGTCCTGTTTTAGTCCAGATTTAATCCTGTTTTAGTCCAGATTTAGTCCCGTTTTAGTCCAGATTTAGTCCTGTTTTAGTCCTGTTTTAGTCCTGTTTTAGTCCAGATTTAGTCCTGGTTTAGTCCAGATTTAGTCCTGTTTTAGTCCAGATTTAGTCCTGTTTTAGTCCAGATTTAGTCCTGTTTTAGTCCAGATTTAGTCCTGTTTTAGTCCAGATTTAGTCCTGTTTTAGTCCAGATTTAGTCCTGTTTTAGTCCAGATTTAGTCCTGTTTTAGTCCAGATTTAGTCCTGTTTTAGTCCAGATTTAGTCCTGTTTTAGTCCATATTTAGTCCTGTTTTAGTCCATATTTAGTCCTGTTTTAGTCCAGATTTAGTCCTGTTTTAGTCCAGATTTAGTCCTGTTTTAGTCCAGATTTAGTCCTGTTTTAGTCCAGATTTAGTCCTGTTTTAGTCCAGATTTAGTCCTGTTTTAGTCCAGATTTAGTCCTGTTTTAGTCCAGATTTAGTCCTGTTTTAGTTCAGATTTAGTCCTGTTTTAGTCCAGATTTAGTCCTGTTTTAGTCCTGCAGTGCAGAGGAAAGAGCCTCAGAAAAGACGAGGAGAGAGAAAAATTTTCAAGCATTTTCTTTGTTCTTTCTGTTTGTGGAGCTGTTCATGTCTCATCATCATCTGATGAGTTAAACCAGGCAGGTCCAAACTGTGGCCCGGGGTCCAAACTGTGGCCCGGGGTCCAAACTGTGGCCCGGGGTCCAAACGTGGCCCGGGGTCCAAACTGTGGCCCGGGGGCCAAACGTGGCCCTCAGACCAACTGTTTTGGCCCTCAGGCTCCAGGTGAATGGGCCCAAACCACCACAGTCGTACTTTTTACTGCAGGTTTTTGAAATCTGCCCTGAGCAAACGGATTTAAGCTCCAGAGAAGGACTCACCGTACTGTGGGTGTGGGTGCTGTGGGTGTGGCTGCTGTGGGTGCTGTGAGTGTGGGTGCTGTGGGTGTAGGTGTGGGTGTGGGGGACTCACTGTACAGTGGGTGTGGGTGCTGCGGGTGTGGGTGCTGTGGGTGTGAGTGCTGTGGGTGTGGGTGCTGTGAGTGTGGGGGACTCACCGTACTGTGGGTGTGGCTGCTGTGGGTGTAGGTGTGGGTGTGGGTGACTCACCGTACTGTGAGTGTGGGGCGACCGACAGGGGGATGGCTCTGTCCAGGTGTGGGTGGCGGCTCTGTGGGTGGGTGTGGGTATGGGTGGTGTGGGTGTGGGTGTAGGTGTGGGTGTGGGGGACTCACCGTACTGTGGGTGTGGCTGCTGTGGGTGTAGGTGTGGGTGCTGTGGGTGTAGGTGTGGGTATGGGTGGTGTGGGTGCTGTGGGTGTAGGTGTGGGTGTGGGGGACTCACCGTACTGTGAGTGTGGGGCGACCGACAGGGGGATGGCTCTGTCCAGGTGTGGGTGGCGGCTCTGTGGGTGGGTGTGGGTATGGGTGGTGTGGGTGTGGGTGCTGTGGGTGTGGGTGCTGTGGGTCTGGGTGCTGTGGTAATATTTGGGCTTCAGGAAGAACTGGTTCTGTCCTGGGACCATCTGAACAGGACGGATCCTGGAGAGGAAAGAAAAGACTCAAATAAACACATGAAACCTGAGCCTGGACCTGAAACCAGCCTCTGATTTACGATTTTCCCGTTCCCGATTTTCCCATTCCCAAGTACTGATTTCCAATTCCCAAGTATCGATTTCCGATTTTCCGATTCCTGAGTATCGGTTCCCGATTTTCGATTTTCCGATACCCGATTTCCAATTCCCGATTTTCCGATTCCGGAGTATCAATTTCCAAGTCCCAATTTCCGATTCCCAAGTATCGATTACTGACTTTCCGATTCCCAATTTTCAATTTTCCAATACCCGATTTCCGATTCCTGATTTTCCGATTTCCAATTTCCGATTTTTGAGTCCCGATTTCCAATTACCAAGTATCAACTTCCGATTTTTCAATTCCCTATTTTCAATTTTCCGATTTCCAATTTCCGCTTCCACGAGTATCAATTCCCGATTTTCGATTTTCCGATTCCCGAGTATCAATTCCTGATTTTCGATTTTCCGATACCCAATTCCCGATTTTCTGATTCCCGAGTATCGGTTTCAGAGTCCCGATTTCCGATTCCCAAGTATCGATTTCCAATTTTCCGATTTTCAATTTTCCGACTCCCAATTTCCAATTCCCAAGCATCAATTGCCGATTTTCGATTTTCCGATTCTCGATTTTCTGATACCCGATTTCCAATTCCCGATTTTCCGATTCTGGAGTATCAATTTCCGAGTCCCGATTTCCGATTCCCAAGTATCAATTACTGACTTTCCCATTCCCAATTTTCAATTTTCCAATACCCGATTTCCGATTCCTGATTTTCTGATTTACAATTCCCGATTTTCGAGTCCCGATTTCTGATTACCAAGTATCAATTTCCGATTTTCCAATTCCCTATTTTCAATTTTCCGATTTCCAATTTTCAATTCCCGAGTATCAATTCCAGATTTTCGATTTTCCGATTCCCGAGTATCAATTCCTGATTTTCGATTTTCTGATACCCAATTCCCGATTTTCCGATTCCTGAGTATCGATTTCCGAGTCCCGATTTCCGATTCCCAAGTATCGATTTCCAATTTTCCGATTCCCAATTTTCAATTTTCCGATTCCCAATTTCCGATTCCCAAGTATCAATTCCCGATTTTCGATTTTCCGATACCCGATTTTCGATTCCCGATTTTCGATTTCCAAGTCCCAATTTCCGATTCCCAAGTATCAATTCCCGACTTTCGATTTTACCATTTTACGATTCCCGATTTTACAATTCCCGAGTATCGATTTCCGATTCCCCGAGTTCTGGTCTCACTGTGACGTTTTAAATCTCAATATTTGATCTAAAACAACTTCATAAAAGAAACAAGAGCGAGAAAAAGTGTGGAGTCCAGTGGAGCCGAGGCCGGAAACGTCACAACAGCAAAACTCCACATGAACCAAAGCAGCTTCAGAAATGCCCCCAGACGAGAAGGTCGACAGAAACATTCTGCAGGAGGAACTTATCCACAACGACGAGCATCAGAGAAACGACTGAGCAGCACCAACCACGAGTCAACATAAAACCAAAAAGAAGAAAATAAAAAACAAACTCTTTTCTTCATATTTTGTCTCCAAAACCAAACTGAAAAAACCTCTTCTCTCTCTTTCCTCCTCCTCCTCCTCTTCTCTCTCTTTCCTCCTCCTCTTCTCTCTCTTTCCTCCTCCTCCTCCTCTTCTCTCTCTTTCCTCCTCCTCCTCCTCTTCTCTCTCTTTCCTCCTCCTCCTCTTCTCTCTCTTTCCTCCTCCTCCTCCTCTTCTCTCTCTTTCCTCCTCCTCCTCCTCTTCTCTCTGACAGGCTCCAGCTGCTGCAGGACACAACTCACCACCTCAGACATGACCTCACTTCCTGTATGAACGACCTCACTTCCTGTGTGAACGACCTCACTTCCTGTGTGAATGACCTCACTTCCTGTGTGAATGACCTCACTTCCTGTGCATATTCCTGTAGTTCTTTCATAACCTCCTCCTTAAATCAGACCTGTCGTCATGACGTTTACGCCACGTCAGCTCCACTGGACTAAACCAGGACTAAACCAGAACTAAAGCAGGACTCAACCAGGACTAAACCAGGACTAAACCAGGACTAAAGCAGGACTAAACCAGGACTAAACAAGGACTAAACCAGGACTAAAGCAGGACTAAAGCAGGACTAAAGCAGGACTAAAGCAGGACTCAACCAGGACTAAACAAGGACTCAACCAGGACTCAACCAGGACTCAACCAGGACTAAACCAGAGCCTGTATTTTGTGCCAGTTTTTGTTTCATGTGGAGAGTTTCAATAATGACAGATCTGAATCACCTGTCAAACACCTGCACCTGTCACACCCGCCCCCTCCTCCTCCTTCCTTCTCTCCTCCTTCCTTCTCTCCTCCTCTTTTCTCTCCTCCTCTTTTCTCTCCTCCTTCCTTCTCTCCTCCTCTTTTCTCTTCTCCTTCCTTCTCTCCTCCTCTTTTCTCTCCTCCTTCCTTCTCTCCTCCTTCCTTCTCTCCTCCTTCCTTCTCTCCTCGTCTTCGTCACTTTAAGAGTTTTTTTTGGATCACAGAATCTGTTTTCACTCAGACATGACGTTATCAGTTTATGTGTGGTCCAAGTCCAGACCCAGATCTGTCCCAAGTCCTGCTTTAGTCCTGCTTTAGTCCTGCTTTAGTCCTGGTTTAGTCCTGGTTTAGTCCTGCTTTAGTCCTGCTTTAGTCCTGCTTTAGTCCTGCTTTAGTCCTGGTTCAGTCCTGCTTTAGTCCTGGTTTAGTCCTGCTTTAGTCCTGCTTTAGTCCTGCTTTAGTCCTGCTTTAGTCCTGGTTCAGTCCTGCTTTAGTCCTGCTTTAGTCCTGCTTTAGTCCTGGTTTAGTCCTGGTCTAGTCCTGCTTTAGTCCTGCTTTAGTCCTGCTTTAGTCCTGGTTTAGTCCTGCTTTAGTCCTGCTTTAGTCCTGCTTTAGTCCTGCTTTAGTCCTGGTTCAGTCCTGCTTTAGTCCTGCTTTAGTCCTGCTTTAGTCCTGCTTTAGTCCTGCTTTAGTCCTGGTTCAGTCCTGCTTTAGTCCTGCTTTAGTCCTGCTTTAGTCCTGGTTCAGTCCTGGTTCAGTCCTGGTTTAGTCCTGGTTTAGTCCTGCTTTAGTCCTGCTTTAGTCCTGCTTTAGTCCTGGTTTAGTCCTGGTTTAGTCCTGGTTCAGTCCTGGTTCAGTCCTGGTTCAGTCCTGGTTCAGTCCTGGTTTAGTCCTGGTTTAGTCCTGGTTTAGTCCTGGTTTAGTCCTGGTTCAGTCCTGGTTTAGTCCTGGTTTAGTCCTGGTTTAGTCCTGGTTTAGTCCTGGTTTAGTCCTGGTTCAGTCCTGGTTTAGTCCTGGTTTAGTCCTGCTTTAGTCCTGGTTTAGTCCTGGTTTAGTCCTGGTTCAGTCCTGCTTTATTCCTGCTTTAGTCCTGCTTTAGTCCTGGTTCAGTCCTGGTTCAGTCCTGGTTCAGTCCTGGTTTAGTCCTGGTTTAGTCCTGGTTTAGTCCTGGTTTAGTCCTGGTTTAGTCCTGGTTCAGTCCTGCTTTAGTCCTGGTGTAGTCCTGGTTCAGTCCTTGTTCAGTCCTGGTTTAGTCCTGGTTCAGTCCTGCTTTAGTCCTGGTTTAGTCCTGGTTCAGTCCTGGTTCAGTCCTGGTTCAGTCCTGGTTTAGTCCTGGTTCAGTCCTGGTTCAGTCCTGGTTTAGTCCTGGTTTAGTCCTGGTTTAGTCCTGGTTCAGTCCTGGTTTAGTCCTGGTTTAGTCCTGGTTTAGTCCTGGTTTAGTCCTGGTTCAGTCCTGGTTTAGTCCTGGTTTAGTCCTGGTTTAGTCCTGGTTTAGTCCTGGTTTAGTCCTGGTTTAGTCCTGGTTCAGCCTCTTTTCTGGACACTTTTTATTTAAACCTCAAACATGTTTCATTTATGAGTCCCACAAGAACCAGGACTAAACCAGGACTAAAGCAGGACTAAACCAGGACTAAAGCAGGACTAAAGCAGGACTAAAGCAGGACTAAACCAGGACTAAAGCAGGACTAAAGCAGGACTGAACCAGGACTGAACCAGGACTAAACCAGGACTGAACCAGGACTGAACCAGGACTAAACCAGGACTAAAGCAGGACTGAACCAGGACTGAACCAGGACTGAACCAGGACTAAACCAGGACTAAACCAGGACTAAACCAGGACTAAACCAGGACTAAAGCAGGACTGAACCAGGACTAAACCAGGACTGAACCAGGACTAAACCAGGACTGAACCAGGACTAAAGCAGGACTAAAGCAGGAATAAAGCAGGACTGAACCAGGACTAAACCAGGACTGAACCAGGACTAAAGCAGGACTAAACCAGGACTAAACCAGGACTGAACCAGGACTGAACCAGGACTAAACCAGGACTAAAGCAGGACTAAAGCAGGACTAAAGCAGGACTGAACCAGGACTGAACCAGGACTGAACCAGGACTAAACCAGGACTAAACCAGGACTGAACCAGGACTAAAGCAGGACTAAATCAGGTTGTGGTCCAGATTCTGCAGTTGTGGGTTCGACTCCTCAGGTTAAATCCGTCTCTGCAGCTGTCGACACTAAGTTTAGGCTTTGTCCTCGGACAGAAGAGAAAGAACGAGGGAGGGAGAGAGGGAAAGAACGAGGGAGGGAGAGAGGGAAAGAACGAGGGAGGGAGAAAGGGAAAGAACGAGGGAGGGAGAGAGGGAAAGAACGAGGGAGGGAGAGAGGGAAAGAACGAGGGAGGGAGAGAGGGAAAGAACGAGGGAGGGAGAGAGGGAAAGAACGAGGGAGGGAGAGAGGGAAAGAACGAGGGAGGGAGAAAGGGAAAGAACGAGGGAGGGAGAGAGGGAAAGAACGAGGGAGGGAGAGAGGGAAAGAACGAGGGAGGGAGAGAGGGAAAGAACAAGGGAGGGAGAGGGAAAGAACGAGGGAGGGAGAGAGGGAAAGAACGAGGGAGGGAGAGAGGGAAAGAACGAGGGAGGGAGAGAGGGAAAGAACGAGGGAGGGAGAGAGGGAAAGAACGAGGGAGGGAGAGGGAAAGAACGAGGGAGGGAGAGGGAAAGAACGAGGGAGGGAGAGGGAAAGAACGAGGGAGGGAGAGAGGGAAAGAACGAGGGAGGGAGAGAGAAAGAACGAGGGAGGGAGAGAGAAAGAACGAGGGAGGGAGAGAGGGAAAGAACGAGGGAAGGAGAGAGAAAGAATGAGGGAGGGAGAGAGGGAGAGAGAAAGAACGAGGGAGGGAGAGAGGGAAAGAGAGGGAGGGAGGAAATGGAGAGATGGATGGACAGAGGGGTGGAGGTTGTGTCACTCTTTGCTGAACTCGTCCTGTTGTTTTCAGGATCTTTGGTTCATGGGCCCAAAAATAATTTTCTCTTCCACATTTACTTCCTCAAACCGGACGAGCGTTTGGACCAATCAGAGCGCAGCGTGGAGCGTTTGGACCAATCAGAGCGCAGCGTGGAGCGTTTGGACCAATCAGAGCGCGGCGTGGAGCGTTTGGACCAATCAGAGCGCAGCGTGGAGCGTTTGGACCAATCAGAGCGAGAGCTGCTAGAGCGGAATAGAATATCACAACGACAGGAAGTGCCGCCATGTTGAGTCGTGCAACTTCCGGTTCTAGAATTAAAATTAAAAATTAATTTTGTGGTGTCGATATTAACATTAGATTTGTGCCGTTTAAATGGTCGACATTTAATCTGTGAACATCTGTAGCGTTTAAACGGCACAAATCTCAGTCTGTGCGAATATCGACATCACAAAAGTGATATTTAATTTGATTGATTTGTAATTGTAATTGTAGAATCTGAACAAGTTCCTTCTGTTTCCTCCAGGATCAGAACGTTTGTGTTGCTCAGTCATTTCACTGATGCTCGTCGTTGTTTCCTTTAAGTTTTCGTCTTTCTTCCCTCGATCGTTGTGGAGAAATTCTTCGTGGACAGAATCTGTTCTTTGTCGGCCTTTTGGATGGAGCTGCTCTAAAATATGGCAAACTTTTCCACAGGGATTTTGCCAGAGAAAAACACTGGCATGAAGTGACTCAACATGGCGGCACTTCCTGCCGTTGTGATAATCGTCTATTCCGCTCTAGCAGCTCGCGCTGTGATTGGTCCAAACGCTCCAGGCCGCGCTCTGATTGGTCCAAACGCTGCGCTCTGATTGGTCCAAACGCTCCAGGCCGCGCTCTGATTGGTCCAAACGCTCCAGGCCGCGCTCTGATTGGTCCAAACGCTCCAGGCCGCACTCTGATTGGTCCAAACGCTCCAGGCCGCGCTCTGATTGGTCCAAACGCTTCACGCCGCGCTCTGATTGGCCCAAACGCTCCACACCGCGCTCTGATTGGTCCAAACACTCCCCGCCGCGCTCTGGTCCAAATGCTCCACGCCGTGCTCTGATTGGTCCAAACACTCCCCGCCGCACTCTGATTGGTCCAAACGCTCCAGGCTGCGCTCTGATTGGTCCAAACGCTCCAGGCCGCGCTCTGATTGGTCCAAACGCTCCAGGCCGCGCTCTGATTGGTCCAAACGCTTCACGCCGCGCTCTGATTGGCCCAAACGCTCCAGGCCGCGCTCTGATTGGTCCAAACGCTCCAGGCCGCGCTCTGATTGGTCCAAACGCTTCACACCGTGCTCTGATTGGTCCAAACGCTCCAGGCCGCGCTCTGATTGGTCCAAACGCTTCACGCCGCGCTCTGATTGGCCCAAACGCTCCACGCTGCGCTCTGATTGGTCCAAATGCTCCACGCCGTGCTCTGATTGGTCCAAACGCTCCCCGCCGCGCTCTGGTCCAAATGCTCCACGCCGTGCTCTGATTGGTCCAAACACTCCCCGCCGCACTCTGATTGGTCCAAACGCTCCAGGCTGCACTCTGATTGGTCCAAACGCTCCAGGCTGCGCTCTGATTGGTCCAAACGCTCCAGGCCGTGCTCTGATTGGTCCAAACGCTCCAGGCCGCGCTCTGATTGGTCCAAACGCTCGGTGGGAGGAGGAAGTAGATGCAGAATGAGCTCAGACTGTCTGGGGTTTTATTAGAGCTGTGAGATCTGGACTCTGTCATGACTCAAACAAACCAAACTATTGTTTTCTTTTTCAGACAAATAAAAGAGGGATGAAAATGTGAAGGAATGTTTCAGCTCCGGGAAAGAGGGAGAGGAAAGAGACAGAGAGGAGGAGGGGAAGAGAGAAAAGAGAGAGAAAAGAGAGAAAAGCGAGAGGAAGAGAGGAGAGACAGAGAGAGGGATGTAAGAGGGAGAGAGACGCAGACGGATCCAACGAAAGAAAGAGTCTGAGCCAAAACACAAAACTGAACTCACTGAACTGTTCTGGAGCAAAGAGCCCGATCAGACCTGGTTTAGACCTGGTTTAGACCTGGTTTAGACCTGGTTTAGACCTGGTTTAGACCTGGTTTAGTCCAGTTTTAGTCCTGATTTAGTCCTGTTTAAGTCCTGGTTGGGATCCTGTTTTAGTCCTGCTTTAGTCCAGTTTTAGTCCAGTTTTAGTCCTGTTTTAGTCCTGTTTTAGTCCTGTTTCAGTCATGGTTTAGTCCTCGTTGAGATCTTGTTTTAGTCCAGATTTAATCTGTTTTAGTCCTGTTTTAGTCCTGTTTTAGTCCTGGTTTAGTCCTGGTTTAGTCCTGGTTTAGTCCTGTTTTAGTCCTGGTTTAGTCCTGGTTTAGTCCTGGTTTAGTCCTGGTTTAGTCCTGTTTTAGTCCTCTTTTAGTCCTGTTTTAGTCCTGCTTTAGTCCTGTTTTAGTCCTGTTTTAGTCCTGGTTTAGTCCTGCTTTAGTCCTGGTTAAGTCCTGTTTTAGTCCTGTTTTAGTCCTGCTTTAGTCCTGGTCCAGATCCGGGTCCAGACTCATTCTTCTGTCGTGTTCTAATTTCCTGAGGTTCTTTGGCTCAGTCGGGTCCAGACTCAGTGTGAACTTTACGGGGCCAAAAACTGCAGCGACTTTTACACTTTATTTGATTTTTCTAACAATGAAAAATGAAAACATCACGTCACGAGTCTGGACTTTCATGTTTTACCCAAATATTTAACACCAAAGTCATCCAAAAACATCCAAAACATCCAAAAACGCTCAGAGGCTCCAGGAGACGAGTTTATCTGAGCTAATGCAAGATAATACGAGCTAATAAAAGCTAACATATGTTTATCAGAGCTAACAAGAGCTAAACCAAGCTAACACGAGCTTATCTGAGCTAACATGAGCTAAACCAAGCTAAACAGAGCTAACACAAGCTAAATAGAGCTAACACGATCTAAACCGAGCTAACGCGAAATAAATCGCGCTAACATAAGGTAAATCAAGCTAGCACAAGCTAAACTGAGCTAACACAAGCTAATAGGAGTTAATATGAGCTAAAGCAAATACGCTAACCTGAATCTGAGCTAACACAGACACAGAGCGTCAAATATAATTCTGTTAAATCTCCTCTAAACCTTCTGTCCTTTAGCAGCTTTTGTTTTTAGCGTTTTCTGTGGATCCTTCTGTTCTGTGACGTTTGAAATCTCAATATTTGATCTAAAACAACTTCATAAAAGAAACAAGAGCGACGACTTCAGAGTCAGAAAAACTGTGGAGTCCAGTGGAGCTTTTTCCCCACAGTCTGAAGTGTCCCGCTGTAGGTCTGTGGGGCTTCCGGTTAATGTTTTTCTGTGGTAAATGTGTGTGTAAATGTGTGTGTAAATGTGTGTGTAAATGTGTGTGTAAATGTGTGTAAATGTGTGTGTAAATGTGTGTAAATGTGTGTGTAAATGTCTCCAGCAGCTTCATAAATCTGCCCCATCACCAAATCTCCAACCAACAAGGTCCACAGAGGAGAAACATTCTTCATGAAGAATTTATCCACAATGATCGAGGGAAGAAAGACGAAAACTTAAAGGAAACAACGACGAGCATCAGAGAAACGACTGAGCAGCACCAACGTTCTGGTCCTGGAGGAAACAGAAGGAACTTGTTCAGATTCTACAATTACAATTAAAACTCCATTTCCTGATGTGGATCTGAGCTCAGACAGATTAGTGCAGTTCTGAAGCGAATCAAACTGCACAGAGGAACCAGGACTGAACCAGGACTGAACCAGGACTGAACCAGGACTAAACCAGGACTAAACCAGGACTAAACCAGGACTAAACCAGGACTGAACCAGGACTAAACCAGGACTAAACCAGGACTAAACCAGGACTGAACCAGGACTGAACCAGGACTGAACCAGGACTGAACCAGGACTAAACCAGGACTAAACCAGGACTAAACCAGGACTAAACCAGGCTGTGAGCAGAGCATTTTTTCACACTTAAAACAAAACAACAATGCAACGCTGAACGATCCTACAAGTATCACCCCTGAAGAACATCGAACTGGAGAAGGAAGAACGGACGGAGCAGCGAACACGAGGAACATGAGGAACACGAGGAACATGAGGAGCATAAAGCACAAAAGGAACATGAAGAACAGGAGAAACATGATGAACATGAAGAACACGAGGAACACGAAGAACACAAAGAACATGAGGAACATGAGGAGCATAAAGTACAAAAGGAACATGAAGAACAGGAGAACCACGAGGAACAGGAGAAACATGAGGAACACGAGGAACATGATGAACATGAGGAGCATAAAGTACAAAAGGAACATGAAGAACAGGAGAAACACGAGGAACAGGAGAAACATGAGGAACACGAGGAAAAGGAGAAACATTATTTCACTTCAGCGTCAGTGACTTTATGTGAAAATGTTTTATGTTGTGGTGAAGAAACAGAATTCCTGAATTCCTGAGTCACAACCAAGAATGTGCCTCACACTAAGGAGAAGAGGAGGAAGAGAAGAAGAAGAGGAGGAGGAAAAGGAAGAGAGGAGGAGGAGAAGGAAGAGAGGAGGAGGAAAAGGAGGAGAGGAGGAGGAAAAGGAAGAGAGGAGGAGGAAAAGGAAGAGAGGAGGAGGAAAAGGAAGAGAGGAGGAGGAAAAGGAAGAGAGGAGGAGGAGAAGAGGAGGAGGAGGAAAAGGAAGAGGAGGAGGAAGAGAAGTAGTGTCCATGAACCCAGAACAAAACACGTCACACCACAGACTGAGTAAAGTCCTGAGTGACGTCACCAGACTCCAGCTGGAGCCACGACCATATTTGGAATTCTGCCCGTGAGTATCATAGCAACCAAAGAGCCAATCAGGAGAGAGGCTGTTGAAGATAACGCCCCCTTCCCGCACCGCAAGTTTAAACCACAGAACTGTAGTAAAATCTGACTCTAAGATGTGGATTGTTTTCAGTGGTCAAAACTATTAGAACTGCAGACTGTCCCTGACTGAATCATGTCTGAAATCAAACTAACCTTGTGTCTCCTGAATCGTCGCATGTTGAGGTTCTATTTTCTCATATATCAGTCGCTGCTGTCGAGCTTCTGTCAGGAAGAACAACTCACTGCTGCTCAGACACAAATCCTTCAGATGCAACGGACGGTTTGACTCTAAAATGATTCTGTGGACTAGAGGTAAGATCTTAAGCCCGAGCCTAAAATGTCAATCATTGCTTTGGGTCGGGTCGGGCTTCTCTCTCGCTGAGCAGAGCATGCACCGCTCTGGCTCTGCGCACGTGAACGACGCCCTCTTAATAATCTTCCCCTCCACAGGTCCTCACAGATAAAATATGAAATTTCGGGTTTGCTTTGGGCTCGGGTCGGGCTTTAATACCCGCGGGTCGGGTCGGGTCGGGCTGGATTTTTTAGGCCCGATCTTACCTCTACTGTGGACACACTGTCTGTATATCTGAGTGGGCTAAGCTAACCCGTTAGCCGCTAAGCCGTTAGCCGCCGCGTGCCAAACAGGAAGTGCTCCAGGAGGCTCTTGGGGCTCCTTCACATTAGGATCTTCTCGTCCCTCTGTCTGTACCTGCTGCTCTGAGCCTCGTCATTCTGGACTTAAACTGTTCGTCTGAAGCCGCCACACAGGATCCTGAACTTTTCATTTCTCTGTTTTGTTCCTAAATCAAGATCTGAACAGAAATAACGGACCAATCAGACGCCTTCATTCCCCGAGGCCCCTCCCCCTAGCGTTAGCAACAGGTTTGATTGACAGCTCGTTTCGTTGCTAAGTAAGTTCCCTTCCCGCTTTCCCCCGAGTGACGATTTCTGAAATAAAATGACAAAATATCTCAAACAGTCACAATATCTAATGTGACTAGAATCTGAACGAGCAGAATTTAACGAGCAGAAAGTAAAGAGAATTTGGTTAAATTGTGACTCTGTTGTTGTTCGTACGGAACAGAACAAACAACATAAATCAGTGACTTAAACTCTTTAAAGCTCAAAGTTTCTTCTTCTTGTGCAGAATCAGGTAAATCCAGTGTCCTGCAGGTGCAGAGTATCACATCCATAGTCCGTATATATGATGCATCAGCTCTGCCAGGAGGAGGCGCCACATTTAACCTCCTCACTCATGATTGGCTCTTGTGTTGCTATGATACTCGCGGGAGGATTTCCAAATATGGACCTGGCAGCACGGTGGCTGAGTGGCAACATTCAGCAAGAAGGTTGCGGGTTCGATCCCCCGGGTCGCCCGAGCCTTTCTGTGTGGAGTTTGCATGTTCTCCCCGTGTCTGGATGGGTTTCCTCCGGGTACTCCGGTTTCCCCCATCAACCCAAAACATGCAGCACCTGAACTAACATCAAGGACCATGTTGTCCACCCTCCTGTGGGTTCACCACCTGCAGAGGGGTTCATGGGGGGGTCAGGTGCTATGAGGATTGGGCAGCAAACTGCCCCCGTGACCCAGCTGGATTAAGCGGGAGAAGATGGATGGACTTGGCTCCAGATTCGCTCCTGTAACCGTGGCAACAGGAGCCTCATTTGATCGACGCTGTGGAGACGTCACTCACTCAGACTCAGAGATACGGGATCTGCTGGACACAGACGTTCACAGGGACAGTCTGCAGCTCTAATAGTTTCCTCGGGTCTGTGGAGTGGCTCAGACTGTTTTTAGTGGCAGGACGACTGTGGCCATTGACCTGCACTAGCCCAGCACCAGCACCTCTGCAAATACAAGGACTGGAGGAAGATTTAAAGTGTCTCCGCACGTCTCCAACACTCTGGACATGAGGAACTATGAACAAAACACCTGACACTTTAATAGTTTGTTTGTTCTTTTTCTTCCGAACGTTGCTGTGAGCGATTCTTGTTCAGTGTCGTTGCCAAAGCCCAAACAGAACCACAGACAGCAAATATTTGATCAGGTTTAAAATGAAACTGTGCGCTGGGTTTCATGTTCCTCAGAGGCTGGGTCACGGGGCCGGGGGCTCGTGGTGCTGCCAGCTTCACTGTTTTTCCTCTAAATATAAAGAGCTGTTTACAGGGAGTTTAACCGACTTTTCTCCGGGAACAGTAAAGAAAACTGGAACCATCATGAACGAAGGTAAATACTAAAAACAAATACAGAGTTCAGCTCAAAATATGAATGATCAGGGACAACACTGGTACTAACAGTAGCAGTAGCAGTAGTAGTAGTAGTAGCAGTAGCAGTAGCAGTAGTAGTAGTAGTAGCAGTAGCAGTAGTAGTAGTAGTAGCAGTAGCAGTAGCAGTAGCAGTAGTAGTAGTAGCAGTAGCAGTAGCAGTAGCAGTAGCAGTAGTAGTAGTAGTAGCAGTAGCAGTAGTAGTAGTAGTAGCAGTAGTAGTAGTAGCAGTAGCAGTAGTAGCAGTAGCAGTAGTAGTAGTTGTATGCTAGTCAGTCTGTTGTGTTGTCTTAATTGTAATGTGTTGTTGTAATATTAGTAGTAAGCAATAATAGTTATTAGTTGTTGGTTACTAGTATATTGGTTGTTGTCGTATATATGTTAATATCTGTCATATATCTAACAATATATTTCTTACTATACTCTCTCTCTCTCTCTATTCGGTTAATAATAATCTCTCTCTCTCTAGTAATAATATCTATTATAATACTATCTCTCTCTCTCTCTCTCTCTCTCATTAATAACTATATATAATAACTATGTAATGTCTAATATACTTGCTCGAATATATTATATAATAATAATATAATATATAATAATAATTGTAATATATATATATATATACTATATATATATATTATACTGTATATTAATATACTATATATATATGCTGTATTATACTGCTATACTGAGCTATATATATATATATATATATATATATATATAGCGGTAGTAGTATTATATAGTATTATTATAGCATTATATAGTAGTAGTAGCAGTAGTAGCAGTTATTAGTAGTAACAACATTGTAGTAGTAGTATATATATATAGTAGTAGTAGTATTGTATATATATAATATATATATATATATACTATAATAATATATATATATATATATATTATATATATATGTAACAATAACAATATATATATATATATTGTTGTTGCTATTGATAGTAGCATAACAATAATAATAATAATAATAATAATATAATATATGTCTATGTATATAATAATATATATATATGCAGTAGCAGTATAGTAGTAGTGGTAGTAGTAGCAGTAGCAGTAGCAGTAGTAATAATAGTAGTAGTAATACTTGGCAGTATTGTATAGTGTATAGTAGCAGTAGCAGTAGCAGTAGCAGTAGCAGTAGCAGTAGTAGTAGCAGTAGCAGTAGCAGTAGCAGTAGCAGTAGCAGTAGTAGTCGTTGTAGATGGTTGAAATCAAGAGCCGTTTAAGACAAACTTGATCTGGGAACAATTTAGTGCAGACACAAAATGAAGAGAAAAAAAGAAAATCTGAGGAGAGAGGGAAGGAGGGAGGGAAGGAGGGAGGAGAGAGGAAAGGAGGGAGGAGAGAGGAAAGGAGGGAGGAGAGAATGAAGGAGGGAGGAGAGAGGGAAGGAGGGAGGGAAGGAGGGAGGGAAGGAGGGAGGAGAGAGGGAAGCAGGGAGGAGAGAGGGAAGGAGGGAGGGAAGGAGGGAGGAGGGAGGGAAGGAGGAAGGGAAGGAGGGAGGAGAGAGGGAAGGAGGCAGGGAAGGAGGGAGGAGGGAGGGAAGGAGGGAGGAGAGAGGGAAGGAGGGAGGGAAGGAGGGAGGAGGGAGGGAAGGAGGGAGGAGAGAGGGAAGGAGGGAGGAGAGAGGGAAGGAGGGATAGAGATGAAAGGAGGAGGAGGTGAAGACAGAACTGCACATGTTCTGCACAAATCCTACAGTAAATTCAGACCCAGTTCTGTGTAGTGTTTCTACTGCAGTACTGAGGGTCCAGAACAGGACTGAACCAGGACTGAACCAGGACTGACCCAGGACTGACCCAGGACTGACCCAGGACTGACCCAGGACTGAACCAGGACGGAACCAGGACGGAACCAGGACAGAACCAGGACGGAACCAGGACTAAACCAGGACTGAACCAGGATTGAACCAGGACTGAACCAGGACTAAACCAGGACTAAACCAGGGCCGAACCAGGGCTGAACCAGGACTGAACCAGGGCCGAACCAGGACTGAACCAGGACTGAACCAGGGCTGAACCAGGACTGAACCAGGACTGACCCAGGACTAAACCAGGGCCGAACCAGGGCTGAACCAGGACTGAACCAGGGCCGAACCAGGACTGAACCAGGACTGAACCAGGGCCGAACCAGGACTGAACCAGGACTGAACCAGGACTGAACCAGGGCTGAACCAGGACTGAACCAGGACCAAACCAGGGCTGAACCAGGACCGAACCAGGGCTGAACCAGGACCGAACCAGGGCTGAACCAGGACCGAACCAGGGCTGAACCAGGACTAAACCAGGACTGAACCAGGACGGAACCAGGACGGAACCAGGACTGAACCAGGACTGAACCAGGACTATACCAGGACTGAACCAGGACTGAACCAGGACAGAACCAGGACTGAACCAGGACTGACCCAGGACTAAACCAGGACTGTCCCAGGACTGTCCCAGGACTGTCCCAGGACTGTCCCAGGACTGTCCCAGGACTGAACCAGGACTGAACCAGGACTGAACCAGGACTGAACCAGGACTGAACCAGGACTGAACCAGGACTGAACCAGGACTGAACCAGGACTGAACCAGGGCTGAACCAGGACCGAACCAGAGCTGAACCAGGACCGAACCAGGGCTGAACCAGGACCGAACCAGGGCTGAACCAGGACCGAACCAGGGCTGAACCAGGACGGAACCAGGACTGAACCAGGACGGAACCAGGACGGAACCAGGACTGAACCAGGACTATACCAGGACTGAACCAGGACTGAACCAGGACAGAACCAGGACTGAACCAGGACTGACCCAGGACTAAACCAGGACTGTCCCAGGACTGAACCAGGACTGAACTAGGACTAAACCAGGGCTGAACCAGGACTAAACCAGGTCTAAACCAGGTCTAAACCAGGTCTAAACTGCAACTTGCTCAAAGATACAAATTGGACAAAATGGGAAACAGCCTTTATCCATTTTTTCCATTTTTCATTGAAACACAAAACTGGAAACTGAAAAAACTATCGTTATCCGTTTTTCATTTTGGTTTTGGAGACAAATAATGAAAAAAAAACACGTTTTTTTCGTTTTCTTATTTTTGGTTTTATATCGAAAAACGATTGAACGAACGACACACGGATTGAACCAGAAGCTCAGAACCTAAACGCTCAGAAGTCCAGATGAACCTCTGAGCTCTGTACTCACTGCTGCTGGATGTGCTGCTGGATGTACTGAGGCTTCACCGAGAACTTCATGGGTCCGGTCTGGATCCCGGTCTGGACTCGGGTCTGGACAAACCCATGAGGGAGGACCTGCTGTGGGATCGGCCTCTGTGGGACCAGGCTCGGACTCTGGACCACGGGGGTCTGGACCACGGGGGTCTGGACGTCGCTGGTCGGGACCCCGTTGGACTGGACTTGGGTCTGGTCCGGTTCAGATCCGGACTGGATCTCGCAGGACGGACCTTTGGAGCCGGGTTTGCAGACGCAGAGCTGAGGCCTCAGACACATCCCTCCGTTCTGACACTGAGGGACACAGTTCGCTGAAGGAGACGAGAGAAGGATGAGCACAGAGAAAAAACAAAAAAACAGCAACACGAAAAACAACAACATGAATGAACAGAAACATTTAAACCAGAGCTGTTCTCCAAACTGTTCTCCTCAGATGTTCCTCCAAACTGTTCTCCTCAGATGTTCCTCAAACTGTTCTCCTCAGATGTTTCTCCAAACTGTTCTCCTCAGATGTTCCTCAAACTGTTCTCCTCAAATGTTTCTCCAAACTGTTCTCCTCAGATGTTTCTCCAAACTGTTCTCCTCAGATGTTCCTCCAAACTGTTCTCCTCAGATGTTCCTCAAACTGTTCTCCTCAGATGTTCCTCCAAACTGTTCTCCTCAGATGTTCCTCAAACTGTTCTCCTCAGATGTTTCTCCAAACTGTGCTCCTCAGATGTTCCTCCAAACTGTTCTCCTCAGATGTTCCTCAAACTGTTCTCCTCAGATGCTTCTCCAAACTGTGCTCCTCAGATGTTTCTCCAAACTGTTCTCCTCAGATGTTTCTCCAAACTGTTCTCCTCAGATGTTCCTCAAACTGTTCTCCTCAGATGTTTCTCCAAACTGTTCTCCTCAGATGTTTCTCCAAACTGTTCTCCTCAGATGTTCTTCCAAACTGTTCTCCTCAGGTGTTCCTCAAACTGTTCTCCTCAGATGTTCTCCAAACTGTTCTCCTCAGATGTTCTCTAAACTGTTCTCCTCAGATGTTCTCTAAACTGTTCTCCTCAGATGTTCCTCCAAACTGTTCTCCTCAGATGTTCCTCCAAACTGTTCTCCTCAGATGTTCCTCCAAACTGTTCTCCTCAGATGTTCCTCCAAACTGTTCTCCTCAGATGTTCCTCCAAACTGTTCTCCTCAGATGTTCCTCAAACTGTTCTCCTCAGATGTTCTTCCAAACTGTTCTCCTCAGGTGTTCCTCAAACTGTTCTCCTCAGATGTTCCTCCAAACTGTTCTCCTCAGATGTTCCTCCAAACTGTTCTCCTCAGATGTTCCTCCAAACTGTTCTCCTAAGATGTTCCTCCAAACTGTTCTCCTCAGATGTTCTTCCAAACTGTTCTCCTCAGGTGTTCCTCAAACTGTTCTCCTCAGATGTTCCTCCAAACTGTTCTCCTCAGATGTTCTTCTAAACTGTTCTCCTCAGATGTTCCTCCAAACTGTTCTCCTCAGATGTTCCTCCAAACTGTTCTCCTCAGATGTTTCTCCAAACTGTTCTCCTCAGATGTTCCTCCAAACTGTTCTCCTCAGATGTTCCTCCAAACTGTTCTCCTCAGATGTTTCTCCAAACTGTTCTCCTCAGATGTTTCTCCAAACTGTTCTCCTCAGAAAAACACAAACCAAGAAAATAATAAAAAACACAAACCGAGAAAATAAAAAACACAAACCGAGAAAATAATAAATAAAAAAAAGTCCAGACACGAGGTTCAGACGAGAGGATCTGAGAAGAACAGTTTAGGAACAACTCTGATCACAGGAGGTTTGTGTTCGCTGCGTCTCCATGGTGACCGCTGAAGACTGGGCCATAGACACTCATGTATGTGTGTTCAGAGGTCAGATTTGGCCATAGACACTCATGTATGTGTGTGCAGAGGTCAGATTTGGCCATAGACACTCATGTATGTGTCAGCAGAGGTCAGATTTGGCCATAGACACTCATGTATGTGTGTGCAGAGGTCAGATTTGGCCATAGACACTCATGTATGTGTGTGCAGAGGTCAGATTTGGCCATAGACACTCATGTATGTGTCAGCAGAGGTCAGATTTGGCCATAGACACTCATGTATGTGTGTGCAGAGGTCAGATTTGGCCATAGACACTCATGTATGTGTCAGCAGAGGTCAGATTTGGCCATAGACACTCATGTATGTGTGTGCAGAGGTCAGATTTGGCCATAGACACTCATGTATGTGTGTGCAGAGGTCAGATTTGGCCATAGACACTCATGTATGTGTGTGCAGAGGTCAGATTTGGCCATAGACACTCATGTATGTGTGCGCAGAGGTCAGATTTGGCCATAGACACTCATGTATGTGTGTGCAGAGGTCAGATTTGGCCATAGACACTCATGTATGTGTGTGCAGAGGTCAGATTTGGCCATAGACACTCATGTATGTGTGTGCAGAGGTCAGATTTGGCCATAGACACTCATGTATGTGTGTGCAGAGGTCAGATTTGACCATAGACACTCATGTATGTGTGCGCAGAGGTCAGATTTGGCCATAGACACTCATGTATGTGTGCGCAGAGGTCAGATTTGGCCATAGACACTCATGTATGTGTGCGCAGAGGTCAGATTTGGCCATAGACACTCATGTATGTGTGCGCAGAGGTCAGATTTGGCCATAGACACTCATGTATGTGTGCGCAGAGGTCAGATTTGGCCATAGACACTCATGTATGTGTGCGCAGAGGTCAGATTTGGCCATAGACACTCATGTATGTGTGCGCAGAGGTCAGATTTGGCCATAGACACTCATGTATGTGTGCGCAGAGGTCAGATTTGGCCATAGACACTCATGTATGTGTGCGCAGAGGTCAGATTTGGCCATAGACACTCATGTATGTGTGCGCAGAGGTCAGATTTGGCCATAGACACTCATGTATGTGTGCGCAGAGGTCAGATTTGGCCATAGACACTCATGTATGTGTGCAGAGGTCAGATTTGGCCATAGACACTCATGTATGTGTGCGCAGAGGTCAGATTTGGCCATAGACACTCATGTATGTGTGCGCAGAGGTCAGATTTGGCCATAGACACTCATGTATGTGTGCGCAGAGGTCAGATTTGGCCATAGACACTCATGTATGTGTGCGCAGAGGTCAGATTTGGCCATAGACACTCATGTATGTGTGCGCAGAGGTCAGATTTGGCCATAGACACTCATGTATGTGTGTGCAGAGGTCAGATTTGGCCATAGACACTCATGTATGTGTGCGCAGAGGTCAGATTTGGCCATAGACACTCATGTATGTGTGCGCAGAGGTCAGATTTGGCCATAGACACTCATGTATGTGTGCAGAGGTCAGATTTGGCCATAGACACTCATGTATGTGTGCGCAGAGGTCAGATTTGGCCATAGACACTCATGTATGTGTGCGCAGAGGTCAGATTTGGCCATAGACACTCATGTATGTGTGCGCAGAGGTCAGATTTGGCCATAGACACTCATGTATGGTCAGATACTCACGTTTGGTGCAGCGCTGGGAGCCCTGAGCGGCGCTCCAGCCGTGGCAGCACTGACCCCCACACACGTTCACCCTGCAACACAGACTGGTTACAGACCAGGACCAGGACTAAAACAGGACCAGGACCAGACCAGGACTAAAACAGGACCAGGACCAGACCAGGACCAGAACAGGACCAGGATAAGACCAGGACCAGACCAGGACTAAAACAGGACCAGGACCAGACCAGGACTAAAACAGGACTATATCAGGACGACAACCAGGTCTAAAGAGAACGGAACAGAGTCTGAACCAGGATTAAAGCAGAACTGGACCAGAACTGGACCAGGACTAAAACCAGGACTAAAACCAGGTCTAAACCAGGTCTAAACTCTGTTCTAACATGAGGAAATGTCCCACAGTGGAGCTTTAACCCTGTTCTAACATGAGGAAATGTCCCACAGTGGAGCTTTAACCCTGTTCTAACATGAGGAAATGTCCCACAGTGGAGCTTTAACCCTGTTCTAACGTGAGGAAATGTCCCGCAGTGGAGCTTTAACCCTGCAGAAACAGCCCTGGAGTCGTGTTTTGTTGGTTCCGCTGCACAACCAAAAAACATAAAAACCTGCAAGAAAATCAAACACAAACACAGCTCAGAACACTCTGTGACATCATCAGGTGGAGACGTGCTGCTCTGGGTTTTTCAGAACCCTCAGGGCCGTCACCTGAACTCTGCTTCTATTTTATGCTAAAAGTCAAATAAAAAGGGCCGTTTCGCTCTGTAAAGTCGGGCGAACTCTATAATATTTAAGACGGTTTCGCTCAAACTGTTCGACCAAATCAGGGTTTAAAGTTCACACGACTCCTGTTCTGACTCTGCACGAGCGACTTCAGCAGAGACTGGATTCAAACAGGTTTAATATTCTGGTCCTGAAGGATTCATCGCTTCTCGTTTCCTCATGTTTACGACACGAAGACGCACGATTAAGACAAAACTCCATCCCAAAAACACGAGGGAAAAACGGTCTCAAAAAGGGACGAGAATCGCAGTGTTCACCCGACTTAAAGGGAAAAGGAAATGGGGCTGAAACGAGTCAAGTAAATCGATTAGAAAAATGCATCGATTATTTTCCGTTTTATTTTCATCCGCTCGGCGATGGACAGAAGCGTCTGTGGCAGAGGTAAAGTTTCATGATGTGAGAAGAGCTTTAAGAAGAAGAGGTTTGATCACAGTTCTGAGCTTCTGTTTGACCGGCGACAATGTGGGAAAACGAAGCGACGAAAACAAGAACATCTGAAGAGAAACAGGAAGAGCAGAAGAAAAGACGGAGGCGATCGAAAGTGTGGAACATTTTAAATAAAAAAGGGAGAAAAACGGAGCAAAGCAAAGTCTCACTGAGCTGGAATCACGACGTCTGAGCTACGACATCGAAACAGAAAACGCCCGGAAAGAAACGCGACCTGAGCCCAGCGATAATCACGTTTTTCATGTCCAGAACACGTGGATCTGTCAGTGCACGTGGTGAGAACTTAACGATTACTCGATTATTCAAACCAAATAATCGACTGCAGCCCTACTTGGAAACCCCCACCTGATGACATCACAGGGAGGAGCAGAGCGTTTGGAGCTTTGCAGATGTTCCTCAAACATGTGTGAATGAAACAAAACATGACTCCAGGTCCAGACTCGTCGCTGTGACAGGAGAAGAACATGAAGAAGAACATGGAGCAGAACATGAAGAACACGGAGAAGAACATGGAGAAGAACATGAAGAAGAACATGGAGCAGAACATGAAGAACACGGAGAAGAACATGGAGAAGAACATGGAGAAAAACATGAAGAAGAACATGAAGAACACAGAGAAGAACATGGAGAAGAACATGGAGAAGAACATGAAGAACACAGAGAAGAACATGGAGAAGAACATGGAGAACACAGAGAAGAACACAGAGAAGAACATGAAGAACACAGAGAAGAACATGGAGAAGAACATGGAGAAGAACATGAAGAACACAGAGAAGAACATGGAGAAGAACATGGAGAAGAACATGGAGAAGAACATGAAGAACACAGAAAAGAACATGGAGAAGAACATGAAGAACACAGAGAAGAACATGAAGAACACAGAGAAGAACATGGAGAAGAACATGGAGAAGAACATGGAGAAGAACATGGAGAAGAACATGGAGAAGAACATGAAGAACACAGAAAAGAACATGGAGAAGAACATGGAGAACACAGAGAAGAACATGGAGAAGAACATGAAGAACACAGAGAAGAACATGGAGAAGAACATGGAGAAGACCATGAAGAACACAGAGAAGAACATGGAGAAGAACATGAAGAACACAGAGAAGAACATGGAGAAGAACATGAAGAAGAACATGGAGAAGAACAGAGAGAAGAACATGGAGAAGAACATGAAGAAGAACATGGAGAAGAACAGAGAGAAGAACATGGAGAAGAACACAGAGAAGAACATGGAGAAGAACATGAAGAAGAACATGGAGAAGAACAGAGAGAAGAACATGGAGAAGAACACAGAGAAGAACACGGAGAAGAACATGGAGAAGAACATGAAGAAGAACATGGAGAAGAACATGGAGAAGAACATGGAGAAGAACACAGAGAAGAACATGGAGAAGAACAGAACCTGAGTTTGGTCCCTGTTTGGTGCAGTTTAGACCTGGTCCAGTCCTGGTTTAGACTTAGTCCCGGTCTGGTGGTCCTATAGGGTTAGTTCTGGTCCAGTTCCGCTTTAGTCTTAAGTTGTTCCTGGTTCAGTCCTACTTTAGTCTTGGGTCAGTCCTGGTCCAGTCCCGGTCCAGTCTCGTGCGTGGTCCTCACCCCGACACTTTGAGCACGTGCTGCTGCGTGCCCATCCTGCGCGTGCGGCTCTGCGCTCCTCCGCCGTGCGCGTGCGCGTGCCGCGTGGCCGTAGCGATGGAGCTGACCCTGAGCGCGTCCCCGAGCCCGGTCCCGGGTCCGGACCCGGGCTGGACCACGTACACCCTCGTGAACGCGCCCGTCTGTCCCGCGCCGCGCGTCCACGACTCCAAACCCACCGAGAGAAAAAAGAAAAAACCGAAGAGGCCCGAAAAAAGCCGAGCCATTCCGAGCGCAGCAGCACTACCGCGCGCGCATAGTGGAGCTGAGGGCAAACCGGGGCTAAACCAGGACTAAACCAGGACTAAACCAGGACTAAACCAGGACTAAACCAGGACTAAACCAGGACTAAACCAGGACTAGACCGACCCGGGACTAAACCAGGTCCGCTGCGTGTGTCCGAGTCCTGGATCAGAGTCTCATACCGGACCCAGAGCGGAGCCAGTCCCAAAGTTTCTGCCTCCAGACGTGACGCAGCGGGGGAGGGGCCACAGCTGCACGCACGCGCACGCACACACACACACACACTGTACACACGCGCACACACACGCGCACACACACGGACCCGTCTGCGGCTCAGAGGAGGTCCGGGTCTGAGGAGGGTCTGCGGGAGCGTCTCTGTTCCGTCTCTGTTCCGTCTCTGTTCCGTCTCTGTTCCGTTCCAGACGCGGCACGGGGCGCGCGTGTTACGCAGGAATCAGAAGTGATTTAGAGAAATAAAAAAAAAACAAAAGGAGTTTGTTCAGAGCCTAAACTCGTCCCCTCGGGCAGAACAGCGCGGCCTCACAACACCGCGAACAAGAACATTCCACACGGTTTCACCGCTTTATTCACGATCTGAACTTTTCTTTTACGGCTCTGTGTTTAAAGGCTCCACGAGTTTATTCTGACGTTTCCTCGACACAAACAGATCTGGAGTCGTGTTTTGTTTCATTCTCACAGGTTTAACACACAAACTCTTCGACTCTGACTGAAAACACTCTGCTCCACCTCGTGATGTCATCGTGTGGCGATACAGGAAGTGCTCCACTGTGTTTTTAAACTCCACACACCTTCACTAGAATCATCCGGATCGTTTTTTCAGCTCCTGGAGTCGCTGAACTCGACTGAACTAAAGGGAAAAGGAGCCGTTACCATGGAGACCGCCACTTGATGACATCACGAGGTGGAGCAGAGCTTCTTAACTCCAGCTCTGAGTGTGACGAGAAACATCTGACTGAAATCTCACAGGAGTCGGGTTTTGTGCTGCAGGAGCCTTAAAAACAGTAAAATAAAAACATTTTCTGAAGATTTTGGACAAATTCCTCTTTGGTGTTTTTACTTCACACTTTTCCAAAAATGGTTTGAGGAAAAGCCGGAAGGAGTCGACCGAATCCAGCCACCAGGAGGCGCCAGGACCCCACCTGCGGTCAGTGTAAATGAGGCGAAAAAACAGGAGTCTGGACTTTAAAAACACAGAGAAGCCGTTCTGGAGGACCACCTGATGACATCACAACGTGGCACTGAGGACGGCAAAGTGAAGCACGGAGTTTAGAAAAGAGCAGGAAAAATACAAATCCTCCAAATGCGGCGTTTTGTCGTCAAGGAACAAATATTATCAAAGTGGTTCTAGTTTTATTGACTAACTGTTGTTCTACAGTGAGGAAATATCCCACAGTGGAGCTTTAACTGTTCTAATGTGAGGAAATGTCCCACAGTGGAGCTTTAACTGTTCTAATGTGAGGAAATGTCCCACAGTGGAGCTTTAACTGTTCTAATGTGAGGAAATGTCCCACAGTGGAGCTTTAACTGTTCTAATGTGAGCAAATGTCCCACAGTGGAGCTTTAACTGTTCTAATGTGAGGAAATGTCCCACAGTGGAGCTTTAACTGTTCTAATGTGAGGAAATGTCCCACAGTGGAGCTTTAACCCTGTTCTAACATGAGGAAATGTCCCGCAGTGGAGCTTTAACCCTGTTCTAACATGAGGAAATGTCCCACAGTGGAGCTTTAACTGTTCTAACGTGAGGAAATGTCCCACAGTGGAGCTTTAACTGTTCTAATGTGAGGAAATGTCCCACAGTGGAGCTTTAACTGTTCTAATGTGAGGAAATGTCCCACAGTGGAGCTTTAACTGTTCTAATGTGAGGAAATGTCCCACAGTGGAGCTTTAACTGTTCTAATGTCAAATGTCAAACTCATCACAAACCTGCAGAGGTTCTAGATTAGGGCCCGACCGATATGATGCAGATAAAACAGGAGCTGGAGCTGCCGATATAATCGCCGATATATTTATGATGTAAAAATTTCCTGTAAATCTTCAGTCGTTTATAAAACTTCGGTTTGGCTCTGTTGGATTTTCAGTCGGTTTGTTTAGGCGACATTTCCTGTTCTTCTGCCTCTTTACGTCATATTTAAAGAGTCGCTCGGCCTAATGGTGTTTTTGTACGATATTCTCGCCTGTAAATAAAGTTCTGTAAGTAAACTCCCGCTGTTAGCCTTTAGCGGTAAATGCGTCTGCGCCGCGGTAATTAATGATCTGCTAAATGCGGATAATTCACACCTCTGTTCACAGCTCATTTACATATCAGTGTGTGTCCAGTAACATATATACGGCCACTAGAGTCACTTTACAGCCGCTAACACTAGAGTCGCTTTACAGCCGCTAACACTATAGTCACTTTACAGTCGCTAACACTAGAGTCGCTTTACAGTCGCTAACACTATAGTCACTTTACAGTCACTAACACTAGAGTCACTTTACAGCCGCTAACACTATAGTCACTTTACAGTCGCTAACACTAGAGTCGCTAACACCAGAGTCGCTTTACAGTCGCTAACACTAGAGTCGCTACAGTCGCTAACACTAGAGTCGCTTTACAGTCGCTAACACTAGAGTCGCTACAGTCGCTAACACTAGAGTCGCCACAGTCACTAACACTAGAGTCACTTTACAGCCGCTAACACTATAGTCACTTTACAGTCGCTAACACTAGAGTCACTTTACAGCCGCTAACACTATAGTCACTTTACAGTCGCTAACACTAGAGTCGCTTTACAGTCGCTAACACTATAGTCGCCACAGCCGCTAACACTAGAGTCGCTTACAGTCGCTAACACTATAGTCACTTTACAGCCGCTAACACTAGAGTCGCCACAGTCGCTAACACTAGAGTCGCTTACAGTCGCTAACACTAGAGTCGCTTACAGTCGCTAACACTAGAGTCGCTTTACAGTCGCTAACACTAGAGTCGCTTTAAAGTCGCTAACACTAGAGTCGCCACAGTCGCTAACACTAGAGTCGCTACAGTCGCTAACACTAGAGTCGCTTTACAGTCGCTAACACCAGAGTCGCTTTACAGTCGCTAACACTAGAGTCGCTTTACAGTCGCTAACACTAGAGTCGCTACAGTCGCTAACACTAGAGTCGCTTACAGTCGCTAACACTATAGTCACTTTACAGTCACTAACACTAGAGTCACTTTACAGCCGCTAACACTATAGTCACTTTACAGTCGCTAACACTAGAGTCACTTTACAGTCGCTAACACTATAGTCACTTTACAGTCGCTAACACTAGAGTCACTTTACAGTCGCTAACACTATAGTCACTTTACAGTCGCTAACACTAGAGTCGCTTTACAGTCGCTAACACTAGAGTCGCTTTACAGTCGCTAACACTAGAGTCGCTTTACAGTCGCTAACACTAGAGTCGCTTTACAGTCGCTAACACTAGAGTCACTTTACAGTCGCTAACACTAGAGTCGCTTTACAGTCGCTAACACTAGAGTCACTTTACAGTCGCTAACACTAGAGTCACTTTACAGCCGCTAACACTAGAGTCACTTTACAGTCGCTAACACTAGAGTCACTTTACAGTCGCTAACACTAGAGTCACTTTACAGCCGCTAACACTAGAGTCACTTTACAGTCGCTAACACTAGAGTCACTTTACAGTCGCTAACACTAGAGTCACTTTACAGTCGCTAACACTAGAGTCACTTTACAGTCGCTAACACTAGAGTCACTTTACAGTCGCTAACACTAGAGTCACTTTACAGTCGCTAACACTAGAGTCACTTTACAGTCGCCAACACTAGAGTCACTTTACAGTCGCTAACACTAGAGTCACTTTACAGTCGCTAACACTAGAGTCACTTTACAGTCGCTAACACTAGAGTCACTTTACAGTCGCTAACACTAGAGTCACTTTACAGTCGCTAACACTAGAGTCACTTTACAGTCGCTAACACTAGAGTCACTTTACAGTCGCTAACACTATAGTCACTTTACAGTCGCTAACACTAGAGTCACTTTACAGTCGCTAACACTAGAGTCACTTTACAGTCGCTAACACTAGAGTCACTTTACAGTCGCTAACACTATAGTCACTTTACAGTCGCTAACACTAGAGTCACTTTACAGTCGCTAACAGAAGAGAAAACAGCCTGTTTATGTGTGCGAGCTACAGCAGCTAATCGCTAACCAATGAGAAAGAACCAAAACGAGCTTCAGACCGACACATTTCAACACTCCGCCTCACACAGGCTCCTCTCAGATCAGCACTAAGAACTGTCCTTTAATACAGACTCACACCGAGCGGCTGCAAAAACAACAGGATCTCAGATAAACCCTGATGCCCCGCCACAGATCAGGGCATTTGTCTGTGAACTGGATTAAATGGGCAGAATATAGAGTCTGAGCTTTAGAATGAGGGAAACATCCACCAGGAAAATCAGCCCAGATCAGCAACGTTTAGGCCAATACAGGCTCCTGGAGACATATCAGGCCCTAGTTCTAGAGTCCTTCATGTTTGAGTAATCTAGAGATCTGTCCTGGGCCCTATTCAAACCCTCCTCACGGTACAATCTGTGTGTCGTTCGTTCATTTGTTTTTCAATATAAAACCAAAAATAAGAAAACGAAAAAAATGTTTTTTTCATTATTTATCTCCAAAACCAAAATAAAACAGAAACGATTAGTTTTTTCAGTTTTTGTGTTTAAATGAAAAATGGGAAAAACAGATAACGTCCGTTTCCCGTTAATTCTGATCCTGAAGCAAGTCGCGTAAACTGGAAATGAACCTTTACTCAGAGACAGACGCACACGACGAGGGCAGAACAAACCTGACGGCCGCTGGACGAGGATCTTTATCACATTAAACAGCTGCTGGAGGATCAAAACTGGACAAAACGGGAAACGGCTGTTATCCCATTTTTCCATTTTTCATTTAAACACAAAATCGAAAACTGAAAAAACGAATCTTTCTGTTTCTGTTTTTCATTTTGGTTTTGGAGACAAACAGATGTGATTTTGTTTTCTTATTTTTGGTTTTATATTGAAAAACGAATGAACGAACGACAGATTCAGTACAAGTCTGTACGAGGCTCCGCCCACAGGCCCACAAAACACAAACTGAACCCACGACTCCACAAACCTGATGCAGGAGTTTGATTAGTGACGCTCTGAGTGTGTGTGTGTCTGAAGGAGGAGCTCTGGGACCTCTGGACCACAGTCTGAGCGACACCGACACTCAGTTTGTTCATTAAAATGAAGCTGATCCTCTGAAGTCTGAAGGATCAGTTGTGGATGAATCGCCTCCTCAGGCCGACACTGATATGAATCAAACATGAAAAAACAAATCGTTTTGTTTTTTCATTTTGGTTTTAGACACAAATAATAAAGAAGAGAGTTGTTTTTTTTCCTTTTCTTATTTTTGGTTTTATATTGAAAAACGAACAAACGACACACGGATTCTTCTCTATTCGGCTGTTTTTATCACCAGAACTTCTGTAATTCGCCTTTTAAGATGAAATGTCGGTTCTTGGTCTGATTTTATAAAATAAATTTCCCCCCAAAAAGTGCGACTTATGTTTTTTCCTTCTTCATTTTGCAGTTTTTGTTTGGTGCGACTTCTATAAACACAGTGTTTAGTGTAACTGAGCCTCTCGCTCTGAACAGGAAGAAGAACTGGAGAATCACGTTTTCAGCCTCATAACTGAGTCACTAAAGGCACAACAGCGACTCTGAGGAGAGAAAAGCCCAAACCTGAAGTGAGGATGCAGAAGGTTTTATGTGCGGCCGCGACATTACAGAGAAACGATAAAAAACAGGATTATTCAAACAAACAGGAAGTGCAACAGGAAGTCTCTGAAGTCCACCTCCTCCTTTCACAATAAAAGCCCAAAGAAGCTTCAGTCACAGGGCGTCTTAAAGCAGCTTTACTCCACTTCCTGTGAGGCACGAGCCTGGAAGAAGGAGAGAGGAAGAAAGAAAAAAGAAAAGGGACGAAGGAGGAAACAAAAGGAAGAAGGAAGAAAGAAAGGAGGAAAAGGAAGAAAGAAGGAGGAGGAAACAAAAGGATGGAAGGAGGAAACAAAAAGAAGGAAGAAAGGAAGAAGACAAGAAAAAGGAAGAAGGAAGAAAAAGAAAGGAGAAAAAGGAAGAAGGATGAAGAACAAAAAAAGAAGTAGGAAGGAAGAAAGAATGAAGAAAGTAGTTAGAAAATAAAAAGAAGGAAGAAGAAAGACGAGGACAAGAACAGAAGAGCACAAAGAAGAAGAAGAAGAAGAAGAATCCTTCTGCTGTTTGAGCTCCTTCTGCTCTGTGATTGGTTGAACACACCTGTCACTCAGACAGGGACTGGCCAATGGAAGGAGGGGGCGGGGCCGAGGTGAATTGGGGGTTTTTGGAGCCGATACTGATACCGATACTTGTTCTGCTGCTGTTCCCGGTGCAGATGTTCAGGTTTTAAAAGCCGGAGCCGTTGTTTTGTTCGTGTTTGTCGAGGGTCTGTGCGTCTCCATGGAAACGACTAAACATTCTGCCATAGACACACGTGTAGAACCCCCCAGAGCGACGTCACTGTAAAGCACCGATATCGGATCAATAAGTAAGAAACTCTTCTGATATCCCAGAGCCGCACAATGAGCTGCTCTGTGATTGGTCTTCAGATCGAGCTGTGATCTGATTGGCTCCTGGGGGCGGTGCTTCACTGTGATTGGCTCCTGGGGGCGGCGCTTCACTGTGATTGGCTCCTGAGGGCGGCGCTTCACTGTGATTGGCTCCAGGGGGTGGTGCTTCACTGTGATTGGCTCCTGAGGGCGGCGCTTCACTGTGATTGGCTCCAGGGGGCGGTGCTTCACTGTGATTGGCTCCTGAGGGCGGTGCTTCACTGTGATTGGCTCCAGGGGGCGGTGCTTCACTGTGATTGGCTCCAGGGGGCGGTGCTTCACTGTGATTGGCTCCAGGGGGTGGTGCTTCACTGTGATTGGCTCCTGAGGGCGGTGCTTCACTGTGATTGGCTCCTGAGGGCGGTGCTTCACTGTGATTGGCTCCAGGGGGTGGTGCTTCACTGTGATTGGCTCCTGGGGGCGGTGCTTCACTGTGATTGGCTCCTGAGGGCAGCGCTCACTTCCTGTATTTCTTTGATGAGCTCCTCCAGAGTCTGGACCTGGTCCTTGAGCTCGGGGCAGATTTCTCCTGACGCTGCGTCCGTGTGATTTTGCTGTGACAGGAAACAAAACAACATAAAAATATTAAAAGAGCAAAAGAAAAGAGGAAAAATACTGAAATAATCCAGGTTTAACCTCTGAAGACCTGAGGGCAGTTTTAGTACATTTCTCCTCACCTGGATTTTTGTCTTAATTTTGCTTTTAAAACTGCCCCTTTTGCCCCTAATGAAGTGTTCTACCTCCTTTTGTTCAGTCCAACCTGTTATTTCACAATCTGCTGCTGTAGTTGTGTCATGAGGCTGTGAGAAAAGCTACAGGACCAGAAATAGAGATGGAAAAAAAAAACAGAAAATAAAATCCACTCTTTTATACAAAACCCACAGCAAACATGTAGAAACAACTTTTTGGACATAAAAATGCTTAATTTAGGGCCTTAGCTACAAAAATGCAAAATCTCAAGTCTGTAAGTAAATTAAAAATCTCCTTATTGCCCTAAAAACAAAAAAAGTGCAGTGGCTCCATGACTTTCCTGGTCCAGTCCTGGAAACAGCTCCTGTCAGGACCACGGCCAGAGCCACAGCACTTCTGCATTTCCAGGGTGGAAATTACATTTGGATTTGTTCATTTGGACTGAAATAAACCTTTAAATAAAAATAGAAAGAGATGCACAATTACACACACCAAGATGTGTCATTTTCCATGTGTGTGAGAATTAACTCCACTTAGAGCCACTTTTTCCCTCGTTATAAACACACACAGTCAGAGGAGTCGACCATCTTGACTCACTTCACTCTTTGGCAAAGTTTGGCTCCA
This sequence comes from Odontamblyopus rebecca, assembly GCA_030686955.1. NCBI lineage: Eukaryota > Metazoa > Chordata > Actinopteri > Gobiiformes > Gobiidae > Odontamblyopus > Odontamblyopus rebecca. The sequence goes on along the minus strand of CM060662.1, from coordinate 40,308,374 downwards.
TCAAAATGGACGGAGCGCATGAGTTTGGGGAAAACAAAGTTCCTATTGGACACTCGTTTTGCTCCCGTCATCACACAGCGTGAGTGTGACGTAGGATAAAGCCGCAGAAATGTACGGAAACCTCTATGTCTGCACTTTCAGAGGGGAAAAGGACCTTTCTGTCTTTTATAGTCAGAAAGTTCTGCGGTTATAGAAACATGTTCCTCTGTGTCGTATATGATGTCGTGGATCTTCAGGGTTAAATTCGTACCTTTGCTTTGCTGACGACTGAGTTCAGACTGAGACGACACGACGACAAAACCTGAAGAGCCTCAACTGCACTGGACTTAGAACGAGACACCGACAAACTCACTGAAAGAGGAGGAGAGGAGGAGGTGAAGGAGGAGGAGACGCTCACTGAAAGAGGAGGAGAGGAGGAGGTGAGAGGAGGAGGTGAGAGGAGCAGGTGAGAGGAGGAGGTGAGAGGAGGAGGTGAAGGAGGAGGTGAGAGGAGGAGATGAGAGCAGGAGGTGAGAGGAGCAGGTGAGAGGAGGAGGTGAGAGGAGGAGGTGAGAGCAGGAGGTGAGAGGAGGAGGTGAGAGGAGGAGGTGAGAGGAGGAGGTGAGAGGAGGAGGTGAGAGGAGGAGGTGAGAGGAGCAGGTGAGAGGAGGAGGTGAGAGCAGGAGGTGAGAGGAGGAGGTGAGAGGAGGAGGTGAGAGGAGGAGGTGAGAGCAGGAGGTGAGAGGAGGAGGTGAGAGGAGGAGGTGAGAGGAGCAGGTGAGAGGAGGAGGTGAGAGGAGGTGGTGAGAGGAGGAGGTGAAGGAGGAGGTGAGAGGAGGAGGTGAGAGCAGGAGGTGAGAGCAGGAGGTGAGAGCAGGAGGTGAGAGGAGGAGGTGAGAGGAGGAGGTGAGAGGAGGAGGTGAGAGCAGGAGGTGAGAGGAGGAGGTGAGAGGAGGAGGTCAGAGCAGGAGGTGAGAGGAGGAGGTCAGAGCAGGAGGTGAGAGGAGGAGGTCAGAGCAGGAGGTGAGAGGAGGAGGTGAGAGGAGGAGGTGAGAGGAGGAGGTGAGAGGAGGAGGTGAGAGGAGGAGGTGAGAGGAGGAGGTCAGAGCAGGAGGTGAGAGGAGGAGGTCAGAGCAGGAGGTGAGAGGAGGAGGTCAGAGCAGGAGGTGAGAGGAGGAGGTCAGAGCAGGAGGTGAGAGGAGGAGGTGAGAGCAGGAGGTGAGAGGAGGAGGTGAGAGGAGGAGGTCAGAGCAGGAGGTGAGAGGAGGTGAGAGCAGGAGGTGAGAGCAGGAGGTGAGAGGAGGTGAGAGCAGGAGGTGAGAGGAGGAGGTGAGAGGAGGAGGTGAGAGCAGGAGGTGAGAGCAGGAGGTGAGAGGAGGAGGGGAGAGCAGGATGTGCGAGCTGGAGGTGAGAGCGGGAGGGGAGAGGAGGAGGTGAGAGCAGGAGGTGAGAGCAGGAGGTGAGAGGAGGAGGTGAGAGCAGGAGGTGAGAGCAGGAGGTGAGAGCAGGAGGTGAGAGGAGGAGGTGAGAGCAGGAGGTGAGAGGAGGAGGTGAGAGCAGGAGGTGAGAGGAGGAGGTGAGAGCAGGAGGTGAGAGGAGGAGGTCAGAGCAGGAGGTGAGAGGAGGAGGTGAGAGGAGGAGGTGAGAGGAGGAGGTGAGAGGAGCAGGTGAGAGGAGGAGGTGAGAGGAGGAGGTGAGAGCAGGAGGTGAGAGGAGGAGGTCAGAGCAGGAGGTGAGAGGAGGAGGTGAGAGGAGGAGGTGAGAGGAGCAGGTGAGAGGAGGAGGTGAGAGCAGGAGGTGGGAGGAGGTGTCACCTCGGCCCAGCTCCAGCGCCCTCTGCAGGAGGCCCTTGAACAGCGCTGGGTCCTGGTGCCAGTCGGAGCTTTTGGTTTCACAGCGATGAGATTTAAGCAGAAACTGAAGCGCCTGAAAATGAGGAGGATGATGATGATTATCATTATTATTATTGTTATACAGTGTAGGGAGTATTATCTGTTGTTTGCACCTTGTCGTTGTCCTGCGCGCTCTCGGTGGCGCCCCCTCCGTACAGACGGGCGTACTGCCTCCACACGGCGGCGTCTCCGCTGTGCCGGGAGCTCACTCTGCCCAACAGCTCCTTCAGTTTGGGCTTCAGGGCCGAGGACGGCGCCCCCTGTCTGTCCGGAAGGTCCTCGACAACCGCACGCACCAGGTACTGCAGGACCTGAGGGGCAGAGCGGGGACCCGGTTAGACCGGGAACAGACCGGGAACAGACCCGGTTAGACCGGGAACAGACCGGGAACAGACCGGGAACAGACCGGGAACAGACCGGGAACAGACAGGGAACAGACCGGGTTGAGACCGGGTTGAGACCAGGTTGAGACCGGGTTTAGACCGGGTTTAGACCGGGTTTAGACCAAGTTGAGACCAAGTTGAGACCAAGTTGAGACCAAGTTGAGACCGGGTTTAGACCGGGTTTAGACCAGGTTTAGACCAGGTTTAGACCAGGTTTAGACCAGGTTTAGACCAGGTTTAGACCAGGTTTAGACCAGGTTTAGACCAAGTTGAGACCAGGTTTAGACCCATTTTAGACCCATTTTAGACCGGGTTTAGACCGGGTTTAGACCGGGTTTAGACCGGGTTTAGACCGGGTTTAGACCGGGTTTAGACCGAGTTTAGACCGAGTTTAGACCAGGTTTAGACTGGGTTCAGACCGGGTCCGGCCCCTCACCTCCGTGTCCTTGAAGCCCTCCCTCAGGTCCATCAGGCGGTGATAGGCTCTCACGGCGTCGCCAAACGCTCCGATGTTGGTGCTCACCAACAGGAAGTTCTCCCAGATCTGCCACGACTCAAAGTTACACTTGAGCGCCTCCTGCAGGGTGAGGAACGCCTTATACCTGCAGAGGAGGAGAGGAGGAGAGGAGGGGAGGAGAGGAGGAGAGGAGGAGGAGAGGAGGTGGAGAGGAGGGGAAGAGGAGGAGAGGAGGGAAGGAGGAGAAGGAGGAGGAGGAGGAGCAGGATGAGGAGAAGAGGAGAAGAGGAGAAGAGGAGAGGAGGAGAGGAGGAGAGGAGGGGAGGAGGAGGAGGAACACAGGAGGTTAAAGGAGGAGCAGGAGGAACATTCATATAAAGTTTTGATATATTTTTGTCTAAATCTGCGTCAGTCGCTGATGTTCAGCCTGGAGGGAAACGACGGACAAATGGAAGACAAGAAAAGTGAAGATGTCGGTTTTTCTCCAGGAAACTCGAGTCCTGAGGCTCGTGTCAGGGTTTTTATTCCACAGGAAAAACAGGAGCAAAAACGTGCACAGGAAATATTTACAGCAGAGCTGAACGAAACGGACCGAAAATACATCTCCATATATTTACACGGCCGCGTTTAGTCCTGGTTTAGTCCTAGACCTGGTTTAGTCCTGGTTTAGTCTAGGGCTGGGCGGTAAACCGTTTGAACCGGTAATTTTTATTTTTATGATATGAATTTTTTATTTACCGCCATACCGTGTGTGCGCATATGTCGGCAACACAGAGCGGCGGAACGTTGCACAGCGGTAGATTGAGCGGGGGCTGTTTTTCAGTGTTACACCAAACAAGCCAACAAGCCAGGTAAGGATAGCGAGTTGAGCGGTGAGCATGGACGAAGAAAATGACACAGACACGGCTCCCTTTTTCGGAGAGCGGGAGTGCGCGGAGCCCCGCTCTTCACCTTTTCGCCCGGGCACGGCTCCGCGCACTCCCGCTCTCCGAAAAAGGGAGCCGTGTCACAAAACTACACAGACGGTCCCTTTAGCAAACGCGCCTCCAGGGACGTCTGTGTAGTGTTTTGTGCTGCACTGCCAACGTTACGCAGAGATTGGGGAGAAGATGCAGATTTTACTTTCATGCAATCTTCATATTCTCCGTCTAAAGGGACCGTCTATGACAAGAAAAGCAAACGTTGGAATGATATTACCAACTCTATCACACTCCACTTAGCCAAAGACAAAAATACCGTTAAATACCGTGATACCGTGATAATTTAAAAAAATACCGTGATATCAATTTTTGGTCATACCGCCCAGCTCTAGTTTAGTCCTAGTCCTGGTTTAGGTGCAGATGAGCACTGAGGGACATCACAGGGGCCAACAGCTCCTGTGACCTGTGACCTCACATCCATAAGTGACTGTGACCTCACATCCATAAGTGACTGTGACCTCACATCCATAAGTGACTGTGACCTCACATCCATAAGTGACTGTGACCTCACATCCATAAGTGACTGTGACCTCACATCCATAAGTGACTGTGACCTCGCATCCATAAGTGACTGTGACCTCACATCCATAAGTGACTGTGACCGCACATCCATAAGTGACTGTGACCGCACATCCATAAGTGACTGTGACCTCACATCCATAAGTGACTGTGACCTCACATCCATAAGTGACTGTGACCCCACATCCATAAGTGACTGTGACCGCACATCCATAAGTGACTTGGACCTCACGCATTTTTGGTCTGTAATAAAAAATAAAGTAATTGATCATTTAAGTTTGGATTTTTATCAGACTTTTTTAGAGAAGTGTGACAGAGAAAGAGGAGGAGGAGAAGAGGAGGAGAAGAGGAGGAGAAGAGGAGGAGAAGAGGAGGAGCAGGACTCACTCTTTCTTGAGGCGGATGTAGGCTGTGGACAGGTTGTTCCAGGCCTCTGCGTTCTGTCGACAGAAAAAATAAACCGACGTTTAACTCCTGCAGTGACCTGGACTTTAACAACACTGGAAACACAAATTAGACTTCATGGTTTTAGGCTTTTTTCAGCCAAAAGTTTACGACTATTTCTAATGTTTGTAATGTTTCTGCTGAGTTTGTGACTCACGTCGGGCTCGATGCAAACGCACGATTGAAAGGCCAGCGCCGCTCCATCGTAATTCTCCAGAGCCAAATATGCACAACCCAGAGAGAACCAGAGCCCCAACTGACAGGAGCAGACAGGAGCAGACAGGAGCAGACAGGGGCAGACAGGGGCAGACAGGAGCAGACAGGGGCAGACAGGAGCAGACAGGGGCAGACAGGAGCAGACAGGGGCAGACAGGGGCAGACAGGGGCAGACAGGGGCAGACAGGAGCAGACAGGGGCAGACAGGGGGAGACAGGGGGAGACAGGAGCAGACAGGAGCAGACAGGGGCAGACAGGGGCAGACAGGGGCAGACAGGGGCAGACAGGGGCAGACAGGAGCAGACAGGGGCAGACAGGGGCAGACAGGGGCAGACAGGGGCAGACAGGAGCAGACAGGAGCAGACAGGGGCAGACAGGGGCAGACAGGGGAAGGGGGAGAAACAGGAACAGGGGTTTTATTCAAGATACATTTAAACCAGATGAGATTCATGGTCCAAGGTCCTGGTTCAGTCCCAGGTCCAGTTCTGGCCCCAGTTCTAGACCAGTGCAGGTTCAGTCCCGGTCCCCATTCTGGTCCAGTCCTGGTCTTGTCCTGATTCAGGTCCAGTCCAAGGTCCAGTCCCAGTCCCAGGTCCAGTCCTGATCTGATCCTAGTCCCAGTCCGGTCCCAGTCCCAGGTCTAGGTCCAGTCCCAGTCGCAGTCCCGGTCGGTCTCGGTCCCAGTCCCAGGTCTAGGTCCAGTCCCAGTCCCAGTCCAGTCCCGGTCCCAGTCCCAGGTTTAGGTCCAGTCCCGGTCTGGTCTCGGTCCCAGTCCCAGGTCTAGGTCCAGTCCCAGTCCCAGTCCCAGTCCCAGTCTCGGTCCATTCTGAGTCTCAGTCTCGGTCCCAGTCCAGTCCGAGTCTCAGTCTCGGTCCCAGTCCAGTCCCAGTCTCGGTCCATTCTGAGTCTCAGTCTCGGTCCCAGTCCAGTCCCAGTCCCGGTCCCGGTCCCGGTCCCGGTCCCGGTCCCGGTCCCGGTCCCGGTCCAGTCCAGTCCCAGTCCGGTACCTGCATCCTGTTGATCCTGAGCGACTCCTCGAAGCAGCTGACGCACTCGTTCATCTCCCGGTGCGACAGGTGCAGGAGGCCCTTGGACCTCATGGCTCTGGCGCTGCGCCTCCCCGACAGGAGCCAGGCCCGATCGTAGAACTGATGCTCCCCCAGGACGTCCCCGAGGAGGCACCACAGGACCGGAGTCTCCTGCTTCTCCAGCTCCCGCCGCAAGATCTCCTCCGCCTGACAGGAGGTGAAACAGGAGGTGAAACAGGAGGTGAAACAGGAGGTGAAACACAGAAGAACCAGGAGGTGAAACAGAGGAACCAGGAGGTGAAACAGGAGGTGAAACGCTGCTCCTCACAGACCTTTCCGTGCTGTCCGAGCAGCTCGTGGCAGACGACCACATCCTCCCACATCTGCAGCTTCTCGAAGGTGAGCAGAGCAGCACTGGTGCAGCCCAGGTCCATCAGGAGAGAGCACAGGGTTTTCTGAGGAGGAACAGGAGGAGAACATGAGGAACAGGAGGAGAACATGAGGAACAGGAGGAGGAACAGGAGGAGAACATGAGGAACAGGAGGAGGAACAGGAGGAGAACATGAGGAACAGGAGGAGGAACAGGAGGAGAACATGAGGAACAGGAGGAGGAACAGGAGGAGAACATGAGGAACAGGAGGAGGAACAGGAGGAGGAACAGGAGGAGGAACAAGAGGAACAGGAGGAGAACATGAGGAACAGGAGAAGGAACAGGAGGAGAACATGAGGAACAGGAGGAGAACATGAGGAACAGGAGGAGGAACAGGAGGAGAACATGAGGAACAGGAGGAGAACATGAGGAACAGGAGGAGGAACAGGAGGAGAACATGAGGAACAGGAGGAGGAACAGGAGGAGGAACAGGAGGAGGAACAAGAGGAACAGGAGGAGAACATGAGGAACAGGAGAAGGAACAGGAGGAGAACATGAGGAACAGGAGGAGGAACAGGAGGAGAACATGAGGAACAGGAGGAGGAACAGGAGGAGAACATGAGGAACAGGAGGAGGAACAGGAGGAGGAACAAGAGGAACAGGAGGAGAACATGAGGAACAGGAGGAGGAACAGGAGGAGAACATGAGGAACAGGAGGAGGAACAGGAGGAGAACATGAGGAACAGGAGGAGGAACAGGAGGAGAACATGAGGAACAGGAGGAGGAACAGGAGGAGGAACAAGAGGAACAGGAGGAGAACATGAGGAACAGGAGGAGGAACAGGAGGAGAACATGAGGAACAGGAGGAGGAACAGGAGGAGAACATGAGGAACAGGAGGAGGAACAGGAGGAGGAACAAGAGGAACAGGAGGAGAACATGAGGAACAGGAGGAGGAACAGGAGGAGAACATGAGGAACAGGAGGAGGAACAGGAGGAGGAACAGGAGGAGAATATTTAGACCAGAAGAACCCAGCACAGATCCTCCAGGGTTCACTATGGACAGGAGACTTTATTCAAAGGTCCATTAAACTCGGTCCTGAAGCTTTTCTCGTCCATTTGCTGCACTGAACTGGAAAAAGAGCTTCTGTCTCTTTTCGTCCACACAGAACCTGCTGCAAAAGGACGAGAAACGATCTGGACTCGTTTCATTCAACGATTTTAAATCCAGACTGAGCGCGTTTCAAACGGCCTCCTCAGTTTGGACTCGTTTTACTTCATTTTTGTCATTTTAATTGTGTTTTAAATGTGTGAAGCTCTTTGTGCTGCAGCTTTGTCTGAAAATCGCTCTGTAAATAAAGTTTGACTGATTAAAGTTCTGATCCTAAAGCATCAGCGTCACGACTCTGTACAGAAGCTCATAACAAACACAGGACGTCACAGCAGAAGTGGACGCAGGACTTTATTTTCCCACGGACCAAGTGAGGAGGATCAGAGCGGGAAATTATTTCCGACGGTCGGACAGCGACATCGATCCTGCCACAAAACAAATGACTTTTACTTCTGTTTCCAACTTCGTTCACTTCTGTTTTTACTTTTCATCAGGGCCGTCGACGTTTATTGTGAACGCTCCTCTGTTAAAGTGCGGATGGTCCTGAAGCAGGTGATTAGGTCAGTGATCAGGTCCATACGGGACTTTAGATAAACTGAGGCAGTTTGCAGATGTCTCAGTGATGAACTCTGTTTCCACAGAAGCACAAGTTTAAAACACCAACTTAAAGCAGAACACGGGTTTGATTCAGCGGCAGAAACGACGACACTGCACCAACAACAAAACTACAGCGATAAACTGACGAAAGCCTTTACAAAATGGAGCCACAGCGAGTAAAAAATGTCAATAATGAAACTTTTTGATAATAAATTGCAATTTTGTCCAAATATTTAGGTCATTTTTTGAAGCATTAACTGATTAATCGTGAATAATCAAAATTCTAAAGTGTGATTAATCTGATATTTAAAAACATCATTTAACAGGACAGTTTCCACATTCTTCAACTTTTACCCATCACTTCCTGTTTGATCCTCACTCTGTGCTTCAGAAAACACTGTCCTGCACTCTCTGCTGCAGTGGGTTTTGTATTTATTAAGAGCCTCCCGACTTCTGCAGCTTTGATCCAAAAGTCAAATTCTTAACAAATCTGCACGAAAACACCAGAATAATTCTGTTTCAGACACATTCACACAGAATCAGGAGGAAACTGTGGGTTTGGTTTTCGTTTCTCTTTAAAAAAAAACACATAAATGTTTCAAAACATGTGGGAGGGCATCTGGCTCACCTGTGACCTGTGGGAGGGCATCTGGCTCACCTGTTCACCTGTGGGAGGGCATCTGGCTCACCTGTGACCTGTGGGAGGGCATCTGGCTCACCTGTGACCTGTGGGAGGGCATCTGGCTCACCTGTTCACCTGTGGGAGGGCATCTGGCTCACCTGTGGCCTGTGGGAGGGCATCTGGCTCACCTGTGACCTGTGGGAGGGCATCTGGCTCACCTGTGACCTGTGGGAGGGCATCTGGCTCACCTGTGACCTGTGGGAGGGCATCTGGCTCACCTGTGGCCTGTGGGAGGGCATCTGGCTCACCTGTGGCCTGTGGGAGGGCATCTGGCTCACCTGTGGCCTGTGGGAGGGCATCTGGCTCACCTGTGGCCTGTGGGAGGGCATCTGGCTCACCTGTGGCCTGTGGGAGGGCATCTGGCTCACCTGCAGGCTCCAGCGCGTCGGGGGGCGGCTCACGTGGAACATCTTGAGCCGCTCGGTCACGGGACACGTCGTCTCCTCGAAATAATCCACCAGAACCTGAGGAGCAGGAGGTTAAAGCTGCACTCAGGGACTTTCCTGTTCTCCTGCTCGTTTCCATGGAGACGACAGAACTTTAGTGTCGTCAGGGCCGAAGATACGGAAACGATTCATAAAAATAATTATTGTGATTCATTTTAATCGATGACGACAGTGTTGAGCTTTTTATTATTTTATATAATTTATTTCTACATATTTTTATTTGATTTTATTTTCGTATTTTTACTTTTTTTTATTTTTATATTTATTTTTAATTTGTTTTTTTTACTTACTGTTCTGTTTTGTCTGTATATTTTATGTTGCTGTTTTCTAAATTGTTGTATTTTATATTTTATTTTCACTTTATACACTCAAAATGTGTTTAAATTAAAGTCTGTGATATAAAGTCATTTACAATAATTAAATTCAAATGAATAAAAAACTGCTGAATGAAAACGAAAACAAGACGGTGATTTTACAGAATGAAATTTAAACCAATAATATTTAATGTGATAAATGAAAATGATAAAAAAGAAGCAAAGACAAAAGAACAAAAGAATCAAAAGGTCAAAAAACTACAGCAAAAATAAAATACTGTGAGACTATAACATATGGACATGAAACAGGTTTGGATAAAGTTTTATTACGTATTTTATTTTATTTTTTAGAAATTTGTATTTGTTTGGATTTCGTTTTCCTACTTTTTTCATTGTTTAAATTTTTTTATCTTTATTTATTTATTTATTTGTTAGTTTATTATTTATTTAGTTTAATTATTATTATTATTGTACTTTTATTTATTAATGATTCATTGATATTTAATAATTAATAAATTGATTATTAAATAATTAATATTATTTAGTTATTAAATGGTGGTAGTGGTCGTAGCGGTGTTAGCGTTAGCGGTGGTTGTAGCAGCGTTAGCGGTGGTTGTAGCAGCATTAGCAGTGTTAGCATTAGCGCCGTTAGTGTTAGCGTTGGCGTTAGCGGTGGTAGCAGCATTAGCATTGGCGTTAGCGGTGGTAGCAGCAGTAGCGTTGGTGTTAGCATTAGCGGCGTTAGCGTTGGCGTTAGCGGTGGTAGCAGCAGTAGCGTTGGTGTTGGTGTTAGTGGTGGTAGCAGCATTAGCGTTGGTGTTGGTGTTAGCGTTAGCAGCGTTGGCGTTAGCGGTGGTAGCAGCATTAGCGTTGGCGTTAGCGGTGGTAGCAGCAGTAGCGTTGGCGTTAGCGGTGGTAGCAGCATTAGCGTTAGCGGTGGTAGCAGCATTAGCGTTGGCGTTAGCGGTGGTAGCAGCATTAGCGTTGGCGTTAGTGGTGGTAGCAGCAGTAGCGTTAGCGTTAGTAGCAGCAGTAGCGTTAGCGTTAGTAGCAGCAGTAGCGTTGGTGTTAGCGGTGGTAGCAGCAGTAGCGTTAGCGGTGGTAGCAGCATTAGTGTTAGCGGTGGTAGCAGCATTAGCGTTAGCGGTGGTAGCAGCATTAGCGTTAGCGGTGGTAATAATAATAATAATAATAAATTTTATTTATAATGCACTTTACATTTGATTCCAAATCTCAAAGTGCTACACAAGCTACAATAAAAGAACATTAAAAACATCATAAAATGTAAGCTTTTCTAAAAAGATAGGTTTTGAGTCCTTTTTTAAAAGCTTCGGTGGTAGCAGCATTAGCGTTAGCGGTGGTACCTGCGTCTGCATCAGCGCTCTCTCCACGCTCCTCCTCTGGCCTCGCTCCAGCTTCGTCCTCAGACTCAGAGCAGAAACTTCCAGAGAGAAAATCTGAGGCCGACAGAGAAGAGCCTGAAACCAGATGGAACCAGTTTAACCAGGATCTGAGGGGTGAAGAGGCATTAGGGTATTTACTGCTCTGAGGGGGTATTTACTGCTCTGAGGGGGCATTTACTGCTCTGAGGGGGCATTTACTGCTCTGAGGGGCATTTACTGCTCTGAGGGGGCATTTACTGCTCTGAGGGGTATTTACTGCTCTGAGGGGTATTTACTGCTCTGAGGGGGCATTTACTGCTCTGAGGGGGTATTTACTGCTCTGAGGGGGTATTTACTGCTCTGAGGGGGCATTTACTGCTCTGAGGGGGCATTTACTGCTCTAGGGTATTAAAGAGTATTGGGGACGTGATTAATCGATACTGGGAACCGATACTGACGCCTTTGGGTCAGATACCGGTTGAAAATATCAGTTCAGTCGATTTCCTAATGTTTAAACTTCGATGTGAACGTTTGTATTTGGTTTGTGCTGTTTTGTGCTGTGACAGTTTCATTTGTGTGAGTTTATTTCTAAAATTCTTCATTATTATTTCTGTGGTAATTACAGGACGTCATTTCTGCTCAGCTGATGGAGACAAACTCCACAAAACTAGAGAAGAGAAACGACCTGAGGCTGAGGAAAAGTCTGTGTTATTATAAAATATGAATAAAAAGCAAATGACTAAAGACGGAAACAGACTTTTCCTCAGCCTCAGGTCGTTTCTCTTCACGAGTTTACAAACGTTTTCTATCAGTTTCTTCTGTTCTGAGGCTGTTTCACATTCTGAGGTTCTGGACGACGTCACCGACCAAAATAAAACTGTGAATATCTGAAGAACCAGAATCACAAACTGAACTTTCTGCAGCACAAACGACTGACTCTATTTTGGGCGTTTGAGCATTTTTCTTCTTCCTGTGGGTCTGACCCCAGTTTGACCTGGAAAAGAATCGTTCATTTCTCCAAAACTAAAGAAGCACAAACGACTGACAGAGTTTTTACAGGTTTGAGTTTGATGAGACGAGATCTGACGAGACAAAAGGAGCAGCAGATGGAGCCGAGTGAGACTTTCTACAAGATCTGAGAGAGAAAAGAGACGATAAACTCTGCCCCAGGGTCAGATCAGAGGGGGTATTCGCAGAGGGGGTATTATCACAGGGGGTATTCTCAGAGGGGGTATTTTCAGAGGGGGTATGTTCAGAGGGGGTATTATCAGAGGGGGTTTCTCAGAGGGGGTATTTTCAGAGGGGGTATTTTCAGAGGGGGTATTCTCAGAGGGGTATTCTCAGAGGGGGTATTCTCACAGGGGGTATTCTCACAGGGGGTATTCTCAGAGGGGTATTTTCAGAGGGGGTATTTTCAGAGGGGGTATTCTCAGAGGGGGTATTCTCAGAGGGGTATTATCAGAGGGGGTATTTTCAGAGGGGGTATGTTCCGAGGGGTATTCTCAGAGGGGTATTCTCAGAGGGGTATTCTCAGAGGGGGTATGTTCAGAGGGGAATTCTCAGAGGGGGTATTCTCAGAGGGGTATTCTCAGAGGGGGTATGTTCAGAGGGGTATTCTCAGAGGGGGGTATTCTCAGAGGGGTATTCTCAGAGGGGGTATTCTCAGAGGGGTATTCTCAGAGGGGTATTCTCAGAGGGTATTCTCAGAGGGGGTATGTTCAGAGGGGTATTCTCAGAGGGGTATTCTCAGAGGGGTATTCTCAGAGGGGGTATTCTCAGAGGGGGTATGTTCAGAGGGGTATTCTCAGGAGGGGGGTATTCTCAGAGGGGGTATTCTCAGAGGGGGTATTCTCAGAGGGGTATTCTCAGAGGGGGTACGTTCAGAGGGGTATTAACAGAGGGGGTATTCTCACAGGGGTATTCTCAGAGGGGTATTCTCAGAGGGGTCTTCTCATAGGGGGTATTCTCACAGGGGGTATTCTCACAGGGGGTATTCTCAGAGGGGGTATTCTCACAGGGGTATTCTCAGAGGGGTATTCTCAGAGGGGGTACGTTCAGAGGGGTATTCTCAGAGGGGGTATTCTCACAGGGGTATTCTCAGAGGTGGTATTCTCAGAGGGGGTATTCTCAGAGGGGGTATTCTCACAGGGGTATTCTCAGAGGGGTATTCTCAGAGGGGTATTCTCAGAGGGGGTATTCTCAGAGGGGGTATTCTCACAGGGGTATTCTCAGAGGGGTATTCTCAGAGGGGGTATTCTCACAGGGGGTATTCTCACAGGGGGTATTCTCAGAGGGGTATTCTCAGAGGGGGTATTTTCAGAGGGGGTATTTTCAGAGGGGGTATTTTCAGAGGGGGTATTTTCAGAGGGGTATTTTCAGTACCGAGGTGAAGGTGAGCAGCTCCTCCTCCGTCAGCCTGTGCAGGGGGTTGTTCTTCTGGAAGTCGGTGCTGAAAAACACAAGAAAACGTGAAGTCCGAACGCTCGGGAGGAACAGACGCTCAAAGCTGCACCAACGAACGCCTTCCTCCACGGAGACGGACGCACCGATACCGATACCGATTTCGGGCCGATACTTCCTTGATGTACTCGTTAAACCTTTGCCGATACCGCGGTCACATGACACATTCTGCAGTTTCATGAACCAACGCGACAGACGCACAGAACAGACTCAGCACCAGCAGAACATCCTCCGTCAGACTCAGCACCAGCAGAACATCCTCCGTCAGACTCAGCACCAGCAGAACATCCTCCGTCAGACTCAGCACCAGCAGAACATCCTCCGTCAGACTCAGCACCAGCAGAACATCCTCCGTCAGACTCAGCACCAGCAGAACATCCTCCGTCAGACTCAGCACCAGCAGAACATCCTCCGTCAGACTCAGCACCAGCAGAACATCCTCCGTCAGACTCAGCACCAGCAGAACATCCTCCGTCAGACTCAGCACCAGCAGAACATCCTCCGTCAGACTCAGCACCAGCAGAACATCCTCCGTCAGACTCAGCACCAGCAGAACATCCTCCGTCAGACTCAGCACCAGCAGAACATCCTCCGTCAGGAAGGACAGAGCTGCTTTTTTCAGCTCTTACACTTTATGCAAATGAGCCGTGAGGTTTTAAGTTTAGTTTGTGTAAAACATAAACAAATGTTTAAATCTGCATTAAACTCATTCTGATAAAGATTCAAAAAGTTTATTGTCAAATTTTCATATTCACGTATGAAAAAATTAAATTCCGTTTCTCACTCTGGACCAAAGTTAAATTCAATAATAATAAAATGAAGGAAAAGTTCAGAGTTCTTCTCAGGGTCGGTCGGTGTGTGGAGGAAAATCAGGGCCGTTTGGAGTTTTCCGGGTTTGTTAAATTAGTATTTTTTTTGCGCATGTGTAAGATTCGTGAGGTATCGGTATTGGTTCTCGGTATCGGTATTGGTTCTCGGTATCGGTATTGGTTCTCGGTATCGGCAAGTACAGAAATGAAGGCACTCGCACTCGTATCGGTGCATCTCCAGAGACGTCACTGCTCTGCCTGGAATGTTCCGCAGTGCGACTTTAAACACTGGACCTCCCGTTTCTTCAGTCACAGGAGGTTTTAGAGCTGGAAAACAGTGAGTGAAACAGACCTGAGCTGGAGCCTGATCTCCGTTTGGTCTCAGATGAACAATAAAGAGTTTTATTTATAAAATCTCACTGAACAAATGAAACAGTCGTCATCCTGTGACTCAGAGTGAAACACTTCCAGAGCCGAACGCGCTCAGATTTTAGCTTCGGCCTGAACAGGATTTGTTTTGAAAACACGTTTCTGACGCCCTTTATTTTGAATCAGAATCTTCCATATTCCAGGATTATCAGGAGCATCAACAGACGAGATGGAAAATAGTTTGGCTCAAAGCAGCTCCAGCTTCTTATCACACGGATCCACAAAGTTTAGGATATAAACCAAATGGAGCAGAAAACAGATCCACTTTTATTAAGTGTTTGAAACGGTTTTTCCTTTGTTAAACAGTGGGGGCGACGTGGAGCTTCTTTAAAAACGTCTCTGATATAAAGAGGAGGTTTTTTTGTTTTTTTTACAAACTTGTATTGTAAAAAACAAAAAAATGGAAATCGCGTTGATTTAAATAATTGTATCACTGCTGAAAGATCAAATCTAAATTAAATAAAAAACAAAAAACCAAACACTTGATGTTCACAGCAGCACTGCCCCCTGGTGGTCAAAGTGTGAAGGGAAAAAACTCTTTAAACTGATGAACATCGATTCAAACGAGTAAAAGGTCTGAACAAAACTGAGGAATACTGAAATAAATAAAGGAAAAAAGAGAGAAGAGAAGAGAGAGGAGAGAGAGGAGAGAGGAGGAGAGGAGGAGAGGAGAGAGGAGAGAAGAGGAGAGAGGAGAGAGGAGGAGGAGGAGGAGAGAGGAGGAGGAGAGAGGAGAGAAGAGGAGGACAGGAGGAGGAGAGAAGAAGAGGAGAGGAGGTAGAGAGAGGAAAGAGGAGGAGAGGAGGTGGAGAGAGGAAAGAGGAGGAGGAGGAGAGAGGAAAGAGGAGGAGAAGAGAGGAAAGAGGAGGAGAGGAGTAGAGGAGTAGAGGAGAGAAGGAGAGGAGGAGAAGGGAGAAGAGAGGAAAGAGGAGGAGGAGGAGAGAGGACGAGGAGAGGAGGACAGGAGGAGGAGAGGAGGAGAGGAGGAGGAGAGGAGGAGGAGAGGAGAGGAGGAGGAGAGAGGAGGAGGTGAGAGGAAGAGGAGAGGAGGAGAGAGAGAGGAGGAGGAGGAGGAGAGGAGGAGGAGGAGAGAGGAGGAGGAGAGGAGGAGGAGAGAGGAGGAGGAGAGGAGGAGAGGAGGAGGAGAGGAGGAGAGGAGGAGGAGAGGAGAGGAGGAGGAGAGAGGAGAGAAGAGGAGAGAGGAGAGAGGAGGAGGAGGGCATCTGACTCACCACAGGGCCAGGATCACCGCCTGCTCCTCGGGACTCAGATCCGGGAGCTGGAACTGATCCGGATCCTCCAGTTTGATCTTCTCCAGACGAGTGTCGTCGTTCAGAGCACAGTCCTGAGAGGGGGAGGGGTTAAAGCTGCAGTACGGAACATTCCACACACTCAGACACAGGAAGAACATGCAAACTCCACACAAACTGTTCCCAGGCCGACAGGACGGTGCCGGTTCTGCACCAGTTCAACAGGAACCAAAGTTCAAAGTGTTTAAATGAACCCAGAAGATCATCGACAAAGGGAGAGATTTACCAGCAAATAACAAAGCCCAACGAAAGCAGAAAAGAACAGTCATGGATCAGATCATGGACACGGCGAGCACCTGGACTCCTACGAATTATTTATCTGCACCGAGCTCTGCTACAACATCTGCTGTGGACAAACTTCTGCTGTGGAGGAACTTCTGCTGTGGAGGAACTTCTGCTGTGGAGGAACTTCTGCTGTGGAGGAACTTCTGCTGTGGAGGAACTTCTGCTGTGGAGGAACTTCTGCTGTGGAGAAACTTCTGCTGTGTTGTCACTGTTCACTAATAAAAACAACTTTTACGTAGTTCCCATCAGGAGCCAACTTTTCAGGCCCTGAACACTGATTTTCGGTCTCAGTTCAAGATTAGGTTTGGGAACCGGCACCAGCACAGTTCTGTCGGCCTGAAAACACTACAGAAAAGTCTGGGAGTTGAACCAGGAACCTTCTCACTGTGAGGTGTGAGCGCTGAGCCTCACTGTGCCACTCACAGCAGAGGGGCACAGGAGAGCGGGAGGGTAGTGGGAGGGCATCTGGCGTACCTTGGGCAGCAGACTGACAGGTGTGGGGGTGGGGCTTGTCTCTCTGTTGGTCCAATCAGAGCTCTGGGTCCTCTTCACCTCCAGGACGAGCTGAGCCAAACTCTTCTCCTGGAACCGAGTCCGTTTGCCCAGAGCCCCTGAAAAACACGGTTCAGAAACGAGACGCAAAAACTCTGAAGGGTCTGGAACAGTTTCACTTTCTGTTCAACTCTGAAGAACCAGAGAGTAAAAAATAAAACCACTAAAGCGCCTAAACCAGAGAATAGTGAACACAAAAGTGACAAAACCAGACAGAAAAACTGAGTTTAATAAATGTTTTACGCTTGGTGTTTGTGTTCGTGCGGTTTGTGTTCGTGCGGTTTGTGTTCGTGCGGTTGGCGTTTGTGCGGTTGGCGTTTGTGCGGTTCGTGTTCGTGCAGTTCATGTTCGTGCGGTTGATGTTTATACGGTTTGTGTTTGTGCGGTTGGGGTTTCTGCGGTTGGTGTTTATAGGGTTGGTGTTGGTGCGGTTGGTGTTGGTGCTGTTGGGGTTGGTGCGGTTGGTGTTGGTGCGGTTGGTGTTTATAGGGTTGGTGTTGGTGCAGTTGGGGTTGGTGCGGTTGGGGTTGGTGCGGTTGGGGTTGGTTGGCGTTCTTACCGGTCAGGTTTACGGAGAGGCCGCTCAGATCCTGGGCTCTCCTCATGTGCTGCTTGGCCTCATGATACTCGTAATAACTCAGGTTTGTGTAAACGCACTCGAGCTGGAACTGAACCTGCAAACCTGAGTCCTGCTCCAGAGTCCAGAGGCTCTGCTCCACTGCAGGAGAGACAGAGGAGACAGAGGAGGACAGGTGAGGACAGGTGAGACAGGTGAGGACAGGTGAGACAGGTGAGGACAGGTGAGACAGGTGAGGACAGGGGAGGACAGGTGAGGACAGGTGAGGACAGGTGAGGACAGGTGAGACAGGTGAGGACAGGAGAGGACAGGTGAGGACAGGTGAGGACAGGTGAGGACAGGTGAGACAGGTGAGGACAGGAGAGGACAGGTGAGACAGGTGAGGACAGGTGAGACAGGTGAGGACAGGAGAGGACAGGTGAGGACAGGTGAGGACAGGTGAGGACAGGTGAGGACAGGTGAGAGGGGAGACAGGAGAGGACAGATGAGGACAGGTGAGATTTGATTCTGAGGCTCTTTGAGACGAACATTAAGACGAAATATTTTTCTGTTAATGAGTAAAATGTACCAGATTTTTCGGACTATAAGTGGCACTTTTGTTCAGGGTTTGGGTGGTTCTGTCTTATATTTGACATTTTTCACACTGAGCCCACAGACCAAGAATATGAACCGTCTATGAATCAAAAATGAAAAAAATAAATCATTATTTGTTTTTTTCATTTTGGTTTTAGACACAAATAATAAAGAAGAGAGTTATTTTTCCTTTTCTTATTTTTGGTTTTATACTGAAAAACGAACAAACGAATGACACACGGATTCTTCTCTATTCGGTTGTTTTTATCACTAGAACTTCTAGAACTTTCCTGAAACGTCGGTTCTTGGTCTGATTTTATAAAATACATTTCCCCTTATCATCAGGTGCGACTTATACATGGTTTTTTTTCTTCATTGTGCATTTTTTGACTCCGAAAAATACGGTAAAGACACTGATATTCATGAAACACACACACACATAACACACACGTAACACACACGTAACACACACAGGAAACACACACACGACACACACACACACAACACACACGCACACAACACACAAACACACCACACACACACACAAGACACACACACAAGACACACACACACACACACAAGACACACACACACACGACACAAGACACACACACACAACACACACACACAACACACACACACGACACACACACACACAAGACACACACACACAGACACACACACACACAAGACACACACACACACGACACAAGTGACACACACACTACACACACACACTCTATACACACACACACACACGACACACACACACAAGACACACACACACACACAAAACACACACACTAGACACACTCTACACACACACAAAACAGACACACACACTAGACACACACACGCACACACACAAGACACACACACACATGACACACACACACGACACACACACACACACATGACACACACACACGACACACACACACACACACACACACACACACACATGACACACACACACATGACACACACACACACACACGACACACACACACATGACACACACACATGACACACACACACACACTCACACATGACACACACACACACATGACACACACACACACACACACACATGACACACACACACACACACAAGACAAACACACACACAGACACACACACACCTCCTGTGCAGTTCAGGTGTTTAGTTCATTGAATCTCTCCAGTCCATAAAGTGATTCACTGTTTCATTCTGTCTTTAAATGAGACTTTTTAGGATCGATGGTGAAAAACGAGGATCCAGTTTCGATATTTGTTGAAACATGGATCAGAATCTGCTTTTCGATCTTCTGAACAGTGTAAACGTGCTTCACTCTTCACTAAACCCTCGAACTGTCCGGAGCTCCAGGGCCGAGGGGCCGAGGGGCCAAGGACACAAGCCCAGGACGAGGCTCCGATCTGGGCTGTAACTCTGCCCCAAGGCCCCTGTCACCTCCACCCGGGGCCCCAGAAATCACTTTTATCGAAGTCGGGACACGAAAGAAGGACGAAGGAGCTGATTTACGAGGAGAAAGGAGGAGAGGAGAAAGGAGGAGAGACAAAAGAGGAGAAAGGAGGAGAGGCGAAAGGAGGAGAGACAAAAGAGGAGAAAGGAGGAGAGGCGAAAGGAGGAGAGACAAAAGAGGAGAAAGGAGGAGAGACAAAAGAGGAGAGACAAAAGAGGAGAGACAGAGGAGGAGCAGAGCAGGAGGAGGAGGAATAGAGGAGTAGAGGAGGAGCAGAGGAGTAGAGGAGGAGAGGAGGAGTAGAGGAGGAGTAGAGGAGGAGCAGAGCAGGAGCAGAGGAGGAGCAGAGGAGGTTCTGACCTGATCGGATGCTGCTTTGTGCGAGCGACAGGAGCTGAGGGGAACAGGCCTCCAGGATTTGCTGATGGAGCGAAACGTAGCGCAGAGTCCACCAGGAAACCAGCTGAGGAACAACAGACACGGATTTGGTTTGTGCTGTTTTGTGCTGTGACAGTTTCATTTGTGTGAGTTTATTTCTAAAATTCTTCATTATTATTTCTGTGGTAATTATAGGACGTCATTTCTGCTCAGCTGACGGAGACAAACTCCACAAAACTAGAGAAGAGAAACGACCTGAGGCTGAGAAACGACCTGAGGCTGAGGAAAAGTCTGTGTTATTATAAAATATGAGTCAAAAGCAAAAGACTAAAGACTGAGACAGACTTTTCCTCAGCCTCAGGTCGTTTCTCAGCCTCAGGTCGTTTCTCTTCTCTAGTTTTGTGGAGTTTGTCTCCGTCAGATGAGCAGAACCCTGAACCCGACTGAGATGTTCCTCCAGTGAAACTTAAAACTATTCTGCACAGAAGAGTCGGCCAAACCTCCTCCACGTGAAGGACTCGGGCTGAGTTCTCGCAGACGCTTTTTCCCCCTGAATAAATCAAACGCTGCACTTCCTGTTCACGTCTTTTGTTCTTTTTAGTCTGATTTTTGAGCTGAAACGGCTCAAAGTGCCACAGTCAGAGATCAGTGACACACAACACCGGGGTCGTGTTCTGTTTCATTCACATGTTTAACACACAAAGTCTTCCCTGGTCCACCTGGTGATGTCATGAGGTGGTGATGTCATGAGGTGGTGATGTCATGAGGTGGTGATGTCATGAGGTGGTGCTTCTCACCTTCAGGGCCCCGGGGCGCAGCACTCGGGTGAGGAGCACTCTGGACAGGAGCAGGAGGACAGGAGCACACACCAGAGGATAAACACACTCCCCGTCCAGGAGCAGGGCCGACAGGACCGAGGGCCGCACCTGCCGACAGCAGCCAGGGTCAACTGACAGGAGCAACACTGACAGGAGCAACATTGACAGGAGCAACACTGACAGGGTCAACACTGACAGGGGCAACACTGACAGGAGCAACGCTGACAGGGGCAACGCTGACAGGAGCAACGCTGACAGGAGCAACACTGACAGGAGCAACATTGACAGGAGCAACACTGACAGGGTCAACACTGACAGGGGCAACACTGACAGGAGCAACGCTGACAGGGGCAACGCTGACAGGAGCAACGCTGACAGGAGCAACGCTGACAGGAGCAACGCTGACAGGAGCAACGCTGACAGGGTCAACACTGACAGGGGCAACGCTGACAGGAGCAACACTGACAGGAGCAACGCTGACAGGAGCAACACTGACAGGAGAGGAGGAGGAGAGAGGAGACAGGAGCAGACAGGAGGTGGCAGGAGCAGACAGGAGGTGGCGGGAGGAGACAGGAGGTGGCAGGAGCAGGCAGGAGGTGGCAGGAGCAGACAGGAGCAGACAGGAGGTGGCGGGAGCAGACAGGAGCAGACAGGAGGTGGCGGGAGCAGACAGGAGCAGACAGGAGCAGACAGGAGCAGGCAGGAGCAGACAGGAGCAGGCAGGAGCAGGCAGGAGCAGACAGGAGCAGACAGGAGGTGGCAGGAGGAGACAGGAGGTGGCAGGAGCAGACAGGAGGTGGCAGGAGCAGACAGGAGCAGACAGGAGCAGACAGGAGGTGGTAGGAGCAGACAGGAGCAGACAGGAGCAGACAGGAGCAGAGAGGAGCAGAGAGGAGCAGACAGGAGCAGAGAGGAGCAGACAGGAGCAGAGAGGAGCAGACAGGAGCAGGCAGGTGCAGGCAGGAGCAGACAGGAGCAGAGAGGAGCAGACAGGAGCAGGCAGGTGCAGGCAGGAGCAGACAGGAGCAGGCAGGAGGTGGCAGGAGCAGACAGGAGCAGACAGAAGGTGGAAGGAGCAGGCAGGAGCAGACAGGAGCAGACAGGAGCAGACAGGAGGTGGCAGGAGCAGACAGGAGCAGACAGGAGCAGACAGGAGGTGGCAGGAGCAGACAGGAGCAGACAGGAGCAGACAGGAGGTGGCAGGAGCAGACAGGAGGTGGCAGGAGCAGACAGGAGCAGACAGGAGCAGACAGGAGCAGGCAGGAGCAGACAGGAGCAGACAGGAGCAGACAGGAGGTGGCAGGAGCAGGTACCGGTTGGTGGAGCAGGGTCGGGGGCAGCAGCTCAGACTCCAGCAGGTCCAGAGGAGGAGGTCCCGTCCAGTTACTCTGAGCGAAGAACTGCAGAGCGGAGACGGCGACGACGAGGAGGAGCAACGACCTGAGGAGACGAGAGGAGGAGAAAATACTGAGGGAAAACTGAGGGAAAACTAAAGGGAAAACTGAGGGAAAACTGAGGGAAAACTGAGGGAAAACTGAGGGAAAACTGAAGGGAAAACTAAAGGGAAAACTAAAGGGAAAACTGAGGGAAAACTGAGGGAAAACTGAAGGGAAAACTGAGGGAAAACTGAGGGAAAACTGAAGGGAAAACTGAGGGAAAACTGAGGGAAAACTGAGGGAAAACTGAAGGGAAAACTGAAGGGAAAACTGAGGGAAAACTGAGGGAAAACTGAAGGGACTAAACCAGGCCTAAACCAGGCCTAAACCAGGACTAAACCAGGACTAAACTAGGCCTAAACCAGGACTAAACCAGGACTAAAGCAGGTCTGTTCTTTCTTCTCTCCTCAGACAGTAACGTTCTGATCAAATCCGTTTCTTCTGAATTACTGAAGTTTAATAAATCAAACTCTCGTCTCCTCGGGCAGAGTCCTGACTGTGGCAGAGTGGTTAGCCCGTCTCCTCTCAGTGACCAGGTTGTGGGTTCGACTCCTGATCTCACCTGTTGTCTTGCTCGGCAGCGGCGTCCAGGTACGCCTTCAGCCTTTTCTCCAGGTGAGCCTCGAGGTCCAGGCCCTCTCCGACGGGGCCGCCCTCCCCGACAGGGCCGCCCTCTCCGACAGGGCCGCCGTCCCCGACAGGGCCGCCCTCTCCGACGGGGCCGCCGTCTCCACACAGCAGATCCTGGATCAGTGGACTCTGGAGGACTCCTCGAAAGTTCCCCTCAAAAAACATCTCCAACAAAGGCCCCACATCTGGAACAAAAACCAGGACTGAACCAGGACTGAACCAGGACTAAACCAGGTCCAGACCCGGTCCAGACACAGACTCTCTGCACTGAATATCAGGACCGTTCTTGTTTTTTTTCCAGGTCCGTAGATACAGTGAAGATTATAATTCAGAACTATTGTGACTGAGTTAAAGTGTCAGGTGTGAGTTTAGTTCACAGTTCCTCATGTCCAGAGTGTTGGAGACGTGTGGAGACACTGGTTTAAATCTTCCTCCAGTCCTTGTATTTGCAGAGGTGCTGGTGCTGGGCTAGTGCAGGTCAATGGCCACAGTCCTGCCACTAAAAACAGCCTGAGCTCCACAGACCCGAGGAAACTATTAGAACTGCAGACTGTCCCTGTGTGTCCCTGTCTGTGTCACAGGATCAGGGCTGAGTCAAACCCACCGCTGCATTTGGAGGATTCTGTCTGAGCAGCAGTGAGTTGTTCTTCCTGACAGAACCTCGGCAGTGTTCAAAAAAATTGATTTTCTGATTCTGAATCAATTTGCATATTAATTCCTTAAGATCAATTCGTCCGTCCAAATATCAATTTAATTTTTAATACATTTTTCCGGTGAACTTTAACCCCACTCAGGTCTGACTGTTTCTAAACTAGGGACGAGCTTTGATTAAACTGTCTTAATCGATCGTCAGGAAAATTAATGATCGATTTTCGATTAATCATTAACGTTTTTACATTAAAATGATCCTCATTGTTCTTCCTGTTCCTCATCTGCATAAATAAACTGTAAACACATAAAGGTCCTGACTCCAGAGCCTCATCAGTGTGAGGTCAGAATGAGTTTAATGCAGATTTAAACATTTGTGTTTTACACAAACTAAACTTAAAACCTCACGGCTCATTTGCATAAACTGTAAGAGCTGAAAAAAGCAGCTCTTTCCTTGTGCTGCTGCTTCAGCTTCTGTGGGACTAAAGGACTGGACTCAGTGAATGAGTGTTCTCTCTGTGACTCAGTGGATATGAGTGTTCTCTCTGTGACTCAGTGGATATGAGTGTTCTCTCTGTGACTCAGTGGATATGAGTGTTCTCTCTGTGACTCAGTGGATATGAGTGTTCTCTCTGTGACTCAGTGGATATGAGTGTTCTCTCTGTGACTCAGTGAATATGAGTGTTCTCTCTGTGACTCAGTGAATATGAGTGTTCTCTCTGTGACTCAGTGAATATGAGTGTTCTCTCTGTGACTCAGTGAATATGAGTGTTCTCTCTGTGACTCAGTGAATATGAGTGTTCTCTCTGTGACTCAGTGAATATGAGTGTTCTCTCTGTGACTCAGTGAATATGAGTGTTCTCTCTGTGACTCAGTGAATATGAGTGTTCTCTCTGTGACTCAGTGAATATGAGTGTTCTCTCTGTGACTCAGTGAATATGAGTGTTCTCTCTGTGACTCAGTGAATATGAGTGTTCTCTCTGTGACTCAGTGAATATGAGTGTTCTCTCTGTGACTCAGTGAATATGAGTGTTCTCTCTGTGACTCAGTGAATATGAGTGTTCGCTCTGTGACTCAGTGAATATGAGTGTTCGGTCTGTGACTCAGTTAATATGAGTGTTCTCTGTGACTCAGTGAATATGAGTGTTCTCTCTGTGACTCAGTGAATATGAGTGTTCTCTCTGTGACTCAGTGAATATGAGTGTTCTCTCTGTGACTCAGTGAATATGAGTGTTCTCTCTGTGACTCAGTGAATATGAGTGTTCTCTCTGTGACTCAGTGAATATGAGTGTTCTCTCTGTGACT
Source organism: Odontamblyopus rebecca (assembly GCA_030686955.1). Taxonomy (NCBI): domain Eukaryota; kingdom Metazoa; phylum Chordata; class Actinopteri; order Gobiiformes; family Gobiidae; genus Odontamblyopus; species Odontamblyopus rebecca. Next base: position 40,283,903 of record CM060662.1, on the reverse strand, counting down.
CAGTGAATATGAGTGTTCTCTCTGTGACTCAGTGAATATGAGTGTTCTCTCTGTGACTCAGTGAATATGAGTGTTCTCTCTGTGACTCAGTGAATATGAGTGTTCTCTCTGTGACTCAGTGAATATGAGTGTTCTCTCTGTGACTCAGTGAATATGAGTGTTCTCTCTGTGACTCAGTGAATATGAGTGTTCTCTCTGTGACTCAGTGAATATGAGTGTTCTCTCTGTGACTCAGTGAATATGAGTGTTCTCTCTGTGACTCAGTGAATATGAGTGTTCTCTCTGTGACTCAGTGAATATGAGTGTTCTCTCTGTGACTCAGTGAATATGAGTGTTCTCTCTGTGACTCAGTGAATATGAGTGTTCTCTCTGTGACTCAGTGAATATGAGTGTTCTCTCTGTGACTCAGTGAATATGAGTGTTCTCTCTGTGACTCAGTGAATATGAGTGTTCTCTCTGTGACTCAGTGAATATGAGTGTTCTCTCTGTGACAGAGGATGTTCTGCTGGTGCTGAGTCTGTTCTGTGCGTATGTCGCGTTGCAGATGCTGCGTAAACATGTGAAACCGGGACACTCAAAAACCCGATCATACCCGGGACACTGATGTGCAGGGAAACACACTCTGAGGAATATAGGGATCTCCAAGGAGCCAGAGCCGAGACGTGGGACTGTGAGGCTCCAGAGTTTGTGCTCAGACCTCGACTCCTCAGGCTCCGTTACACAGACACCGACATTCAGTTTGGCCATTAACATGAACCTGATCCACCAAACTCTGAAGGAGCAAATATCGATTAATCGATTAATCAGCCCGACTCTAATTTAAACTATGAACACGGCGTCAGACACGAGTGGCACCTTGACCCTCAGGAACAGCTCAGGGAACAGCTCAAACATGATTCTAATAACACAAACCCCAATCAGATCGGATCAGATCGAACTGAATTGTGATAATCGATTCTGAATCTTGAGAATCAGAATCGAATCAATTTTTGGAATTTGAACCGATACCCGGCCCTAGTGTGGAGAGGCTCAGACTGTTTTTAGTGGCAGGACTGTGGCCATTGACCTGCACTAGCCCAGCACCAGCACCTCTGCAAATACAAGGACTGGAGGAAGAGTTAAACAAGTGTCTCCACACGTCTCCAACACTCTGGACATGAGGAACTGTGAACAAAACTCCTGACACTTTAATGACTAAAACAGATCAGATTCATCAGATTTTCACAATTCTGAACTGGGGCACTCGGGTTTGGATGTTTGGTGTAAATAAAACCGTGAAAAGTCCGTGGAACATTCTCGTGTCAGTCACGATTTGAGGGACTCTGACGCTGCATTTTTTCCACTTTATTTTCGTTCAGAAACACGAATTTCTGTATTTTGGTGACACAAATGACACTTTATGCTCCTCTTTACTGTTGGTAAGAATCGGATTAGTCAAAAATTCTGATAGTCCTGTTTGAGTCCTGGTTTAGTCTTAGTGTAGTCCTGGTTTGGATCAGATTGGTCTAAAATCTGAGACATTTCTTGTATGAAACAATAATTCTCTAAACTCCGGTTAAAGTCCGGTTAAAGTCCAGTTAAACTCCAGTTAAACTGTCCCTCCGGAGCCTCGGGTCTCACCTGGGAGGCTGAACACGTTTTGTTTCCAGTCCGCAGCTTCGGACCGGGTCAGGAAGCCCCGGAGGAGGCAGATTTCCACGCCGAGCATCGCGCCTCCTGTTCGGTTAGGCTGAGCTCCGCGGGTCCGGGTCTGGAGCGGGTCTGGTCCGGTTCTGTCGCCGGGGAGGAGCGCTGATGTGCGTGGAGAGCTGGAGCCTGGAGCCGGGACACTGTTTATCCGGAACATGTGGCGCAGAGGGACGCCATCACTGCCGCGATGCACTCTGGGAACCCCGGGACTTTCGCAATAAAAGCACTGAAGGATTTTACCGTAAACATCCGCCCGGGACTTTCACAATAAAAGCACTGAAGGATTTTACCGTAAACATCCGCCCGGGACTTTCACAATAAAAGCAGTACTGAAGGATTTTACCGTAAACATCCGCCCGGGACTTTCACAATAAAAGCAGTACTGAAGGATTTTACCGTAAACATCCGCCCGGGACTTCCACAATAAAAGCGCTGAAGGATTTTACTGTAATTATCCCTAAATCATGTTTGTGTTTGCAGAAAAGTGACCAGAATTTAGAAAACTGGAACATCTCCAGCTTTTTGGTGGTTGGTAATAATAAAAATGTTCTGTAGAGACGATTTATGACAAACTTGAGTCAGTTTAGTCACATTTTCTTTGTGTTTTGGTCACTTTTAACCAGCTTTTCTGTATTTTATTTAAACAAATGACAGTTTTTCTCTCTTTCTACTGTTGGCAGGTATTAAAGTATTATTAAAGTGTATAAAACTAGGATAAATCAGGGGTTTAGTATAAATCTGCTCTGACAGGGGGACACGGGGCTCAAAAATGGGAGTGTCCCGGGGAAACAGCAACATCTGGTCTCCCTAGAATTAACGAAACGAATGAAGAGAATAAAAATATAGAATAAAAGACCTCGACTGTTCTTTCGGGACGATAATGTGTCATATTTACACTATAATTACAGATGTTTTCTAATCTGCTCCGTCTTTGGTGACCAGATTTTCAAAATCAAAAACTGGGACATTCTCAGTTTGTGGCGGTTTGTAATGATCAAACTGTGAATCGAGTGGAATTAAGGAAAACTGTTCTGCACTTGGCCCATTTATGACAAACATGAGTCACATTTCCTTTGTGTTTTGGTCATTTTTAAGTAGATTTTCTTGTATTTCTTGTCTAAAACTGGGACAAATCAGAGGTTTTGTTTAAATCTTTGGTCCAGGGGGACACAGGGACATCTGGACTAATACTGTCCCACCACAGAAATACATTAAACCTGATTATCATGTGGAGATTTCAGAGCTTTAGAGGATGGGAGGGCATCTGAGTCACTTCTGTTTATACTCAATACTGTTAAGTGTCATTTTTCATGTGTCTCTTATTTCTGTATTTCTGGAGTAAATAAAGTTACCTGGAGCTGAGAGAATGCCGCTGTGCTCTGGGGCAGGACACTTCCCTCTGCTGTGGGCGACTCACGGAGCAGAAAACACAGGATCGACACTTCAGCTGCGATTTAAACATTTCACACACTAAAACCTGCGGATTTATGCCTTTGTAGAAACAGAAAATACATTTATGACGGTTTGTTTTAGGGGAGCAGCAGAAGTTTGGTCTGGAAGATAATTATTTAATCAGATTTTGAATTTTAAATACTGCTGAATTTCTCATTTTTCCTGAAAAAATTGGTCTGAATTATTTTTATTCTGAATTTTAGTTGCTTCGTTTAATTGCTGAAAGTGTTTAAAATTCAGCATAAATTTTTTCAAATCCTCAAATTCAACAGTCAAAATTCAGAAGTGAGATTCAGTGGTTAAAATTCAAAATCAAATGAAACTCTTCTGTATTTATAACTATATAAAAAAGTTGTTTGAATGATTTTTCTTCTGAATTTGAGTTGCTGAAATTTCAAGTACATTTTTTAAATGTTTCAGATTCAAAATAAAAACGTCACAGTTTAAATATTCACCACAAATATTTTCAAGTCCTTAAATTCAACAGTCAAAATTCAGAATGTAAAAGATCCCAGAAGAATCGATCAGACAGAAGCAATCGATCCTGAGTGAGTGAGGAGGACAGAGGCAGTTTCCTATTGGCCGTTCTCATGTGTGGGCGGGGCTTGAGGTTTGAATGAGGTGAATTCTGACCAATCACATCGCTTCACTGCTCCACTTCCTGTTTGTGACCAAGTTAAAGCGGATCAGTCTGGATCGATTGCTTCTGCCTCAGTGTTTTGAATTTTTGCTCTGAATTTCAACTGTTGAATTTGAGGCTTTAACATTTTTGTTCTGAATATTTAAAAGGTGAATTTTTTTATATTGAATTTTAACCACTTTGAAAATGTACACTTAAAATTTCAGCCACTCAAATTCAGAAGAAAAATAATGAAAACATGTTTTTTCAGAGTTAAAAATATGGAAGATCATTTCATTAGATTTTGAAGTTTAAACACTGCTGAATCTCACCTCTGAATTTTGATGAGGCTTATAAATATATTTGTGCTCAATATTTAAACAGTGATTTTTTTTATATTGAATTTTTAACACTTTCAGCAACGAACATTCAAATATAAAAAAAATAAAAATAATTCAAACATGTTTTTTCTAAGTGAGAGGCTCCAGGAGGAAGTGCTCCAGGAGGCTCTTGGGGCTCCTTCACATTAGGATCTTCTCGTCCCTCTGTCTGTACCTGCTGCTCTGAGCCTCGTCATTCTGGACTTAAACTGTTCGTCTGAAGCCGCCACACAGGATCCTGAACTTTTCATTTCTCTGTTTTGTTCCTGAATCAAGATCTGAACAGAAATAACGGACCAATCAGACGCCTTCATTCCCCGAGGCCCCTCCCCCTAGCGTTAGCAACAGGTTTGATTGACAGCTCGTTTCGTTGCTAAGTAAGTTCCCTTCCCGCTTTCCCCCGAGTGACGATTTCTGAAATAAAATGACAAAATATCTCAAACAGTCACAATATCTAATGTGACTAGAATCTGAACGAGCAGAATTTAACGAGCAGAAAGTAAAGAGAATTTGGTTAAATTGTGACTCTATTGTTGTTCGTACGGAACAGAACAAACAACATAAATCAGTGACTTAAACTCTTTAAAGCTCAAAGTTTCTTCTTCTTGTGCAGAATCAGGTAAATCCAGTGTCCTGCAGGTGCAGAGTATCACATCCATAGTCCGTATATATGATGCATCAGCTCTGCCAGGAGGAGGCGCCACATTTAACCTCCTCACTCATGATTGGCTCTTGTGTTGCTATGATACTCGCGGGAGGATTTCCAAATATGGACCTGTAACCGTGGCAACAGGAGCCTCATGTGAGCGACGCTGTGGAGACGTCACTCACTCAGACTCAGAGATACAGGATCTGGTTTAACGTCACCGAGCGACACGTTTCTACTCCCCAGATTCATTTGTTTGAGAAAGAAATGAACAGAAACTCAAGAATTTAGCGTTTCCTTGCCAGTAGGTCTGTAAAACAGATATTAAGTTATTTTTTTTATACAAATGCTCTTAAAAAAACAGAATTTAACTTGACCTGAACCCGTGGAGCCTGTTTTTACTCGGTCTCCGCGGTCGTGTCTGTAACTCATGCATCTTCCGTCGTTTACTCGGTTCTGTTCGTTTCTTCTGCTGCTGAACGTGCTGTAAAAACTGTGTCATGAGTTAAAACCATTTTATTTCTTGTGTTTTTTTCGTTTTAAGTAAAAGCAAAATTAAGACCAACTCGACACCGCAGCCCAGAATCACCCGACCTCATGAAACCTAAACTTTTTTAATTTAAATATTTGTCCCAAAATTAAGAAAAACAGCAGAGCGGCGTGTCCTCCAGGAGCGGCCAATAGACTCTGTGGTTATGTTACAGCTGCAGTGCCGCTCACGGTTGGAAAAAGCACAAAATCTTTTACACTCTTGTACAGGTAAATAAAATTCTTGGGGGATTTTATTTTCATTTCCCCGCGCTGACGATTTTTACATACAAATATGGACAAAAGAACGGGCCAGTGTGGCCGCAGTCTGTTTCATTCAGGAGGAGCAGGAGGAGGCGCAGGAGGAGGCGCAGGAGTCCGGGAGGAGGTTCATAACGCGCCCTCGGAGGTGTCATGGCTGCCGCCCGCCTTCTCTGCGTCCTGATTGGTCAGGTCTGTGAGGAGGGCGGAGCTCTTGTCGGTGAATTCGTCGGCGTCGGGTTCAAGGCCGTCGGGACATGGGAGCTTCAACAGCTCCTCCCTCAGCTGAGCGCTGTGTCTCTGAGGAGGAGAAGAGGAGGAGGAGAGGAGGAGGAGGAGAGGAGGAGAGGAGAGGAGGAGGAGAGAGGAGAGGAGGAGAGAAGGAGGAGGAGAGAGGCGAGGAGAGAGGAGAGGAGGAGGAGTGGCGCAGGAGAGGAGGGGAGGAGGAGGAGAGGAGGAGGAGAGGAGGAGGAGGAGAGGAGGAGGAGAAAGGATTTAGATGTTTAAGTCAAAGTTCTTTTTGCTTTAGCCTGTGTTAGCGTGTTTTTAGCCTGTGTTAGCGTGTTTTAGCCTGTGCTGATGTGTTTTTAGCCTGTGTTAGCGTGTTTTAGCCTGTGCTGATGTGTTTTTAGCCTGTGTTAGCGTGTTTTTAGCCTGTTAGCATGTTTTTAGCCTGTGTTGGCGTGTTTTTAGCCTGTGTTGACATGTTTTAGCCTGTGTTGGCGTGTTTTTAGCCTGTGTTGGCGTGTTTTTAGCCTGTTAGCATGTTTTTAGCCTGTGTTGACATGTTTTTAGCCTGTGTTAGCGTGTTTTTAGCCTGTGTTGAAATGTGTTAGCATGTTGTATGGCTACAGACTGTAAATATAAAACAGACTCTAAAACAGCTCCTCTCTCTGGACCTGCTGCTGTGGCCTCCACATGCTGGTCTGAAATGTTCATATGAAGCCGCGACACAGGATCCAGGGGTTTTTATTTCAATATATTCATGATCATTATTCATTGTTATTTATTATTATCATATTTGCTCCTATAACTGTGACTCTGTTACAGTCTGTAACAGATTTAAAACTTTAAACTCATAATTCTGAGTTTAAAACTCATGTGTTCTACCTTCCATAGATGGCTCAATATCATGTATATGTTATCGTGTTAGCATTAGCATGTGTTACCTTTAGCGTGGCAGCTCATGCTGTTAGCGTATTAGCGTGTTAGCATGTGTTACCTTTAGCATGGCGGCTCATGGTGTTAGCATTAGCATGTTAGCATGTGTTACCTTTAGCACCGCGGCGTGGTGGCTCATGGTGTTCGTATGTTAGCCTGTGTTACCTTTAGCATGGCGGCGTGGTGGCTCATGGTGTTAGCATTAGTATGTTAGCATGTGTTACCTTTAGCGCAGTGGTGTGGTGGGTCATGGTGTTAGCATCAAAATGTATTACCTTTAGCGTGTGTTACCTTTAGCGCGGCGGCGTGGTGGCTCATGGTGTTAGTGTGTTAGCATATTAGCATGTGTTACCTTTAGCGCGGCGGCGTGGTGGCTCATGGTGTTAGCGTGTTAGCATTAGCATGTTAGCATGTATTACCTTTAGCGCGGTGGTGTGGTGGTTCATGGTGTTAGCGTGTTAGCATATTAGCATGTGTTACCTTTAGCGCGGCGGCGTGGTGGCTCATGGTGCGGCCCACCCTCTTGTCGCTGCTGTACTGTTGGATGTCGGTGATCCAGTCCTCGCACTGGGACAGAATCTCCGCCCGCTTCAGGTAAAAGTGTTTATGGATCACCTGAAACACAAAACGTTAAAAACCATTAAAACAAGTTCACGACAAAGTCATCACTACGGCAACACAGACGCAGACTCAGTCCACATTTGTATTTAACGTGTTTAAAGTCATATTTCTGGGTCGAACAGTGTCAGGAAGGTCTCAAAAAACCCACAAATAAACACAGACACCGTCACAAATCTGTAGGCTGGTGGTTTGTAAATAAACACAACTGCTCTGATGTTTGTGAATCACGTAATATTTTCTGTAGAGTCAAGAAATGCTTTTGTGAAAGTTTTTACGTTCATTTGTAAGTTGTGAATTATATTAGTGAATGTCGTTCTATTTGTTTGGTAGTAAAGACACTATTATATCTCCATAATCCTTCAGGGCATCTGGGTTAAATGCAGGTTTCAGGTTGATGGGGGAAATTAGACACAAAAAGACCAAACTACACAGACCAGGGGAATTAAAGCGGGACCTTCTGGCTAAAGGGCGTGACTGAACACTGCTCAGAGCTGCAGGATATTCACACTCAAATCTCAAGTTTAAATGGAAAATGATGAAGAACAAAAGGCTGAAAAGCCCGTTCTGCCTCCCTGGAGTTTAGATGCCACAAACATGTCCTGAAACGTGACTCTTGGGTTTTGGTTTAAAGTTCAGATTTCGCTCCTGGACGAGTTTAAAATGTGAAAAGTGAAACTGAATCAACATTTTTTTTAAACAAATTTAAATAAAAAAACAAACAAAACTCTTCCATTTCTGTGCTCATTAATAATATTCCCTCCTCTTCTGTTTGTTGCCGTGGCGATCCTCCTCCCTGGCAACCGTCGCCGCGGTCACCCCCCCTCCCCCCGGCCCTCCTCCATCTCCCCTGGTAACCGTCGCCGTGGAGACCGCAGCATCAGTATTCAGAGGCGCGTTCGGTCTCCGTGAAGGGGACTCGCTCCGACCACACGGGCGTTTCACCTCAGCGCCAAAACCCTCAGCGTCTCAGCCGGCAAAATGTGAAATAAAATTAAAAATGTTTTTTAAAAAAAAGCGTTTGTGTCGACACGATAATGAAATTTCAAACCGTTTCCGTGCAGATTCTGATCCTTGATAATAAACCCTCTTTAAACATTCTGCGCTGATTTTCCACATTAACCGGTGGAACTATTTTCTGTTCCCACGTGAGGACTTCACTTTACTCCAGTTTCTGCGGCGTCGCGTTGACTTCCTGTTCAATTTAGACATAATTTTAAGATTTTCTTGTGTGTTTTTAAAGCTCTGAATGGACCGGCCCCGTGTTTAATTATATTATCTATATTCTACATCTATGAATGTATTTCATACAAGTGTCGCATATTGAATGCTGAAAATGTACGAGAGCTTCTGTTCCCTTATATTCTGTTATATTCTGTGTTAGGAAATGAAATAGAAAAAGGTACAGTGGATGTGGACTTATATCTGTGTAATCCTGTTAAAGCTCCACTGCGGGACATTTCCTCCCGTCAGAACAGGGTTAAAGTGGCTGTTTTCTGTGTTTTCTGCGTTTCCCGAGTGGTTTTTGTGGATTTTCGGCTCTGGTCTGATTAAACCTCACAGCGGGAGGGCATCCGGGCTACGCTGCCAAGGACACACGGCTGAAATGAGGTCGTCGTGACCGGGAGGAGGAGGAGGAGGATGAGGACGAGGAGGATGAGGACGAGGAGGAGGAGGACGAGGAGGAGGAGGAGGAGGAGGAGGAGGAGGAGGACGACGAGGAGGAGGAGGAGGAGGAGGAGGAGGACGAGGAGGAGGAGGAGGAGGAGGAGGAGGAGGACGAGGACGAGGAGGAGGAGGACGAGGAGGAGGACGAGGAGGAGGTTTGGAGTTGGATTTTGCACGTTCTCCCTGTGAGTGGGACTAAAAAACAGGATCTAAAACACTTAGAGAAGATGAGTCTGGGCACTGGTGACTGACAGGTGGATCAGCCAATCAGGGACCAGCAGATCAGCCAATCAGGGACCAGCAGCTGAATCTAAACAAACGCTCACGAGGAGGAAAAGGAAAAGAACTGATTTCACGTGCGGATTTGTTGGTAAATGAAGGCGACCAATGAGCTGCTTCGTTTCACCGGCGTCACTGAAATAAACTCGTCTGATTGGACGATCGATACTGACCCAAAGTGAAAAATAATTTAGGCGTAATGTAGGATTGTCACAAGTATCGAAACTCATGAGATATTCGATATTAAAACTAATATCGATCCCACTGACAGGACAGAGCAGAAGCTTTCCTGAAAAAACAGAGTCTAAACTAGGACTAAATAAGGTCTAAACCAGGTCTAAACTAGGACTAAACTAGGACTAAATAAGGACTAAACCAGGTCTAAACTAGGACTAAATAAGGACTAAAACAGGTCTAAACCAGGTCTAAACTAGGACTAAAACAGGTCTAAACCAGGTCTAAACTAGGACTAAAACAGGTCTAAACTAGGACTAAAACAGGTCTAAACTAGGACTAAAACAGGTCTAAACTAGGACTAAAACAGGTCTAAAGCAGGACCAATCCAGGTCTAATCAGAGAATTAATGTATTTCAGACGACATTAGTTTTGTCAGAAGAATCGAAAATCAAATCCTAATTGTTTCTAAAACTATCGAAACTAAATCGTCATTTTTCACAGGTTTCAATACTAAAAAAGTCCCTTTTTCAGGACAGAGCAGAACCTTCAGAACCTTCAGAACCTTTAGAACCTTCAGAACCTTCAGAACCTTTAGAACCTTTAGAACCTTTAGAACGTGTTTAGAACGAGCTGGAGCTGGAGCAGAACAAGGATGAGAGCAAAGAGACTAGACCTTTTTTAGACCTTTTTTAGACCTGGTTTAGACCTGGTTTAGACCTGGTTTAGACCTGGTTTAGCCCAGTTCAGTCCTGGTTTAGTCCTGGTTCAGTCCTGGTTTAGTCCTGGTTCAGTCCTGGTTTAGTCCTGGTTCAGTCCTGGTTTAGTCCTGGTTTAAGTCCTGGGTTAGTCCTGGTTCAGTCCTGGTTTAGTCCTGGTTCAGTCCTGGTTCAGTCCTGGTTTAAGTCCTGGTTTAGTCCTGGTTCAGTCCTGGTTCAGTCCTGGTTTAAGTCCTGGGTTAGTCCTGGTTCAGTCCTGGTTCAGTCCTGGTTCAGTCCTGGTTTAAGTCCTGGGTTAGTCCTGGTTCAGTCCTGGTTCAGTCCTGGTTCAGTCCTGGTTCAGTCCTGGTTTAAGTCCTGGTTTAAGTCCTGGTTCAGTCCTGGTTTAGTCCTGGTTCAGTCCTGGTTTAGTCCTGGTTCAGTCCTGGTTCAGTCCTGGTTTAGTCCTGGTTCAGTCCTGGTTCAGTCCTGGTTTAGTCCTGGTTTAGTCCTGGTTCAGTCCTGGTTCAGTCCTGGTTCAGTCCTGGTTTAGTCCCGGTTCAGTCCTGGTTTAGTCCCGGTTCAGTCCCGGTTTAGTCCCGGTTTAGTCCCGGTTTAGTCCCGGTTCAGTCCTGGTTTAGTCCTGGTTCAGTCCTGGTTTAGTCCTGGTTTAGTCCTGGTTTAGTCCTGGTTCAGTCCTGGTTTAGTCCTGGTTCAGTCCTGGTTTAGTCCTGGCTCCGGTCGGACCTCACAGCTCCCGTCTCGTTTTTCATCTCCATCTCTGCCCCTGACCCTGAACGCACCACGAGACAGAGAATAAATCAGAGCCGATCTTCAGCCCGCGGAGGACAAAGAGGAGGAACAGGATAAACCGGGACTGAACCAGGACTAAACCGGGACTAAACCAGGACTAAACCGGGACTAAAGCAGGACTAAAGCAGGACTAAACCATCACTACACCAGGACCAAACCAGGACCAAACCAGGACCAAACCAGGACTGAACCAGGACCAAACCAGGACCGAACCAGGACTGAACCAGGACCAAACCAGGACCGAACCAGGACTGAACCAGGACCAAACCAGGACCAAACCAGGACCGAACCAGGACTAAACCGGGACTAAACCAGGACTAAATCAAGACTCCAGGTCTTCACACTGTGTAAAACTGAAGCATTTCTCAGGTTTGACACAAAAACCCATCAGTGAATCTGATGAGAAATGAGACTGATCCAGACCTGAGGCTTTTAGATCCAAACCCCGCACCTCCTGCCTGAGAGGAGGAGCAGAGGAGGAGCACAGGAGTCTGACCCACACCTCCTGCCTGAGAGGAGGAGCAGAGGAGGAGCACAGGAGTCTGACCCACACCTCCTGCCTGAGAGGAGGAGCAGAGGAGGAGCACAGGAGTCTGACCCACACCTCCTGCCTGAGAGGAGGAGCAGAGGAGGAGCACAGGAGGAGCACAGACACAGGAGGAGCACAGGAGGAGCACAGACACAGGAGGAGCACAGGAGGAGCACAGACACAGGAGGAGCACAGGAGGAGCACAGACACAGGAGGAGCACAGACACAGGAGGAGCACAGGAGGAGCACAGACACAGGAGGAGCACAGACCCTGGAGGTTGTGGGTTATTTTTAGCGTCTGAACCGGATGTTGTGAATAATTCAGAAGGCGTCAGGAGGCTCAAGACTCAATGAACAAAGACGAGGAGCCGGACGTGTGAGACGCCTCCTCTTTTCTTTTCCTCCTCCTCTTTTTCTCCTCCTCCTCCTCCTCTCCCAGATGGTTAGAGGAGTGGCTCTGTGTTCTCTTCAGTGTCGTAGTGGATAAACCAGAGTCATTTCCCCCGACATCCATCATCAATTTGTTCCATTGCAACAGTCGGGAAAATATGGACGAAGTTTAACCCTGAAGTCCTACGACACGTACAGGATACAGAGGAACATGTTTGTATAACCACAGAACTTTAACGGTAACAGACAGAAAGGTCCTTTTCCCCTCTGAAAGTGCAGACATAGAGGTTTCCGTACATTTCTGCGGCTTTATCCTACGTCACACTCACGCTGTGTGATGACGGGAGCAAAACGAGTGTCCAACAGGAACTTTGTTTTCCCCAAACTCATGCGCTCCGTCCATTTTGATGGAGCCAAACTTTGCCAAAGAGTGAAGTGAGTCAAGATGGTCGACTCCTCTGACTGTGTGTGTTTATAACGAGGGAAAAAGTGGCTCTAAGTGGAGTTAATTCTCACACACATGGAAAATGACACATGTTGGTGTGTGTAATTGTGCATCTCTTTCTATTTTTATTTAAAGGTTTATTTCAGTCCAAATGAACAAATCCAAATGTAATTTCCACCCTGGAAATGCAGAAGTGCTGTGGCTCTGGCCGTGGTCCTGACAGGAGCTGTTTCCAGGACTGGACCAGGAAAGTCATGGAGCCACTGCACTTTTTTTGTTTTTAGGGCAATAAGGAGATTTTTAATTTACTTACAGACTTGAGATTTTGCATTTTTGTAGCTCAGGCCCTAAATTAAGCATTTTTATGTCCAAAAAGTTGTTTCTACATGTTTGCTGTGGGTTTTGTATAAAAGAGTGAATTTTATTTTCTGTTTTTTTTTTCATCTCTTTTTCTGGTCCTGTAGCTTTTCTCACAGCCTCATGACACAACTACAGCAGCAGATTGTGAAATAACAGGTTGGACTGAACAAAAGGAGGTAGAACACTTCATTGGGGGGAAAAGGGGCAGTTTGAAAAGACAAAAATCCAGGTGAGGAGAAATGTACTAAAACTGCCCTCAGGTCTTCAGGGGTTAAATAAAAACCATTGAACCTGTTTCTGTGTAAAATCCAAGGAGAATATTTTAATTCAGAACTATTCATTCGGAATTAAAAAACGTAAACGTGGCCAGTGTGATGCTGTGGGTTCCTCTCCTCCTCCTCCTCCTCTCATCACATTCTGACTCCTCCTTTTTTCATCTCAAACCCGTTCATTTGTTTCTTCCTGTCGTTTTTCAGGTGGATCCATCTCTCAAACACACGTATCTGTTTTCCGGGGGCAGATTTACGGCCTGTCGCTCGCAGAGACAAAGCCCGAGCGCACAGACCTTGGACTAAACATCGACGCTTTTATTTAGTGTGAGAAGGAACAGGGGGAAAAACACAAATGTAAAGAAAGAGGAGAGAGAAGAGCTGAAGCAGGAGACTGGAGGGTAAAGGGCAAACGCGGCAGTAAAAGTCCAGGTTGTGCTCAAGGTTAAAATAAATCAATGTTTGCACCTGAATGAGGCGCCTCGCAGACAGGGGGCAGTGTTCTAACGACTCTTACGGGGCCAAACATGAAGCTAAACTGCCTGTTCTGAGGTGATGGAATGTCCCGCAGTGGGGCTTTAACCTCGCTCTGACAGAACGACCTCTTTAAAAACGTCCCTGGGCTCGTGTCATTCAGGAATCACAGTCAACAGAGGAAAACGACTTTTTAAGTGTTTTTACTGATGTGACGTTTAGATTTCACTGATTTTACCAAACGAGTGACTTGTAAAACCTGCTGAAGTCGCCTCATCGAACTGAAACCTGCACAAAAACTGTGTCCATCGTTTGTGCTGCTTTAGTTTTGGAGAAATTAACGATTCTTTTACAGGTCAAACTGGGGTCAGACCCACAGGAAGAAGAAAAATGCTCGAAAACGCCCAAAATGGAGTCAGTCGTTTGTGCTGCAAAAAGTTCAGTTTGTGATTCTGGTTCTTCAGATATTCACAGTTTTATTTTGGTCGATGACGTCGTCCAGAACCTCAGAATGTGAAACAGCCTCAAAACAGGAAGAAAATGATGTCAAACGTTTGTATTTGGTTTGTGCTGTTTTGTGCTGTGACAGTTTCATTTGTGTGAGTTTATTTCTAAAATTCTTCATTATTATTTCTGTGGTAATTACAGGACGTCATTTCTGCTCAGCTGACGGAGACAAACTCCACAAAACTAGAGAAGAGAAACGACCTGAGGCTGAGAAACGACCTGAGGCTGAGGAAAAGTCTGTGTTATTCTATATGAGCAGGTTTGATCCCGTTAAACGAAATAAAAACTAGAATCATCCAAACCTGTCACATGAACTTTAAGTCTCATTTACAAACACATTTTTTCTTTTTGGCTTTTAACCACAAACAGGAACTGTTGCTCTGTTCATGTTTAATCCTGGAGTTCACAGGAAAACAGAGGAAATAAACTCTACACACAAACGCACTAAAATGACCCTGTGGATCTAAACGGCTGCAGTGATGTTTAAGGTTCATCATCATAATGTTAAACTCACACTAATCTGAGAGGAACTGATCTCTGTCAGAAACACATGTCCAGGACTGATCCCCAGAGCAGATGCAGCTCAGAGAGGAGAAAACCTCTGAACGACACATTAAAAACATCTCCTTCACTAAAGGCCTCAGGAACATGATCAAACTGAACCTTCAGCTTCATCTAAATGAATTCACTTCTTCTGTCGTTTGAGTCGTTGTTGAAAAATATGTTTTTGCGGAAACACCTGAAATGGAATAAATAATATATAAATAATCAAATGTGTAAAAAGCTTCATGTAAAGTGTTGATCAGGGACGTGTAAACTGAGTTTGTTGTGATCCACTGAAGAGCTCCGAGTGAGCACAAATATCGCTTCACGTTTTGTCTTTTGTGTTGTTGTTTTTTGCTTTTCTCTCTCTTTTTTTAAAATGACCATTTCTTTTGTTAAAAATTGCCGCATGTTTGGTCCTAATTTTCCTGTAAACAGGGTTTGGCTTCTGTAAGTGTTCAAACCCCTTTGGTCATTGAAATTCTAAACGTCCTGTGATCTGTAATGTCGAAGTTTTGACTGAATGAAAGAAGATGAAAGAAATAATGAACGAATGAACGAACAAACGAACGAACAAACGAAAGCACAGACACACAGACGCAGACACGCAGACGCAGACACACAGACGCAGACACACAGACACGCAGACGCAGACACACAGACACAGACACACAGACGCAGACACACAGACACACAGACGCGCAGACACAGACGCAGACACGCAGACGCAGACACACAGACGCAGACGCAGACACGCAGACGCAGACACGCAGACGCAGACACGCAGACGCAGACACGCAGACGCAGACACACAGACACGCAGACGCAGACACAGACGCAGACACGCAGACGCAGACACACAGACGCAGACACACAGACACAGACACGCAGACACACAGACACAGACACGCAGACGCAGACACGCAGACGCAGACACACAGACACAGACACGCAGACGCAGACACGCAGACGCAGACACGCAGACGCAGACACGCAGACGCAGACACACAGACACGCAGACGCAGACACACAGACGCAGACGCAGACACACAGACGCAGACACGCAGACGCAGACACACAGACGCAGACACGCAGACGCAGACACACAGACACAGACACACAGACGCAGACACACAGACACAGACACGCAGACGCAGACACGCAGACGCAGACACGCAGACACGCAGACGCAGACACACAGACACAGACACGCAGACGCAGACACACAGACGCAGACACGCAGACGCAGACACGCAGACGCAGACACGCAGACACAGACACGCAGACACGCAGACGACACAGACACACAGACGCAGACACGCAGACGCAGACACGCAGACGCAGACACGCAGACGCAGACACGCAGACGCAGACACGCAGACGCAGACACGCAGACGCAGACACACAGACGCAGACACGCAGACGCAGACACACAGACACAGACACACAGACGCAGACACACAGACACACAGACGCAGACACACGGACGCACAGACGCAGACACGCAGACGCAGACACGCAGACGCAGACGTACCTCCTTGAAGCAGGGCGAGGCGTTCCTGATCTGCTCCAGCATGGCCCACTTCACCGTGGCCTGCCGGATGTTCCCGTCGTATTCTCTGGAGCTCTGGGTGCCGCTCGGGGTCCCTCTGGAGCGCTCGTACCCGGGCTCGTTAAAGTACGGCTCTGCCACCAGGATCAGGGACTGGACCGAGACCAGGACCTGAGACAAGAGACCAGAGGGATCAGGGACTGAGACCAGGACCTGAGACAAGAGACCAGAGGGATCAGGGACTGGACTGAGACCAGGACCTGAGACAAGAGACCAGAGGGATCAGGGACTGGACCAAGACCAGGACCTGAGACAAGAGACCAGAGGGATCAGGGACTGGACCGAGACCGGGACCTGAGACAAGAGACCAGAGGGATCAGGGACTGGACCAGGATCTGATCCATCCATCTGCACGTGTGTCGTCCTCCTGCAGTGTTCTGTGTAAAAGACTCGTCTGTTAAATGCACTCAGGTCACTTCAGGAGGAGCCACGTCTACACCTATGAACCCTCCAGAGTCCCAGACCTGGTTTAAAGCAGAACTCAGTAACTTCAGCGGCAGAGCTCCCCCTACAGGCCTCTGTGAGAATGAGCTGTCCTAAATACTCCTGGAGCACCGCAGCCCTGTGCACTCCACCTCACATCAGGACTTTAACAGAGCCTGTGCACTCCACCTCACATCAGGACTTTAACAGAGCCTGTGCACTCCACCTCACATCAGGACTTTAACAGAGCCTGTGCACTCCACCTCACATCAGAACTTTAACAGAGCCTGTGCACTCCACCTCACATCAGGACTTTAACAGAGCCTGTGCACTCCACCTCACATCAGGACTTTTACAGAGCCTGTGCACTCCACCTCACATCAGGACTTTAACAGAGCCTGTGCACTCCACCTCACATCAGGACTTTTACAGAGCCTGTGCACTCCACCTCACATCAGGACTTTAACAGAGCCTGTGCACTCCACCTCACATCAGGACTTTAACAGAGCCTGTGCACTCCACCTCACATCAGGACTTTAACAGAGCCTGTGCACTCCACCTCACATCAGGACTTTAACAGAGCCTGTGCACTCCACCTCACATCAGGACTTTAACAGAGCCTGTGCACTCCACCTCACATCAGGACTTTTACAGAGCCTGTGCACTCCACCTCACATCAGGACTTTAACAGAGCCTGTGCACTCCACCTCACATCAGGACTTTTACAGAGCCTGTGCACTCCACCTCACATCAGGACTTTAACAGAGCCTGTGCACTCCACCTCACATCAGGACTTTAACAGAGCCTGTGCACTCCACCTCACATCAGGACTTTAACAGAGCCTGTGCACTCCACCTCACATCAGGACTTTAACAGAGCCTGTGCACTCCACCTCACATCAGGACTTTAACAGAGCCTGTGCTGTGTGCCTGGGCACAGGTGTGGGTGCGGTCGCTCTTTCCCCCTCTGGATGTCGTCTTGTTTCTAGAGTCGATCTTCTGTCTGGTGTTTCCATGTTCTGCACAGAACCTCCTGAATAAACAGCCGAGTCAGGCCCCATTTCTTTTAATCTTTTCCTGTTTAAAAATATAAATAAATAAAAATAAGATTTTCCCGTCGTCGTCGTCTCCAAACCCTCCCGGGCGGAGGGGGTGACGTGTCTTGCCCGAGGACACAGCGGCAGTGCGGTTGGGGGTTCGGTCCCGTAAACCTGCAGGTCTGAGTCTCGTCCGGAGCTTTTGGCGTCGTAAAAACATCCCATAATAATTCTTTATTAACGGCTCCATTAAAAGTGAAGGACAAAAGGACGTTAAAGAGAAACAAGAACCAGGACTGAACCAGGACTGAACCAGGACTGAACCAGGACTGAACCAGGACTGAACCAGGACTGAACCGGGACTGAACCGGGACTGAACCGGGACTGAACCGGGACTGAACCGGGACTGAACCGGGACTGAACCAGGACTGAACCAGGACTAAACCAGGACTGAACCAGGACTGAACCAGGACTGAACCAGGACTGAACCAGGACTGAACCAGGACTGAACTGGTTTAGTCCTGGTTCTGTATAAATGACCTTCAGTGTTTGTGGCTGATCTAGGAGCAGTTTGTTAGTTTCAACATCAACGCTCGAAAAGAATCAATGAGAAAGAAGAACGAGAAAAGAGAAAGAGAGAAGAGAAAGAGGAAGAAGAGAGAAACAGGAAGAGAGGGATAAGAAGGAGAAAGACAGAAGAAAGGGGGTAGCGGAGAGAGAAAAATGGCAGAAAGAAAAGGAAAGAGGAGAGAAAAAGAGAGGACAGAGACAAAGGAAAGAGAAGAGAGCGAGTGAGTGAAAGAGAAAGAGAAAAAGAGAGGGGTAGTTCTGAGGCGGATGAAGAAAGAACAACGATTCTGAAGCGAAGGATCAATATTTATGTAAAACAGTTAAAGAGCCTCAAAGGAGAGATGGAGACAGAGAGACGAAAGGAGGAGGAGACAGAGATAAAGAGGGGGAAAGAGGGATAGAAGCGAGAGAGAGAGGAAGAGTGATACGCTCCGGCTCCTGTTTTGGTCGTGTGAGGCCAAACTGAACCTTCTCCAGCTCAGAAACGACGGTCGTCTAACGAGAAATAGGAAGTATGGAGTGCAGAGCGGCGGAGATGTGGAGAGACGATAGTTTACAAATCATTTTCCATTTTTTTATGCACGTTTTTGTGATTGTGTTTTTCTTCTCTTTCGACCGCCTGATATCGAAAGCTAATCTCATCCCGGTAAAACGAGGTAAAAGCACTAGATCCTGGGACATTTTCTGACATTTTTTAAGTCAAAGGAACAAAAATGGGTGGAAATAGGGCTAAAAGGTTCAGGGATTGAAACTCCCAGAGCTGCAGTACCTGGAGCGGCCACTAGAGGGGGAGGGGCTTATCCAGTTCTTATCGTAGATCCCTGGTTTATTTAAAGTCTGTGGCTAAAACGAAGCTCAGGTCGAACAGACGGAGCAGTGCCTGCAGGGGGCGCCACAGAGACACGGCAGAAATAACACCACAAACAGTAACCCTGAGCGTTCAGACCGAGCTCTTCTCTCAGACTGTTTAAACACTCTGTTCCACCCTGTGATGTCATTGTGTGGTGATACAGGAAGTGCTCCACTGTGTTTTTAGACTCCACACGCCTTCGCTAGAATCATCTGGATCATTTCAGTCCAATAGTCGTATTAGGCCCTAAATTAAAGCTGAACTCGGTCCCGTCTGAAGCTAAAGTCTGTGTCTGGAGGAGGCGAATTCTGTCAGGAGCCAAAAAACGGCACAGATCAGAGTTTCCTCAGTGGAGATCTGACTGCGGCAGTGAAAAAGACTCGACTGTCGACTCCAGCGGCGAGAGGCTCGAGTGAGAATCAACTACTGATGGAGAAGAAGAGAAACTGAAAGTTGTTGAAACAGTTGTTGTGTTTTTTTTAGTGTTTTTCCAAAAACATAATTCACTGGTAAATAAACGGGATTAGAAACGACATCAGTGATCGAGTCTTTTGGGCTTTTGTGCAGTGGGAAATCAGCAGAGGGAAGTGTGAGGTGCTTCTAAAGTTGTTTTCTAACGTTTCCAGACACTAATGAGTGAACCAGGCAGAGCGTTTGGTTTGTTAGACTCGTGGCTGTTGTCAGATGGGTTAAAGTGGAGTTAAACTTTAGTGTGTGTCACCTGTGTAATGTTCCACAGTGTGTCTTTAGTGTGTGTCACCTGTGTAATGTTCCACAGTGTGTCTTTAGTGTGTGTCACCTGTGTAATGTTCCACAGTGTGTCTTTAGTGTGTGTCACCTGTGTAATGTTCCACAGTGTGTCTTTAGTGTGTGTCACCTGTGTAATGTTCCACAGTGTGTCTTTAGTGTGTGTGACCTGTGTAATGTTCCACAGTGTGTCTTTAGTGTGTGTGACCTGTGTAATGTTCCACAGTGTGTCTTTAGTGTGTGTCACCTGTGTAATGTTCCACAGTGTGTCTTTAGTGTGTGTCACCTGTGTAATGTTCCACAGTGTGTCTTTAGTGTGTGTCACCTGTGTAATGTTCCACAGTGTGTCTTTAGTGTGTGTCACCTGTGTAATGTTCCACAGTGTGTCTTTAGTGTGTGTCACCTGTGTAATGTTCCACAGTGTGTCTTTAGTGTGTGTCACCTGTGTAATGTTCCACAGTGTGTCTTTAGTGTGTGTCACCTGTGTAATGTTCCACAGTGTGTCTTTAGTGTGTGTCACCTGTGTAATGTTCCACAGTGTGTCTTTAGTGTGTGTCACCTGTGTAATGTTCCACAGTGTGTCTTTAGTGTGTGTCACCTGTGTAATGTTCCACAGTGTGTCTTTAGTGTGTGTCACCTGTGTAATGTTCCACAGTGTGTCTTTAGTGTGTGTCACCTGTGTAATGTTCCACAGTGTGTCTTTAGTGTGTGTCACCTGTGTAATGTTCCACAGTGTGTCTTTAGTGTGTGTCACCTGTGTAATGTTCCACAGTGTGTCTTTAGTGTGTGTCACCTGTGTAATGTTCCACAGTGTGTCTTTAGTGTGTGTCACCTGTGTAATGTTCCACAGTGTGTCTTTAGTGTGTGTCACCTGTGTAATGTTCCACAGTGTGTCTTTAGTGTGTGTCACCTGTGTAATGTTCCACAGTGTGTCTTTAGTGTGTGTCACCTGTGTAATGTTCCACAGTGTGTCTTTAGTGTGTGTCACCTGTGTAATGTTCCACAGTGTGTCTTTAGTGTGTGTCACCTGTGTAATGTTCCACAGTGTGTCTTTAGTGTGTGTCACCTGTGTAATGTTCCACAGTGTGTCTTTAGTGTTACCTGGAGGAAGCTGGAGGTGTGCGGGTTCCACTTCTCCTCCGGGCGCCCGTGCCACGTGTTCAGGATGCTCAAACACACCTGAGGCGAGACAACATGTCAGATGCCCTCCCGGACTGCCTCAGGTGCCCTCCCCGTGCCTCAGATGCCCTCCCCCTGCCTCAGATGCCCTCCCGCTGCCTCAGATGCCCTCCCGCTGCCTCAGATGCCCTCCCGCTGCCTCAGATGCCCTCCCGCTGCCTCAGATGCCCTCCCGCTGCCTCAGATGCCCTCCCGCTGCCTCAGATGCCCTCCCCCTGCCTCAGATGCCCTCCCCCTGCCTCAGATGCCCTCCCCCTGCCTCAGATGCCCTCCCCCTGCCTCAGATGCCCTGTACCTCAGATGCCCTGTACCTCAGATGCCCCCCCTGTACCTCAGATGCCCTCCCCCTGCCTCAGATGCCCTCCCCGTGCCTCAGATGCCCTCCCCCTGCCTCAGATGCCCTGTACCTCAGATGCCCCCCCTGTACCTCAGATGCCCTCCCGTACCTCAGATGCCCTCCCCGTGCCTCAGATGCCCTCCCAGACTGCCTCAGATGCCCTCCTGTACCTCAGATGCCCTGTACCTCAGATGCCCTCCCGTACCTCAGATGCCCTGTACCTCAGATGCCCTCCCCGTACCTCAGATGCCCTCCCCGTGCCTCAGATGCCCTCCCCGTGCCTCAGATGCCCTGTACCTCAGATGCCCTCCCGTACCTTGCCGTCGTTGTAGAGGTTGGGGTTGAAGCGAACGCTGTGGCCGCCCGTCGTCTCCAGGTTGACCAGAGGAGGAGAGTTGGGATAATCCTGAGGGAAGTAGACGTCAAACTCAAAACAGCCGTTAGCGTAAGGAGTGTCCGCCGGACCTGTGATGAGGACCTGAGGAGAGGAGGAGAGGAGAGGAGGAGAGGAGGAGAGGAGAGGAGAGGAGGAGAGGAGGAGAGGAGGAGGGAGAGAGGAGAAGCGGAGGAGGAGGAGAGGGAGAGAGGAGGAGGGGGAGAGAGGGAGAGAGGAGGAGGAGGAGGGGAGGAGGAAGGAGAGAGGAGAGGAGGAGGAGGAGAGGAGGAGGAGGGAGGAGGGAGGAGAGGAGAGAGGAGGAGGAGGGAGAGGAGAGGAGAGAGAGGAGGAGAGGAGGAGGAGGAGAGAGGAGAGAGAGGAGGAGAGAGAGGAGGAGAGGAGGGAGAGGAGGAGAGGGAGGAGAGAAGGGAGGGAGAGGAGGAGAGGAGAGAGAGAGAGGAGGAAGAGAGGAGGAGAGAGACGAGAGAGGAGGAGAGAGGGAGGAGAGAAGGAGGAGAGAGGAGGAGAGAGGGAGAGGAGGAGAGAGGAGGAGAGAGGAGAGGAGAGAGGAGGAGAGGAGAGGAGGAGAGAGGAGGAGGAGAGAGAGGAGGAGGAGGAGAGGAAGGAGAGAGGAGAGGGAGGAGAGAGAGAGGAGAGAGGGGGAGAGGGAGAAGAGAGAGAGGAGAGAGGAGGAGGAGGAGGAGAGAGAGGAGGAGGAGGAGAGGAGGAGAGGAGGAGAGGAGAGAGAGAGGAGGAGGAGAGAGAGAGGAGGAGAGGAGAGAGAGAGAGAGGAGAGAGAGAGAGGAGGAGGAGAGAGAGAGAGAGAGAGAGGGAGAGAGAGAGAGAGAGAGAGAAGAGGAGAAGGGAGAAGGAAGAGAGAGAGGAGGAGAGGAGGAGAGGAGAGAAGAGGAGGAGAGGAGGAGAGAGGAGAGAGGAGAGAAGAGGAGGAGGAAGGGGAGAGAGGAGGAGGAAGAGGAGGAGGAGAGAGAGGAGGAGGAGAGGAGAGAGGAGAGGAGGAGGAGAGAGGAGGAGAGGAGGAAGGAGGAGGAGAGGAGAGAGGAGGAGGAGAGGAGAGAGGAGAGAAGAAAGGAGGAGAGGAGAGGAGGAGAGAGGAGAGGTGGAGAGGAGGAGGAGGAGAGGAGAGGAGAGGAGAGAGGAGGAGAGGAGAGAGGAGGAGAGGAGAGAGGAGGAGAGGAGAGGAGGAGATGAGGAGAGAGGAGGAGAGGAGATGAGAGAGGAGGAGAGAGGAGGAGAGGAGAGGAGAGAGGAGGAGAGGAGGAGGAGGAGGAGAGGAGAGAGGAGGAGAGAGGAGGAGAGGAGAGGAGGGGAGGAGAGGAGGAGAGGAGAGGAGGAGAGGAGAGAGAAGGAGAGAGGAGAGGAGAGAGAAGGGAGAGAGAGGAGGAGAGTGGAGGAGGAGGAGGAGGAGAGGGAGGAGGAGAGAGGAGGAGAGGAGAGGAGAGGAGGAGAGGGAGGGGGAGAGGAGGGAGAGGTAGGAGGAGGAGGAGGAGACAGATAGAAGGGAAAGAAGGAGGGAGGAGGAAAGGAGAGAAAATGGGAGGAAGGAGGGACACAGGAGAGAGGGAGAGGACGGAGAGGGGGAGAAAGGAGGAAGAAGAGGGAGAGGAGAGAAAGAGGGAGGAAGGAGGACAGAGTGGAGAAAAAGAGGGAGAGAGAGAGTTCAGTTATAATTTCATGTCTTGTTTGGTGACACAGGCTCAGCTGTAGAACCATTTCAAGAACCTTTTAAAGTCCTAAACCAGGACTGAACCAGGACTGAACCAGGACTGAACCAGGACTGACCCAGGACTGACCCAGGACTGACCCAGGACTGACCCAGGACTGAACCAGGACTGACCCAGGACTGACCCAGGACTGACCCAGGACTGACCCAGGACTGACCCAGGACTGAACCAGAGCCCAGATTAGGGTCCTTGTTCTCCTGTGAGTGGATCTGGAGTCAGTGAGGAGCAGGTCACACAGAGACGAGACCTTCAAAATTTAACTCCACAGAATCAGAGGCTCCTGAGGCTGAAGGAGAAACAAACTAAAGGAAACTAACAGACTCTGCATGTCCCTGCTCCTGTCCCTGCTCCTGTCATGTCCCTGCTCCTGTCATGTCCCTGCTCCTGTCATGTCCCTGCTCCTGTCATGTCCCTGCTCCTGTCATGTCCCTGCTCCTGTCATGTCCCTGCTCCTGTCCCTGCTCCTGTCATGTCCCTGCTCCTGTCACTGCTCCTGTCATGTCCCTGCTCCTGTCATGTCCCTGCTCCTGTCATGTCCCTGCTCCTGTCATGTCCCTGCTCCTGTCCCTGCTCCTGTCAAGTCCCTGCTCCTGTCATGTCCCTGCTCCTGTCATGTCCCTGCTCCTGTCATGTCCCTGCTCCTGTCATGTCCCTGCTCCTGTCATGTCCCTGCTCCTGTCATGTCCCTGCTCCTGTCATGTCCCTGCTCCTGTCCCTGCTCCTGTCAAGTCCCTGCTCCTGTCATGACCTGCTCCTGTCATGTCCCTGCTCCTGTCATGTCCCTGTCCTGCTCCTGTCATGTCACTGCTCCTGTCATGTCCCTGCTCCTGTCATGTCTCCTGTCATGTCCCTGCTCCTGTCATGTCCCTGCTCCTGTCATGTCCCTGCTCCTGTCATGTCCCTGCTCCTGTCATGTCCCTGCTCCTGTCACTGCTCCTGTCATGTCCCTGCTCCTGTCATGTCCCTGCTCCTGTCCCTGCTCCTGTCATGTCCCTGCTCCTGTCATGTCCCTGCTCCTGTCATGTCCCTGCTCCTGTCATGTCCCTGCTCCTGTCATGTCCCTGCTCCTGTCATGTCCCTGCTCCTGTCATGTCCCTGCTCCTGTCATGTCCCTGCTCCTGTCGCTGCTCCTGCCCCAGTTTCCTGTCTGACATTTGCAGCAGCAGGAGGAGGAGCATTAACCAGAATCCGGAAATGTCACTGAGTCTGAGCTGGACACAAATACATGAGATGCACACACACACACACACACACACCGTACACACACACACACACACACCGTACACATGCACACACACACACACACACACACACACATACCGTACACACACACACACACACACACACACACACACACACACACACACACACCACACACAGCACAGCACAGACACACACAGACACACACACACACAGCACAGGGAGAGTGTAATGTGTCAGGACAGACCCATTTCAGACCGGACTGTCCTGGTTCTCCGGCTCCAGATTTTATTTCACGATTTTGTCCCTAAATCCAGATCTGAGCGTAAATAACCAACCAATCAGATGCCTTCTTTCCCCGAGGCCCCTCCCACTGGCGCTAGGTTAACAGGTTTGATTGACAGCGCTGCTAAGGAAAGGGGCGTTACCTACAAAAGCCTGGCTCCTGATTGGCTCTTTAGCCGCTGTAAGTGCTGGCCTCGATGAGCTTCATTTGGAGCAGAGGCTGTGGTGACGTCGCACTGGGTTGTGTTTAGTTTAGGGTCGGTATTCAATTCAATACAACTTATCGAATCAAAAGCTCACGGTCCAAGAACATAACACACAGGATTGTTGAATTCATCGCTTTAGACCAGGGGTGTCAAACTCATTTTGGTCCGGGGGCCGTATGCAGCCTACTTTGATCCCAAAAGGGCCGGATCAGAAAACTCAGTTCTCTCTTCAAGTTATTGTATTTTTCTCCGTGTCTCGTAGTGGTGCACAGATTTCCCATTCACCTCTGTCAACAAATAAGAATTAGACTATTTTTCTTGGGAAATCCTGAACTCAGCATCTGCTTTTCTCATTTTTTGACATTTTGCTGATGAGGGTCACGGTCGACAGTCAAAACGATCGTCCTTTAAGAGCGTTTGGAAAGAGGAAAGTCTTCATTTGTGCTGCTCTGGTGGGAGTCGCAACGTACAGAAACGCCGGAGACGCTGCTATGCTAAACGGTGCAGAAAATTAACAGAAAAATCTGAAAATTTTAAATATTTTAATAGAAAAATCAGCCGAGGGCCAGATTAAAGGTCTTGGAGGGCCGGATCTGGCCCCCGGGCCGCATGTTTGACACATGTGCTTTAGATGATCAAACCACTGTCTGTCATGGAAAACATCGGCTTTTGTTGTCTAATGGACTTTTTGGAGCCAAAGTACGAACTTCCTTCACGACACTACACAAAAAGCTGTCAAATTGGTATTGGAAATGGCACTCTGTGAAAAATCTGATCAGATCGGAAGCCAAAAAATTCTTAATCAGGACATCTGTAGTTCTGTAGCTTTAAATAAGTCGTTATTTGCCATTTTCTGACCTCTGTTCTAATGTCGTTTCACACAAACATGGAGCAGTTCTCACTTAAAGAGTCCGTTTAGTTTGATCCCGGAGCTTTAAGGACGAGATGTTTTAAAGGAGCTCGTACCTTCATGATGTCCAGCCGCTCTTCGTCGCAGCGCACGAACACGGAGGAGCAGGAGGACAGGGGCAGGGAGGTGGACAGGGTCACCGCCTCCTGGGCCAGACGCCGGGATCGAGCGGCGCTGTTCGAGTCGCTGGCGTTCTTCACCTGAGACATGTAGTGGTAGTTCACTTTGAACAGGAGCTTCCCGTCGTCGTCCTCGCTCACCATCTCAAACGTGTCTGCAGCAGAAACACACAGAGGGTTAGAGGAATATAAGAGACGCTTTAATACACCAGAGGGTTAGAGGAATATAAGAGACGCTTTAATACACCAGAGGGTTAGAGGAATATAAGAGACGCTTTAATACACCAGAGGGTTAGAGGAATATAAGAGACGCTTTAATACACCAGAGGGTTAGAGGAATATAAGAGACGCTTTAATACACCAGAGGGTTAGAGGAATATAAGAGACGCTTTAATACACCAGAGGGTTAGAGGAATATAAGAGACGCTTTAATACACCAGAGGGTTAGAGGAATATAAGAGACGCTTTAATACACCAGAGGGTTAGAGGAATATAACAGACGCTTTAATACACCAGAGGGTTAGAGGAATATAACAGACGCTTTAATACACCAGAGGGTTAGAGGAATATAAGAGACGCTTTAATACACCAGAGGGTTAGAGGAATATAACAGACGCTTTAATACACCAGAGGGTTAGAGGAATATAAGAGACGCTTTAATACACCAGAGGGTTAGAGGAATATAAGAGACGCTTTAATACACCAGAGGGTTAGAGGAATATAACAGACGCTTTAATACACCAGAGGGTTAGAGGAATATAACAGACGCTTTAATACACCAGAGGGTTAGAGGAATATAAGAGACGCTTTAATACACCAGAGGGTTAGAGGAATATAAGAGACGCTTTAATACACCAGAGGGTTAGAGGAATATAAGAGACGCTTTAATACACCAGAGGGTTAGAGGAATATAACAGACGCTTTAATACACCAGAGGGTTAGAGGAATATAACAGACGCTT
The DNA here is from genome assembly GCA_030686955.1 of Odontamblyopus rebecca. Lineage (NCBI taxonomy): Eukaryota > Metazoa > Chordata > Actinopteri > Gobiiformes > Gobiidae > Odontamblyopus > Odontamblyopus rebecca. The sequence goes on along the minus strand of CM060662.1, from coordinate 40,256,847 downwards.
TAATACACCAGAGGGTTAGAGGAATATAACAGACGCTTTAATACACCAGAGGGTTAGAGGAATATAACAGACGCTTTAATACACCAGAGGGTTAGAGGAATATAACAGACGCTTTAATACACCAGAGGGTTAGAGGAATATAAGAGACGCTTTAATACACCAGAGGGTTAGAGGAATATAACAGACGCTTTAATACACCAGAGGGTTAGAGGAATATAACAGACGCTTTAATACACCAGAGGGTTAGAGGAATATAAGAGACGCTTTAATACACCAGAGGGTTAGAGGAATATAAGAGACGCTTTAATACACCAGAGGGTTAGAGGAATATAAGAGACGCTTTAATACACCAGAGGGTTAGAGGAATATAAGAGACGCTTTAATACACCAGAGGGTTAGAGGAATATAACAGACGCTTTAATACACCAGAGGGTTAGAGGAATATAACAGACGCTTTAATACACCAGAGGGTTAGAGGAATATAAGAGACGCTTTAATACACCAGAGGGTTAGAGGAATATAAGAGACGCTTTAATACACCAGAGGGTTAGAGGAATATAAGAGACGCTTTAATACACCAGAGGGTTAGAGGAATATAAGAGACGCTTTAATACACCAGAGGGTTAGAGGAATATAACAGACGCTTTAATACACCAGAGGGTTAGAGGAATATAAGAGACGCTTTAATACACCAGAGGGTTAGAGGAATATAACAGACGCTTTAATACACCAGAGGGTTAGAGGAATATAAGAGACGCTTTAATACACCAGAGGGTTAGAGGAATATAAGAGACGCTTTAATACACCAGAGGGTTAGAGGAATATAAGAGACGCTTTAATACACCATCTCAAACGTGTCTGCAGCAGGAACACACAACGCACAGAGGGTTAGTTTAAATAGATGTACTGGGCAAACTGTTCTCAGACGTTTCTCCATGTTCTAGTAGATTCTTCTCACTAATCCATCGAAGTTGCATTTGTATTTTCGTTTCGACACCGTTTTGCCAATCGACCCTCGTTTTCAGTGCCTTTTAATTACGGTGGTGCAGTTAATACAATTTTTAGGCGTTATTTAGTTCATCTTAATACTTTTATTCACACAGAAGAGTGAAAAAGAAGCGAGAGACAAGAACACGAGGCGATAAAGAGGCGATAAAAACTGAAACAGCTAAAAATCAAAGTTGGTGAAACTCTTACAGAAGCAGCGCCTGTATGTTTACATGTGGACTTTTAATGTGGCTCATTTCATGGGGCTATGAATTACTTTAAAAGACGTTATTATTATATTAATCAGCCTCATTATTTACGTTAATGGTAATTTTCTTTGTATCGTGCAGCCTCATAATCTGCTAATGATAAAAATGGATTGGATGGAAAGTTTAGCTGGAGCTGAAGCTGTGGGGACAGTAAATGGTTTTCAAGATTCAGTCGAGTCCTGCGTCGGTAAAAGGAACTGATCAATGTGAAGTTACTGTCAGAGCAGAGGGAGAATATGACCTCAGCCTCTCAGGAGATCAAACCTGGGACCTTTTCGCTGTGAGGTGCTCACATGAAGAGCTGCTCTGTATTTAGGACTAAACTAAAACACAGATTTCTAGACCAGAGACGAGCGAAGGCAAGAAACACACGAGCCGAGTGTTTTTCTTCACACAGACGCTGAGTAAGAGAACGTCTCTGTCCCTTCACATTTCCTCTAACCCTCCATCTGCAGATTTCCTCTAACCCTCCACCTGCAGATTTCCTCTAACCCTCCACCTGCAGATTTCCTCTAACCCTCCACCTGCAGATTTCCTCTAACCCTCCACCTGCAGATTTCCTCTAACCCTCCACCTGCAGATTTCCTCTAACCCTCCATCTGCAGATTTCCTCTAACCCTCCACCTGCAGATTTCCTCTAACCCTCCATCTGCAGATTTCCTCTAACCCTCCATCTGCAGATTTCCTCTAACCCTCCATCTGCAGATTTCCTCTAACCCTCCATCTGCAGATTTCCTCTAACCCTCCATCTGCAGATTTCCTCTAACCCTCCATCTGCAGATTTCCTCTAACCCTCCACCTGCAGATTTCCTCTAACCCTCCACCTGCAGATTTCCTCTAACCCTCCATCTGCACAATAAACATGTTTGAATCAGACTTTTCTTCAGTGTTCCTCAGTTTGAGTCTCTCCAGGAGACAGAAGGACCTCAGGACATCACAGCACAGACGAGGCTAAAGCTGCACTCAGGTTTATGTTTGTTTAAAGAAGCGCAGCGTGTCCTGCTTCTGTCTGAAAAAGGTTCTGCTCTCACACCTGAACCTGTGTTTCCAGATCCTTCACCTGCGACACACGTCCTGCACCTGTCTCAGTCTCAGGTTATGTTCAGGCCTCAGGTGAAGCTCAGAAACTCCAGATTTCCCTCCCTGAGCTGCAGAAGTTGCAGTAGCAGAGAGGACTTTAGGACCTCAGCATTGAACAGTCTCGAACCAAAACACCAAAATAATGACTGAAATAAATGAGACGTGTCCAGTGTTTTCAGAATAACCTGGACTTCAGCAGCTGCCATTAAATCAAAACCTTAAAAAGTTTCCTTTAAGCTGAAGTGTGTGAATGAAGAACTGTGTATATGATGTTTTCTTCTTTACCAAACTGCAGCTTCTTCATGACGGCCACGTACTTCTCCTCCAGCGAGCGCAGGAGCGACTGAGGTTTGGGACGACTCGAGGCTTTTCTGGAACATTCCACCAACTTCCTCTCTGGAAAACACCGGATCAGATGATAAACTGTGTAACATCCAGGTAAACGAGAGGCTGGTGACGATCCAAGAGGAGGTAAAATATGTGTTTTATGGACTAACGCTAAAACCAAAGGCTAAAAACACTGGAAATATAATCAGTGATTTAAAGAGCACATTTTTATGTTCCTGTGATCAGTCCAAATGTTTATGGTCCTGTTTAGCAGTTTGAATTGACATTAAAACGTGAGTGTGGGTGTGTTTAGGTGGTCTTACCCTGGTGGGCCTGGCGGAGGCTGGTCGTTGCCGCGTACACGATCTCCGCGGTCCTCTGGATGTCCGGCACCAGCAGAGTGAGTCCCTCAGGCTCCGGGTCTGAAGATTCCGGCTTCACCACCCCCTTCGACTTATCCTTCTTCGACCTGAACACCACCAGAGAGAAGAGGACTGACCTCATGCCCTCACTCTGCTACTCGGGTCAGGGCCTCGGGTCAAGGCCTCGGGTCAAGGCCTTGGGTCAGGGGTTACTGTAACCTCCACCCACGCCTCTTCTTCCTCTCCACTTTCACTCTCCTCCTCCAATTCTTCTTCTTCCCATCCCCCCCATCAAATATTAAACTCATAAAGAGACATGACTCTGAGCTTCAGCTAAACGACGGAGGAGAGTAGACCTGGTGTAGACCTGGTGTAGACCTGGTGTAGACCTGGTGTAGACCTGGTGTAGGACCTGTTGTAGGACCTGTTGTAGACCTGGTGTAGACCTGGTGTAGACCTGCTGTAGACCTGGTGTAGACCTGCTGTAGACCTGGTGTAGACCTGGTGTAGACCTGCTGTAGACCTGGTGTAGACCTGGTGTAGACCTGGTGTAGACCTGGTTCAGACTGGTCCTGCTCTAGTCCTGGTTTGAGCTTAATTCAATATTTCAGATTTACCCAGACACAGGGTGAACATGCAAAACGTGGAGCAGGTTAACTGTGTCCGTTTGTATAAACAGTGAGTCCACGAAGAGCCTGAGTCTGTCGGTGTCTCGTACCTGAGTCTGTCGGTGTCTCGTACCCGAGTCTGTCGGTGTCTCGTACCTGAGTCTGTCGGTGTCTCGTACCTGAGTCTGTCGGTGTCTCGTACCTGAGTCTGTCGGTGTCTCGTACCTGAGTCTGTCGGTGTCTCGTACCTGAGTCTGTCGGTGTCTCGTACCCGAGTCTGTCGGTGTCTCGTACCCGAGTCTGTCGGTGTCTCGTACCTGAGTCTGTCGGTGTCTCGTACCTGAGTCTGTCGGTGTCTCATACCAGAGTCTATCGGTGTCTCGTACCTGAGTCTGTCGGTGTCTCGTACCAGAGTCTGTCGGTGTCTCGTACCCGAGTCTGTCGGTGTCTCGTACCCGAGTCTGTCGGTGTCTCGTACCAGAGTCTGTCGGTGTCTCGTACCTGAGTCTGTTGGTGTCTCGTACCCGAGTCTGTCGGTGTCTCGTACTTGAGTCTGTCGGTGTCTCGTACCTGAGTCTGTCGGTGTCTCGTACCTGAGTCTGTCGGTGTCTCGTACCTGAGTCTGTCGGTGTCTCGTACCTGAGTCTGTCGGTGTCGGTGTCTCGTACCTGAGTCTGTCGGTGTCTCGTACCTGAGTCTGTCGGTGTCTCGTACCTGAGTCTGTCGGTGTCTCGTACCTGAGTCTGTCGGTGTCTCGTACCCGAGTCTGTCGGTGTCTCGTACCTGAGTCTGTCGGTGTTGGTGTCTCATACCTGAGTCTGTCGGTGTCTCGTACCTGAGTCTGTCGGTGTCGGTGTCTCGTACCTGAGTCTGTCGGTGTCTCGTACCTGAGTCTGTCGGTGTCTCGTACCTGAGTCTGTCGGTGTCTCGTACCTGAGTCTGTCGGTGTCTCGTACCTGAGTCTGTCGGTGTCTCGTACCTGAGTCTGTCGGTGTCTCGTACCTGAGTCTGTCGGTGTCTCGTACCCGAGTCTGTCGGTGTCTCGTACCTGAGTCTGTCGGTGTCTCGTACCTGAGTCTGTCGGTGTCGGTGTCTCGTACCTGAGTCTGTCGGTGTCTCGTACCCGAGTCTGTCGGTGTCTTGTACCTGAGTCTGTCGGTGTCTCGTACCTGAGTCTGTCGGTGTCGGTGTCTCGTACCTGAGTCTGTCGGTGTCTCGTTCCTGAGTCTGTCGGTGTCTCGTACCTGAGTCTGTCGGTGTCTCGTACCTGAGTCTGTCGGTGTCTCGTACCTGAGTCTGTCGGTGTCTCGTACCTGAGTCTGTCGGTGTCTCGTACCTGAGCCGGTCGGTGTCTCATACCAGAGTCTGTCGGTGTCTCGTACCTGAGTCTGTCGGTGTCTCGTACCAGAGTCTGTCGGTGTCTCGTACCTGAGTCTGTCGGTGTCTCGTACCTGAGCCGGTTGGTGTCTCATACCAGAGTCTGTCGGTGTCTCGTACCTGAGTCTGTCGGTGTCTCGTAGCTGAGTCTATCGGTGTCTCGTACCTGAGTCTGTCGGTGTCTCGTACCTGAGTCTGTCGGTGTCTCGTACCTGAGTCTGTCGGTGTCTCGTACCTGAGTCTGTCGGTGTCGGTGTCTCGTACCTGAGTCTGTCGGTGTCTCGTACCTGAGCCGGGTGGTGTCTAGTACTAGAGTCTGTCGGTGTCTTGTACCTGAGTCTGTCGGTGTCTCGTACTTGAGTCTGTCGGTGTCTCGTACCTGAGTCTGTCGGTGTCTTGTACTTCAGTCTGTCGGTGTCGGTGTCTTGTACCTGAGCCGGTTGGTGTCTCGTACCTGAGTCTGTCGGTGTCGGTGTCTCTTACCTGAGTCTGTCGGTGTCTCGTACCTGAGTCTGTTGGTGTCGTGTCTCGTACCTGAGTCTGTTGGTGTCTCGTACTTCAGTCTGTCGGTGTCTCGTACCTGAGTCTGTCGGTGTCGGTGTCTCGTACCTGAGCCGGTTGGTGTCTTGTACTTGAGTCTGTCGGTGTCGGTGTCTCGTACCTGAGTCTGTCGGTGTCTCGTACCTGAGTCTGTTGGTGTCTCGTACCAGAGTCTGTCGGTGTCGGTGTCTCGTACCTGAGCCGGTTGGTGTCTTGTACTTGAGTCTGTCGGTGTCTTGTACCTGAGTCTGTCGGTGTCTCGTACCTGAGTCTGTCGGTGTCTCATACCAGAGTCTGTCGGTGTCTCGTACCCGAGTCTGTCGGTGTCTTGTACCTGAGTCTATCGGTGTCTCGTAGCTGAGTCTATCGGTGTCTCGTACCTGAGTCTGTCGGTGTCTCGTACCTGAGTCTGTCGGTGTCTCGTACCTGAGTCTGTCGGTGTCTCGTACCTGAGTCTGTCGGTGTCTCGTAGCTGAGTCTGTCGGTGTCTCGTACCTGAGTCTGTCGGTGTCTCGTACCTGAGTCTGTCGGTGTCGGTGTCTCGTACCTGAGCCGGTTGGTGTCTTGTACTCGAGTCTGTCGGTGTCTTGTACCTGAGTCTATCGGTGTCTCGTACCTGAGTCTGTCGGTGTCGGTGTCGGTGTCTCGTACCTGAGTCTGTCGGTGTCTCGTACCTGAGTCTGTTGGTGTCTCGTACCAGAGTCTGTCGGTGTCGGTGTCTCGTACCTGAGTCTGTCGGTGTCTCATACCAGAGTCTGTCGGTGTCTCGTACCTGAGTCTGTCGGTGTCTCGTACCTGAGTCTGTCGGTGTCTCGTACCTGAGTCTGTCGGTGTCTCGTACCTGAGTCTGTCGGTGTCTCGTACCTGAGTCTGTCGGTGTCTCATACCTGAGTCTGTCGGTGTCTCGTACCCGAGTCTGTCGGTGTCTCGTACCCGAGTCTGTCGGTGTCTCGTACCCGAGTCTGTCGGTGTCTCGTACCTGAGTCTGTCGGTGTCTCGTACCTGAGTCTGTCGGTGTCTCGTACCTGAGTCTGTCGGTGTCTCGTACCAGAGTCTGTCGGTGTCGGTGTCTCGTACCTGAGTCTGTCGGTGTCTTGTACCTGAGTCTGTCGGTGTCTCGTACCTGAGCCGGTTGGTGTCTTGTACTTGAGTCTGTCGGTGTCTTGTACCTGAGTCTGTCGGTGTCTCGTACCTGAGTCTGTCGGTGTCGGTGTCTCGTACCTGAGTCTGTCGGTGTCTCGTACCTGAGTCTGTCGGTGTCTCGTACCTGAGTCTGTCGGTGTCTCGTACCCGAGTCTGTCGGTGTCTCGTACCCGAGTCTGTCGGTGTCTCGTACCTGAGTCTGTCGGTGTCTCGTACCTGAGTCTGTCGGTGTCGGTGTCTCGTACCTGAGTCTGTCGGTGTCGGTGTCTCGTACCTGAGTCTGTCGGTGTCTCGTACCTGAGTCTGTCGGTGTCGGTGTCTCGTACCTGAGTCTGTCGGTGTCTTGTACCTGAGTCTGTCGCTGTCTCGTACCTGAGTCTGTCGGTGTCGGTGTCGGTGTCGGTGTCTCGTACCTGAGTCTGTCGGTGTCTCGTACCTGAGTCTGTCGGTGTCGGTGTCTCGTACCTGAGTCTGTCGGTGTCTCGTACCTGAGTCTGTCGGTGTCGGTGTCTCGTACCCGAGTCTGTCGGTGTCGGTGTCTCGTACCTGAGCCGGTTGGTGTACGTGTCCACGCAGGTCTTCATCTTGGCCAGCAGGTGTCCCACGGAGCTGTGAGCGTCGGGCTCTTCGTCCTCGTCCTCCTCGGCGTCCTGCAGGTCTCCGGACAGCGGCAGGAGCAGAGGAACCAGGGCCGTGCACGAGGAGATGGCTCTGAGCAGCTCCAGGAGCGCTCGATACAGGGGGACGTGACGCGCCATGTCCAGCACTGAGGAGAGAGGCGGGACAGTCAGATGCCCTTCCGTACGACTGCATATGTGTGTCAGATTATTTTTTGTAGATGTTTGACTTGCAGGTTCTTTGACTGATTAAAGATTCTGTAGAAGTGCTCATGTTTCTTTAAGTCATGTTTTCCCTGCAGTTTTTTATTTTCTTCCACAATATTTTCAACATTTGAATTAAACCCTTAAAAGTAAGAGTTGGAGCAGGTCTCTTCAGGCTCACGGTGTTGGTAAATTCTCAGTATTTTTCTGTGGGAATACGTCACACTTCAAACCCGTGACAGGCCCCGGTTGTTGCTTCATAATCACGTAAAGCGTCTTCCTCAGGGACACGACGACAGTCCCTCAGGCGGGTATTGAGGCGGTTACCCTACAGTTAAACGGCAAACGCTTAACCCCCTGAAGCCGCGCTCCACAGCTCCTCCTGCTGTGACTCCTGTTTAACATTTAGATTGAAATTCTGGTTTCACACCGTCCTCTGCACCGACCTCTCCTGGATTAATCTGCTCCCGAGCGTGCACGAGAGGAGCGTGCATGAGGGGGGCGTGCACGAGGGGGGGCGTGCACGAGGGGAGCGTGCACGAGGGGGGCGTGCACGAGGGGGGCGTGCACGAGGGGAGCGTGCACGGGGGGGGAGCGTGCATGTGGAAGGGGCATGAGTAGTTGTAAAGCGGCTGAATACATTTCCATTTCATATTCCTCACAGTTCAAGAGTCTTGCTCAGAGACACAGCAGCTGCAGGTTTAACGATACGATATCACGGTCTGAACCTCATGTACGATATTTATCGCGATATCGTGGGAAAAGTCACGATATTACGATATTCCACAGAAGAACAGACTGACTCAAACGCTTCAGTCATTTGGTGCAACATTTATTGTCATTAGGGATGAAACGAAATCCAAATCTCTCTGGACTTTATTTCGTTCTTTCTTTTTAATTCTTTCTTTTGTTCATTCTTTATTTTCCGTTCTTTCTTTAGTTCTTTTGAATTTTCTTTCTTTTTCATTCTTTCTTTCCTTTGCTCTTTTGTTCTTTTTCATTCTTTATTTTACGTTCTTTCTTTCTTTAGTTCTTTTGTATGTTCTTTCTTTTATTCTTTCGTTTGGTTGTTCGCTCTTTCGTTCGTTCTTTTCTTTTGCTCTTTTGTTTAATTGATTGTTCTTTTTCATTTGCTCTTGTTCTTTTTCATTCTTTTGTTCTTTTATTTTCTTTTTTGTACTTTTGTTTTTTCTTTCTTTCTCGGTTTAGTTCTTTCTTTCATTCTTTCTTTTTCTTCCTTTCTTTCGTTCTTCTTCCATCTCCATCTCTCTGTACCAGATTTATTTCAATATAAAACTGTGAATCTGTGACTTTTTCCTCTAAAAATGCTTCACAGACTTAATCCACAGAATGAAGATGTAAAAGTGCTTAGAACAGTTATTTCTTCATGTCGTCTGCACTGAAACGGAGCAAAGGATCATGGTCTATGTAGTTCCCTCTGGTTTTTTTAGCTATTTCTGCATCAGAACTGTTCATTTAAGCAAAGACACTTGGGATTCGATATATTGTGATGCTCCTTGATATTATTGTGAGACCTTTGACGATACGATATCACCAGATTTACATTATTCTTACATCACTAAGAACAACAATAAAAGTTCAGGCAGGTCTGAATCAGAAAACGCTGTTTCCTCCTCAAAAACAGAGCTGGAGTCGTGTTTGTTTCATTCACATGTTTGAGGAACTCTTTATTATTCGTCTGTTACATCTGCAAACGCTCTGTTCCACCCTGTGATGTCATGAAGTGATGGTTTCCGAATGAACTGCTCCTTTTTCACCTTTAGTTCAGCTGAGATCAGTAAAGAAATTCCACAGCTGAAAAATAAATGACCCAAATGACTCTAGTGAAGGTGTGTGGAGTTTAAAAACACAGTGGAGCACTTCCTGTATCACCACATGATGACATCACGAGGTGGAACAGAGTGTTTTCAGTCTGAGAGAAGAACTCACACATGTGCTTTGTTTGGGATCAGCTCCACAAACTTGTCACGTTAATCTTATGGTTTAAAGTCCTTTAACCTGACGAGTCTACGGTTTGTATCCTTCACTGTCTCCTAGTTCCCTTTCCTAGTTTCCTTTGGTGCCTCCTTGCTCGTCTCCTTGCTCTGATTCTGTGTCAGGACAGAACGAGGAGGAACAGACGGAAAATGGGACGTTTGACAAATTTAGAAGAATCAAAATCAGGTTTAGGCTTCAGTGACATTTGGATCACACAGACTGGCCCAGTTTAAAGAGAAAAAAACGCTCTGTTCCACCTCGTGATGTCATCGTGTGGTGATACAGGAAGTGCTCCGCTGTGTTTTTAAACTCCACATAGCTTCACTAGAATCACACGGATCATTTTTTCAGTCCTGGAGTCGCTGGTCTCGACTGAACTAAAGGGAAAAGGAGCTGTTACCATGGAAATCACCACTTCATGACATCACGAGGTGGAACAGAGACAGGGGCTGCTCCATTATAGAAAAAATATCATAATCACGATTATTTTGGTCCATATTGAAATCACGATTATTATCATTTTTTAGTGACACGATTCATTTATTTAGCATTTCTCTGTAACAAAAAGAACTCTTTGTTATTGATAATTTACGCAAAACTTTCAAACTGAAAATAAATATAGGAAACAAATTTGTACTTTACAGCAGTTTGCGAAGTATAAAGTGTAAAATGAATAAAATACTTTGCACTTTGAACATGAAATAAGGCTGAGAAAAACATAAATGTGTCCAAAATAAACTGTATATCCAGGAGTTCTTCAGTCTCTGCATTTAAAAAGCAAAAATTAAGCTTTAGCTTATATGAGTTTGGGGATCGTTTGACGCACAAACTGAAACTGTGATGAAATTCAATAAACTGCAGAGCCTCAAACAGCGACTGGAGACAGACGAATAATAAAGAGTCACTCAAACATGTGAATGAAACAAACACGACTCCTTTGTAAAGCTGCTGGACGACAGGACGGGCCCCGTACACCCTCCGGCACAGGCCCCGTACGCCCTCCGGCACAGGCCCCGTACGCCCTCCGGCACGGGCCCCGTATGTCCTCCAGCACGGGCCCCGTATGTCCTCCAGCACGGGCCCCGTATGTCCTCCAGCACGGGCCCCGTACGCCCTCCAGCACGGACCCCGTACGCCCTCCAGCACGGGCCCCGTACGCCCTCCAGCACAGACCCCGTACGCCCTCCAGCACGGGCCCCGTACGCCCTCCAGCACGGGCCCCGTACACCCTCCGGCACGGGCCCCGTACACCCTCCAGCACAGGCCCCTCATCCCCGTCCCTCTCCCCGCCCCTGGAGCTCCTGTGTGGGCAGAGCGTCGGGGACGGGCCCCTGAAGGCTCTAAATCACACAGGAGCCGTCACTCTGAGGACAGACGAGGCTGTGGTGATAAACGTCCAGAGACGAACAGAGACACACAGGCCCTGACCTGAGGCCCTGACCTGAGGCCCTGACCTGAGGCCCTGACCTGAGGCCCTGACCTGAGGCCCTGACCCGAGGCCCTGACCTAAGGCCAGGGATGACGGCAGGAGCGACAGGGACGACAGGAGGGACAAGGGGTCCTCAGAAAAAGAGAAGAGGAAAGAGAGAAGTAAAGAGGAGCAGAAAGAGGGATAAAGAGGGGAGGAGGGGAGGAAAGGAGGAGAGGAGGAGAGGAGGGGAGGATTAGAGAGAGGAAGAGTTCTGATTCGAGCTTTGCTACTGGTTGATCCACATGGCAAATTTCTCTGATCTCAGCCAGATTTTCAGACTTCTATCAGGTTCTTCGTCTTGTTTTCAGGTTTATTATGGACTGACTCGTCCTGAGATGCTTCATTCTTGTCTGGAGGTTGTTTATTTTAAAGGGACAGTTTGGAATTTCTGACATTTGCGCACGAGGAAATGAGGCCCTGTGTCCAAAAGTCTAAACTGTCCCCGTCCCTTGAAGAGAACTCGTCAGGTGAAATGATCTCGCTGCAGGAACACAGCATTTCACTACTTTTAACTCATTTTCTGATAGATTTAAGTGTTTCTGAATGTTTATGAATGTCAGGCTTGTTATTCTGTAGAATATCGTAATATCGTGAACTTTCCCACCATATCGTGATAAATATCGTACGTGAGGTTCAGACCGTATCGTATCGGACACTTCGATATCGTTAAACTCGCAGATGTGTTGAGTTTCTGTCGTCTGTTGGATCTGAGCCGTTTTCTGTATTTCTGCTTCTGTCTCGATCCGTCTGTCTCCCTCCATCCCTCCATCCCCCTCCTCCTCTTCACTTTCTCTCTCCACACAAAGACATCTGATACAATACATAATATCCATGGCAACAACAAAAACCCCCGCTCTCCTCCTCCTCTCCTCTTCCATCTCTCTCTCCTCACCTTCTCTTGTTTACACTCTCTCTTTGTCTCCTCCTCTATCTTCCTCTCTCATCTTCCTCCATCCTTCCTTTCTGCCTCCTCCCCCCATTCTTTAATATCCTGTTTCTGTCTCTCCTCTTCTCAATCTTCTCCTCCTCCCTCTCTCCTCCCTCCTTTACCCCTATTGCCCCTCCATCCGTCTCTTTCTTTCACTCCTTTTCCTCGCTCTCCTCCTCCTCTCGCTCTTCTTGCATCTCTCTACCTCCACTCTCCCTCTCTTTCTCCATCTCCTCGTCTTCTTTCTCGTTCTTTCGCTCCGTTATGCAATGCACGGTCCTCCCACGTCTGCTCCATCCACTACGATATTCCACCAGCCTGACGACCCGCCTGCGTCTGTCTCTCTCTCTCTCCATCCCCCTCTCCATCCCTCCGTCCCTCCTCCGAAAACACACCAGGATTCCTGCATGTTCCACTCATATTTCCTCCTCGTATCCAGGCGACAGCGGGAGCCTTCTCACCGGAAACACGGGGCTTTTTAAAGCCTGATTTCACCGCGACTCAGAAGAGCAGCGAGGGGAGGAGGATGGAGAGATTCAGGACGCAGAAAATGAGCTAAAAACATACGAAATATCCAAGCGCAACCAGGAATTTACAAAGAAATAAAAGGACCATTTCGCTCTGAACGTGGATGATTCCCAAACCCGGAATTCCAGTGTTTTTCACCGACAGCAGGAAGCAGAACCGAGAGAGGAGAGAGGAGCCGAGGGAGCGATTTTAGACTCAAAAGGAGGAAATCGTGAGGAAAAAACAGTTTGACAACAATTTAACGCAGCGGTTTGACAGATATTTCCCCAAACTGACTCGAAAGCGGCTGCGGGAATCGTAAAATTCTCCGTTTACGGTTGACGTACTGGAAAAAGGCTCCAGACTGCGTTACCTGCGAGCTCAAAAAGCGTCGCTTGAACCCGATGTTTACGGTGTTCAGAGACAGACCGACAATAGAATCGCAATGAGGAGCTGTCACTTCACACGAGGAATCCAGACGGGCTTTAAATATCGGAAAATTAACGACTAGACCTGCATTACCTCACGTAAACCGCCCATTTCCGCCTGCACCAAAACCTCATTATTGTATTTGAATTGGGCAACACGTGGAAAAATGACCAAACTAACAAAATAACACCAGAATTTGCTTTAAATTAGCGAGAAAGCCGAAGGCGCAGAGGCGGTGACAGATGAGCAGGACGCATTAGAAGCAAAACTTTATTTTTAAACTTAAATATTTGAAAAAAAAGGAGAAAAGTGAAGAGTGGTGATATGAGAAACCCCAGGCTGGTTTCCCATGGACCACAGTCGCAGCTAAGAACTACTCCTCTGATCATTCTGAAGGAAATAAAACTGTCTCCAAACATTTTCTGCATTTGTGAAAAGACGAAGAGCTGATTTTTTTGTTACTGCGACATGAAACCGACACAGAACCAAACCTCCAAACTGAAAATGGCCAAAAGGCTCATCCCGGATTAAAGTTTAAAGAGACGAGGAACTTTATCTTTAAGCGTTTTGCGACGAGAAGCTGAAATGGACGCTCAGATCTGCAGGACGGACGGTGGAGGGACGATGCAGCGGCAGTGAGAAGGTCTGGACGTGGAGGAGACTCGTGGAGGTTCTCAGGAGGACGTGAGATGTTCGGTCCAAATGGCCTGAATCGAGTCGTGAAGCTGAAGCCGGTTTTCCAAAGTAAAAAAGGCGGCGATAAGGACCTGAGCATGTCCTAATCACTCTGGGGTAAGAGGGGCTCTGTTTGGTTTCACAAGAATTAAAGGTCTGAGTGTCCAAAGTTCATTGGAAACATTATTTAAACCAAGACTTTTTCTTCATGAAATATTTCTGTAAGTCTCCGTCCAGTGTTTTCAGTTTGTATTTGACCTAAAGCCTCCTGGACACGACTTAGTGAAGGGTTCAAGTGTTTAGTGTCAGATTCAGAGCAGCTCATTAACCCCTGAAGACCTGAGGGAAATTTTTGTACATTTCTCCTCACCTGGATTTTTTGTTCTTAATGTTGCTTTTCAAACTGCCCCTTTTACCCCTAATGAAGTGTTCTACCTCCTTTTGTTCAGTCCAACCTGTTATTTCACAATCTGCTGCTGTAGTTGTGTCATGAGGCTGTGAGAAAAGCTACAGGACCAGAAATAGAGATGAAAAAAAAAAACAGAAAATAAAATTCACTCTTTTATACAAAACCCACAGCAAACATGTAGAAACAACTTTTTGGACATAAAAATGCTTAATTTAGGGCCTGAGCTACAAAAATGCAAAATCTCAAGTCTGTAAGTAAATTAAAAATCTCCTTATTGCCCTAAAAACAAAAAAAGTGCAGTGGCTCCATGACTTTCCTGGTCCAGTCCTGGAAACAGCTCCTGTCAGGACCACGGCCAGAGCCACAGCACTTCTGCATTTCCAGGGTGGAAATTACATTTGGATTTGTTCATTTGGACTGAAATAAACCTTTAAATAAAAATAGAAAGAGATGCACAATTACACACACCAACATGTGTCATTTTCCATGTGTGTGAGAATTAACTCCACTTAGAGCCACTTTTTCCCTCGTTATAAACACACACAGTCAGAGGAGTCGACCATCTTGACTCACTTCACTCTTTGGCAAAGTTTGGCTCCATCAAAATGGACGGAGCGCATGAGTTTGGGGAAAACAAAGTTCCTGTTGGACACTCGTTTTGCTCCCGTCATCACACAGCGTGAGTGTGACGTAGGATAAAGCCGCAGAAATGTACGGAAACCTCTATGTCTGCACTTTCACTGCACTATGTCTGCTTTAACCCACCCGGGGTCATGACCTCTGGAGGGTCTGATCAGCAGCAGCAGCAGGAGGAGAATATAGTCCCAGAACACGATAAAAACAGTTTAAAAAGGAGTACAGACAAAACAAAAATGTGTCTGTTTGCTGCAGTTCCAATCAGTGAGAACAGGCAGGGGGCGCTCTGGGAAAAGGATCCAAACTTTAGACACGACCAAATCCAGGCGCTCCAAAGAAGTCAAATTCGTAAGAGGAAAGGGTCTTATTTAAAAAAGCCAAAGCCGACATGTTTTAACCTTGACAGGTCAACATCACGGCCCTTTATTCACACTTTTCTGTGCAGTGTCTGGATTTCGCTGTGTTTACTGTTTAAAAAGGATTTAACTCAAATATTAAGGATCCAAATGTTTGTTGGGCGTCAGACCTGCGGCTGAACTGGCAGTGGACAAATCTAAGTGAATCTACCACTACAAACCCAAAGACACTGAGCAGAACAGAAGAATAAGTGCTGTGATACAGATGTAAATGAATGAAGACTTTGAGATGAACAGAGCCTCTGTGTGACCTCTGACCCTCTGTGTGACCTCTGACCCTCTGTGTGACCTCTGACCCTCAGGAGGAAGTCTCCACTGTTTCAATGGGTTTGACAGTAGATCTGGTATGGTGCAGTTCTCCAGTCCTCAGAGGAAATGTGAATGTGGATCTGGATGATGGGGCAGTCCTCATGTTGTATGTGTTTGTCTAGATTTTGGCAGCACATATATTTCTAATATCTCCTCAGACTGATAAACACGTGGACGATGAGGTGCACAGTTCTGACCCTGTAGTTTATATGTTTATGGTACAGTTTTACAGTTTGTATGTTGATGATATCCAAGTGTCTCGATACGATACGGTCTGAACCTCACGGTACGATATTTATTACGATATGTTGGGTCATTTGGTGCAACATTTATTGTCATTAGGGACGGAACGATATCCAAATCTCTCTGTATGATATTTTCCCCATAAACATCTCTCTGGACCAGATTTATTCCAATATAAAACTGAATCTGCTCCTTTTTCCTCTAAAAATGCTTCACAGACTTAATCCACAGACTGAAGATGTAAAAGTGCTTAGAACAGTTATTTCTTCATGTCGTCTGCACTGAAACGGAGCAAAGGATCATGGTCTATGTAGTTCCCTCTGGTTTTTTATAGCCATTTCTGCATCAGAACTGTTCATTTAAGCAAAGACACTGGGGATTCCAGATATTGTGATGCTCCAGATTATTGGATCTTTCACCAGATTTACCAGATTCTTACAGCCCTAATTTTGACAGTCTGTGCGATTGTTGTATCTCCTTAGTTGGGCGAGCGTATGGACGAGTGGATGACCGTGTGGGCAAGCATGTGGACGAATGTGTGGGCGAACGTTTGGACGAGCGCGTGGACGATCGTGTGGACGACTGTGTGGACGACTGTGGATGAGCATGTGGACGAACGTGTGGATGACCGTGGATGAACGTGTGGACGAAAGTGTGGACGACCGTGTGGTTGAATGTGTGGATGAGTGGACGACCGTGTGGACGACCGTGTGGACGAGTGTGTGGACGAGGGTGTGGACGACCGTGTGGACGATCGTGTGGACGACTGTGTGGACGACTGTGGATGAGCATGTGGACGAACGTGTGGTTGAATGTGTGGATGAGTGGACGACCGTGTGGACGACCGTGTGGACGAGTGTGTGGACGACCGTGTGGACGAGTGTGTGGACGACCGTGTGGACGAGTGTGTGGACGACTGTGTGGACGACCGTGTGGACGACCGTGTGGACAAGTGTGTGGACAAGTGTGTGGACGACTGTGTGGACGACCGTGTGGATGACCGTGTGGACGACCGTGTGGACGACCGTGTGGACGAGTGTGTGGACGAGTGTGTGGACGACCGTGTGGACGAGTGTGTGGACGACTGTGTGGACGACCGTGTGGACGAGGATGTGGATGAGGGTGTGGACGACCGTGTGGACGAGTGTGTGGACGAGTGTGTGGACGACCGTGTGGACGACCGTGTGGACGAGTGTGTGGACGACCGTGTGGACGACCGTGTGGACGAGTGTGTGGACGACCGTGTGGACGAGTGTGTGGACGAGTGTGTGGACGACCGTGTGGACGACCGTGTGGACGACCGTGTGGACGAGTGTGTGGACGACTGTGTGGACGACCGTGTGGACGAGTGTGTGGACGACCGTGTGGACGAGTGTGTGGACGACTGTGTGGACGGCCGTGTGGACGACCGTGTGGACGACCGTGTGGACGACCGTGTGGACGACCGTGTGGACGAGTGTGTGCACGACTGTGTGGACGACTGTGTGGACGACCGTGTGGACGAGTGTGTGGACGACCGTGTGGACCATGGGCACAGCTCTGACTCTGTAGTTTAAATGTTTACAGTCTTTACTCTGACAGTCTGTCTGTTGTATCTCATCAAGTGGAGGAGCGAGTAGACGACTGTGTGGATGACTGTGTGGACGACTGTGTGGACGACTGTGGATGAGCATGTGGACGAACGTGTGGATGACCGTGGATGAACGTGTGGACGAAAGTGTGGACGACCGTGTGGTTGAATGTGTGGATGAGTGAACGACCGTGTGGACGACCGTGTGGACGAGGGTGTGGACGACCGTGTGGATGACTGCGTGGATGACTGCGTGGATGACTGCGTGGATGACTGCGTGGATGACTGTGTGGATGACTGTGTGGATGACTGCGTGGATGACTGCGTGGATGACTGCGTGGATGACTGTGTGGATGACTGTGTGGATGACTGCGTGAATGACTGTGTGGATGACTGTGTGGATGACTGCGTGGATGACTGCGTGGATGACTGCGTGAATGACTGCGTGGATGACTGCGTGAATGACTGTGTGGATGACTGTGTGGATGACTGTGTGGGTGACTGTGTGGATGACTGTGTGGGTGACTGTGTGGATGACTGTGTGGGTGACTGTGTGGATGACTGTGTGAATGACTGCGTGGATGACTGCGTGAATGACTGTGTGGACGACCGTGTGGACGACCGTGTAAACGACCGTGTGGACGAGTGTGTGCACGACTGTGTGGACGACTGTGTGGACGACCGTGTGGACGAGTGTGTGGACGACCGTGTGGACCATGGGCACAGCTCTGACTCTGTAGTTTAAATGTTTACAGTCTTTACTCTGACAGTCTGTCTGTTGTATCTCATCAAGTGGAGGAGCGAGTAGACGACTGTGTGGATGACTGTGTGAATGACTGTGTGGATGACTGTGTGGATGACTGTGTGGATGACTGTGTGGATGACTGTGTGGATGACTGTGTGGACCATTGAAAGTCCAGTTTTAAAGTCTCTGACAGTCTGTCCGTTTGTCGTATCCCCTCAGGTGGAGGAGCGACTGGATGAGCGTCTGGACCATGGGGCGCACAGTTCTGACCCTTCAGGATGTCACAGACCTGGAGCTGAAGGAGGAGCAGGAGGAGTCCATATTGGCGCTGCTCGGCATTGTGGGAACTTTCCTCAACCTGTTTGTCATCGTCTTTGTTTATATCTACACCACCCTCTGACGCAGGATACTACAACTACTACAACTACTACTACATCTACACCACCCTCTGACGCAGGATACTACAACTACTACAACTACTACTACATCTACACCACCCTCTGACGCAGGATACTACAACTACTACAACTACTACTACATCTACACCACCCTCTGACGCAGGATACTACAAATACTACAACTACTACTACATCTACACCACCCTCTGACGCAGGATACTACAAATACAACTACTACTACATCTACACCACCCTCTGACGCAGGATACTACAACTACTACAACTACTACTACATCTACACCACCCTCTGACGCAGGATACTACAAATACAACTACTACTACATCTACACCACCCTCTGACGCAGGATACTACAACTACTACAACTACATCTACACCACCCTCTGACGCAGGATACTACAACTACTACAACTACGACTACATCTACACCACCCTCTGACGCAGGATACTACAAATACAACTACTACTACATCTACACCACCCTCTGACACAGGATACTACAAATACAACTACTACTACATCTACACCACCCTCTGACGCAGGATACTACTGCACCGCGTTCCAAATTATTATGCAAACTGTGTTCAAGTGTCATAAAGGTAAAACTGTTTGCAGAGCAGCATTTTGAAGCAGTATGGGAAAGAAAAAGGATCTGTCTAGTGCTGAAAAGGCTGAAATAGCTGAATACCTTAACCAAGGAATGACGACCTTGGATATTTCACAAAAACTTAAGCGAGATCATCGAACTATTAAGAGGTTTGTGTCTGATTCAGAACACACACGGATTCGAGCAGATAAAGGCACCATGAGGAAGGTTTCTGCCAGACAAATAAACCAGATTAAGAGAGCAGCGGCTGAAATGCCGTTACAAAGCAGCAAACAGGTGTTTGAAGCTGCTGGAGCCTCTGGAGTCCCGAGAACATCGAGGTGCAGGATCCTCCAGAGGATTGAAGTTATGACCTTAATTAACCAATGTTCACAAGCAGAAACGGCTCCCGTCGGCCCAGAAATACAAGACGGACAGATGGATGGAGCGGTGGATGGTTAGTGGCCCCTTTAGGGCCCCTGAAGGTGTGAAAATGACCTCTGGAAAGTCTGTGGAGTTTCTGTCCACGTTCTTCCACAGTACAAAAAGAAGAGCTGTGTTTTCTGTTGCAAAATCCTCTGCTGTGAGGAATCCCTCTGCATCATCGGCCGTTCTGGGCAGAAAAGAAGAGAAGCTCCTGGTGTGGCCCTGTCCTCCCCTGACCTCAACCCTCCTGAGAACCTCTGGAGCTCCTCAAGCCCAAAGCAGAAACTCTCCACAAACTCACAAGTTCAACCGATGCAGAGTTATGAAGCTCTGATCAGAAAAGCCTCCTGTGTTCGCTTGGACTGAAACAGCTTTTGATTTCATCTGCTCATGCTTCCATTTTCAGTTCTTTACTTTTTCTGTTGTGCAGGATAATCTGGAACGCAGTGTTTATACCGCCCTCTGACGCAGGATATTACTAATATTACAACTACTACATCTGTGACCGACACTACGACGACTACTGCACATAACTACACGACTAACGTCAGATGCTGTTACATCCACTGTCCAGTACGACTGCATCTACACAACCCCAGACACACAAAGCCTCCCACGGCTGGAAGCTGAACTGAACATTACTGGATTTTTATTATGTGTATTTTTTTAAACTAATGAACTAAACTAACGTTGTGATTTTGAGTCCAGATCCTGTGACTTGTGTCTTCACGTATTCAAAGATCTTCGGTGTAATTCTCTGAAGACGTTTTTAAAAAAGACTTTTCTAAACGCCGACGATGAGACGATGTATTTTTGAACAGACTCTCTGAAGCCGTACGGCCCCGTCACACAGAGGAGGTGATACAGGTCCTGAGACGTGTGCGCAGATATTGAAAAAATGTCCAAATTTAAAAACAATTCAACTTTTATCAAACTGTTTTAAACATTCTTTTCAATTTCGTGCAAAGTGGATTTCGAGGAGGTCAAAGTGCAGCTGTAAAAACCCTCAGAGCCACGAAATGCTGTGGGCCGTGGAGTTTGGACACTTTATTTTGAACTCGCGATGAAATGCTTTTGTTGTGAAGGAGAGGGACAGTTTTATTTTGAAGGAGAAGCCGCAGATAACAGGAAGTTCTGTGTGAAGACGAATAATACTGAATCATTTTGTGTTTTTAAGTGTTTAAGTGTTTTTAACTTTGTGTTTCTGTTACTAACACCAGAATTATAAACCGTATATTTATTATTAACATGTAAATAATTTAAAGTGTGAAAAGGTCTTTAAGTGTAAATGAGGCCTTTAAACAGTCTGAGGTCACTCCTGCCAAATCCTGCATTACACGATGATTCTCACACAGATACTGCAGCTCACATCACAGTTTTACACTAAGATGTAGAATAAAAGAGCTAAAGGTCCACGCTCCCTTCAGCCTGCTCACAGTGGGGTTTAATGTAAATAAAAGGTCGTATGAACAGGGACAAACTGACTGGGGGAGTGTACTTCAGTAAAAGTCCTCATGAGTCCGGACACAAACGGCTTTTTCTGTGTTTTCAGTTTGAGGAACAGAGACTCTGGACCTGGTTTCTCTGTTCTAAATGTGAGCAGTGATTTTACTGTAAACGCTTTTATAAATACAAGTCTGTATGTGCGGTGCAATAAATATACAGCTTTAAAACAAGGCTCCAGTCTTTGTTTAGTCAGTGGTTCAGTCCTGGTTTAGTCCTGGTTTAGTCCCTGTTTTATTCCTCGTTTAGTCCTGGTTTAGTCCTGGTTTGGTCCTGGTTTGGTCCTGGTTTGGTCCTGGTTTGGTCCTGGTTTGGTCCTGGTTTGGTCCTGGTTTAGTCCTGGTTCAGTCCAGGTCTAGTCCCTGGATTGGTCCTGGTTTGGTCCTGGTTTAGTCCTGGATTAGTCCTGGTTTAGTCCTGGTTTAGTCCTGGATTAGTCCTGGATTAGTCCTGGTTCAGTCCTGGTTCAGTCCTGGTTTAGTCCTGGTTTAGTCCTGGTTTAGTCCCTGTTTTAGTCCTGGTTCAGTCCTGGTTCAGTCCTGGTTTATTCCTGGTTTAGTCCTGGTTTGGTCCTGGTTTAGTCCTGGTTTATTCCTTGCTTAGTCCTGGATTAGTCCTGGTTTAGTCCTTGTTTAGTCCTGGATTAGTCCTGGTTTAGTCCTTGTTTAGTCCATGGTTTTCTCATGTAAACAGGAGTAATTAAAGAGAATAAACCAGGTAAACAAATCTGCAATCTGACAGTTTCAGCAAACTCCACCCGGGACTCTCACCCGTCTGTTTGTTGTTGTTGCCATGGTTACTTGTGTGCTATTGTTTACATTTGTTTCTTGTTGCCGTGGTGACTCGAGTGTCATTGTTTACACGTGTTTGCTGTTGCCCTGGGGCCCTGCGTGTGCTGTTGCCGTGCTGCTGTTGCCCTGGGGCCCTGCGTGTGCTGTTGCTGTGGGGCCCTGCGTGTGCTGTTGCCGTGCTGCTGTTGCCGTGGGGCCCTGCGTGTGCTGTTGCCGTGGGGCCCTGCGTGTGCTGTTGCCGTGGGGCCCTGCGTGTGCTGTTGCCGTGGTGCTGTTGCCGTGGGGCCCTGCGTGTGCTGTTGCCGTGGTGCTGTTTCCGTGGGGCCCTGCGTGTGCTGTTGCCGTGGGGCCCTGCGTGTGCTGTTGCCGTGGGGCCCTGCGTGTGCTGTTGCCGTGGTGCTGTTGCCGTGGGGCCCTGCGTGTGCTGTTGCCGTGGTGCTGTTGCCGTGGGGCCCTGCGTGTGCTGTTGCCGTGGTGCTGTTGCCGTGGGGCCCTGCGTGTGCTGTTGCCGTGGTGCTGTTGCCGTGGGGCCCTGCGTGTGCTGTTGCCGTGGTGCTGTTGCCGTGGGGCCCTGCGTGTGCTGTTGCCGTGGTGCTGTTGCCGTGGGGCCCTGCGTGTGCTGTTGCCGTGCTGCTGTTGCCGTGGTGCTGTTGCCGTGGCGCCCTGTGTGCCGTACCTGAGTCGTTGCGCAGGTAGGAGGACATGGCCGGGATGAGGCAGGACTGGGACAGCAGCTCCTGCAGGACACTGGGCAGAGCCGCAGTGTTGGAGCGACTCTCAGAGTCGGGGCCGTGAGCGCCGCTCGAGCCCGACGGGTTTATGTAACTCGCCAAAACCTGAGGAAACATGACGAGAAGGAGGAGGTTAAAGAGCGGGAACTGGAATAACAGATTTAATTCTGTTTTACTGTTATGAAAATGTTATATTCACAGAAAAACAACTACAAATCACACAAACTAATGAAACTCCTGCATCACATCAGGTCTGTCCAGGTGTGTGTTCAGTTTTGTGTTTTTGTGTGTTTATGGAGGATTGTGGTGTGGGAGCCTGGGGGCGGAGCCTCGTACAGACTCGTACTGCAGCTAAAGGTAAGGCGGGTTTGAATAGGGCCCAGGAGAGATCTCTAGATGACTCAAACATACATGGAGGACTCTAGAACCTCTTCAGACGGTTTGTGATGAGGATCAGAGTTAGAAAGTAACTGTGCAGAATATTTAATCTTTCCAGAGTCCAGGTCTCAGGTCTCAGGTCTCAGGTCCCTGGTCCCTGGTCCCTGGTCTCAGGTCCCTGGTCCCTGGTCCCTGGTCTCTGGTCTCAGGTCTCAGGTCTCAGGTCTCAGGTCTCAGGTCTCAGGTCTCAGGTCCCTGGTCCCTGGTCCCTGGTCTCAGGTCCCTGGTCCCTGGTCCCTGGTCTCTGGTCTCTGGTCCCTGGTCCCTGGTCTCTGGTCTCTGGTCTCTGGTCCCTGGTCCCTGGTCCCTGGTCCCTGGTCTCAGGTCCCAGGTCCCAGGTCCCTGGTCCCTGGTCCCTGGTCTCTGGGCTCTGGTCCCTGGTCTCTGGTCTCTGGTCTCTGGTCTCTGGTCCCTGGTCCCTGGTCCCGGTCCCGGTCCAGTACCTGCAGCAGGCAGGTGACGTGCTGCTCCTCCAGCCTCTGCTTGGTCAGCGCCTGCTCCACGTCCCAGCCACTGGCCGTGGAGCCCGTCCCAAAGCCGGTACCTTTGGCCCAGTACAACTGCTGCTCCTCCGACGTCCCGGCACCAGGACAGCTCGACATCTGAGGCTGACCCGGGGACAGAGAGGGGGTCAGAGGGACAGAGGGTCAGAGGGACAGAGAGTGGGACAGAGGGAGTCAGAGAGAGGAGAGAGGGTCAGAGAGAGGGTCAGAGGGTCAGAGAGAGGGACAGAGAGAGGGACAGAGGGACAGAGACAGGGTCAGAGAGAGGGACAGAGAGAGGGACAGAGGGTCAGAGAGAGGGTCAGAGAGAGGGACAGAGAGAGGGTCAGAGGGAGTCAGAGAGAGGAGAGAGGGTCAGAGAGAGGGACAGAGGGACAGAGAGAGGGACAGAGGCAGGGTCAGCGGGTCAGAGAGAGGGACAGAGAGGGTCAGAGGGTCAGAGAGAGGGACAGAGAGAGAGACAGAGGGACAGAGAGAGGAACAGAGAGAGGGACAGAGAGAGGGTTCACAGAGTCAGAAAGAGGGACAAACAGAGGGTCAGAGGGACAGACAGAGGGTCAGAGAGAGGAGAGAGGGTCAGAGGGTCAGAACTTAAACAATCCATCAGACAGTCTAACCCTAAACACTTTTTGGTCTTTATACTCTCGTATTTTTCACAGATTTTTTCATCACTGTGAAATCCATAAACTGTTCAAAAGAGCTCCAGTTTTAACCCAAACTGTGCTGATGTGAGGGGCTTTTTGTGGAAACAGATCCTTGTCATGTAACTGCGCTGATTAAATGTGCTTTACTCAAATCTGTCACATAAAAACAGGAAAAAAATCATATAAAATCTGTGCGTCCTCCACGAGCGGACGAGTCGCTGCTGGAATCACAAACGTCCCGAGTGCTCAGGTCTCAGGTCGGGTGGCGTCACCGGTCTGTGGGCTGAGCTCCAGGACCGGGAGGATTTATGGAGTCTGAAGGACGAAGGAGCGTCAGATCTGGCACCGCTCAGACTCACGAGGACGTGACGTGGAGGTGAGGCACAGACAGGGGGCGCTGTGGACGTGAGGCACAGACAGGGGGTGCTGTGGAGGTGAGGCACAGACAGGGGGCGCTGTGGAGGTGAGGCACAGACAGGGGGCGCTGTGGAGGTGAGGCACAGACAGGGGGCGCTGTGGAGGTGAAGCACAGACAGGGGGTGCTGTGGAGGTGAGGCACAGACAGGGGGCGCTGTGGAGGTGAGGCACAGACAGGGGGCGCTGTGGAGGTGAGGCACAGACAGGGGGCGCTGTGGAGGTGAGGCACAGACAGGGGGCGCTGTGGAGGTGAGGCACAGACAGGGGGCGCTGTGGACGTGAGGCACAGACAGGGGGCGCTGTGGAGGTGACGCACAGACAGGGGCGCTGTGGAGGTGAGGCACAGACAGGGGGCGCTGTGGACGTGAGGCACAGACAGGGGGCGCTGTGGACGTGAGGCACAGACAGGGGGCGCTGTGGAGGTGACGCACAGACAGGGGGCGCTGTGGAGGTGAGGCACAGACAGGGGGCGCTGTGGAGGTGAGGCACAGACAGGGGGCGCTGTGGAGGTGAGGCACAGACAGGGGGCGCTGTGGAGGTGAGGCACAGACAGGGGGCGCTGTGGGGAACACGTCCACAGGGGAAACGTGAAGGGAATTTATCGTCCTCAGAGGGAAACGTGTCTGACTCTGCGTCCGACATGTCCTACAGGGGCTCTGGGACTAGATCCAGGTCTGGGTCCAGTCTTGGTCTGGACCTGGGTCTAGTCCTGGTTTAGCCCTGGTTTAGCCCTAGTTTAGCCCT
This sequence comes from Odontamblyopus rebecca, assembly GCA_030686955.1. Classification (NCBI taxonomy): domain Eukaryota; kingdom Metazoa; phylum Chordata; class Actinopteri; order Gobiiformes; family Gobiidae; genus Odontamblyopus; species Odontamblyopus rebecca. The sequence continues at coordinate 40,231,797 of CM060662.1, read as the reverse complement.
GGTTTAGCCCTAGTTTAGTCCTGGTTTAGACCTGGTTTAGTCCTAGTTTAGACCTGGTTTAGTCCTAGTTTAGACCTAGCTTAGTCCTGGTTTAGCCCTAGTTTAGTCCTGGTTTAGTCCTGGTTTAGTCCTGGTTTTGCTGTTTGGATAAATGTGAAAATGGGGATGGATTTCGATAGATTTCTTCTGGATTAGGATCTTTTCTTATTTCACTGATAAAAACAAACTCAAAGGACGTGTTTGGGACCCGCAGTACCTCGGACACGCTGGAGGGGGCGTTGGGGTTGGGATGTTTCTGTTCGGATCAGGACGTGTTCGGGATGTTTCTGTTCGGATCGGGACGTGTTCGGGATGTTTCTGTTCGGATCAGGACGTGTTCGGGATGTTTCTGTTCGGATCGGGACGTGTTCGGGATGTTTCTGTTCGGATCGGGACGTGTTCGGGATGTTTCTGTTCGGATCGGGACGTGTTCGGGATGTTTCTGTTCGGATCGGGACGTGTTCGGGATGTTTCTGTTCGGATCGGGACGTGTTCGGGATGTTTCTGTTCGGATCGGGACGTGTTCGGGATGCTTCTGTTCGGATCGGGACGTGTTCGGGATGTTTCTGTTCGGATCGGGACGTGTTCGGGATGTTTCTGTTCGGATCGGGACGTGTTCGGGATGTTTCTGTTCGGATCGGGACGTGTTCGGGATGTTTCTGTTCGGATCGGGACGTGTTCGGGATGCTTCTGTTCGGATCGGGACGTGTTCGGGATGTTTCTGTTCGGATCGGGACGTGTTCGGGATGTTTCTGTTCGGATCGGGACGTGTTCGGGATGTTTCTGTTCGGATCAGGACGTGTTCGGGATGCTTCTGTTCGGATCGGGACGTGTTCGGGATGTTTCTGTTCGGATCGGGACGTGTTCGGGATGTTTCTGTTCGGATCGGGACGTGTTCGGGATGTTTCTGTTCGGATCGGGACGTGTTCGGGATGTTTCTGTTCGGATCAGGACGTGTTCGGGATGCTTCTGTTCGGATCGGGACGTGTTCGGGATGTTTCTGTTCGGATCGGGACGTGTTCGGGATGTTTCTGTTCGGATCGGGACGTGTTCGGGATGTTTCTGTTCGGATCGGGACGTGTTCGGGATGTTTCTGTTCGGATCAGGACGTGTTCGGGATGCTTCTGTTCGGATCGGGACGTGTTCGGGATGTTTCTGTTCGGATCGGGACGTGTTTGGGATGTTTCTGTTCGGATCGGGACGTGTTTGGGACCCGCAGTACCTCGGACACGCTGGAGGGGGCGTTGGGGTTGTGCAGTACCTCGGACACACTGAAGGGGGCGTTGGGGTTGTGCAGTACCTCGGACACGCTGGAGGGGGCGTTGGGGTTGCGCGGCGCGTGGTGGCTCAGCGCAGACAGACAGGCCAGGATCAGGTGAATGGCTCCGATCTCCAGGGCCATCCTCCTCAGCAGAACCCCGTCGTCCGTGGTCAGGGGCGTGGAGCTGAAGAGAGCGCGAAGGACGTGGAACGGGAGAGTCGGGAGAACGTTCGCCGACGGAGACTGCAGGATGTGACCTGAGAGGAGAGAGGGAAAGAGGAGAGGGGGAGGAGGAGGGAAGGAGAGAAAGAAAGAGAGAGATAGAGGGGAGTAGAGGGAGGAAGAGAGGGAGGGAGAGAGTAAGGAGGGTGGGAGAGAAGGAGGAGAGAGAGATAAACAGAGAGAGAGCGAGAAAAAGGGGAGAGAGAGAGGTAGAGAGATAGGGAGAGACAGAAAAAAAGAGGAGAGAAAGAGGAAAAAGAAGTTTATTCAGAGCGTCTCTGTGAACTGTTGGAGTTTGTGTCTGAACCAAAATGAAGACTGTGAGTGCAGCTCACTTACAGCACACACACATTCAAACAGGTCGAACAACTGCATTTTTTTGCCTTGGAAAAAAAACCCAAAATAATAAAGGCTGTGACTTGGTCAAACTTCATCCTGGGCATGTGTGGCTCACTACACTCACTGCTGTGTAAAATGTCAGACTGGAGCCCTGGACTCCTGCGGTGGACCCGCGGGACCCAAAACAAACAGAACACTTTCTGAAAGCTCATTGTGGGCGGGAGCGCGACCGCACGATGCGAGAGCGGGTGGGACGATAAACAGCAGTCCCGCAAACTAAACTGAGTCAAATAAAAGTAGGATAAAAAGTATATAAGTAAAATAGTCCAAGGCAGGTGCGATTCTTTGAGGGAGCGGGACTGAAAATTCTGTCCCGTACAGACCTGTATGTCAGACTCTGGGCCTCAGGGTTTGGTGCTGTGACCCTTTGTGTAAAAATATGTCAATTCACAAGTGTCCAAATATGGACCAGATGTTCAAACTGTGAGAAGATGTAATGTGGAATAAATAAGTCTCTTCTGAACTTTAGGCAGGTTTTCTTAAGATAAAAAACAAAAACAAGCCTAAAAATGTCTCTCCAGAGCCTCTGGTGCCTCCAGTATCTGTGCGTCAGAGCAGACGAGAGGCTCTGCAAACAGCTTTACGCAGCTGAACAGAGACCTGCTCCCTCACCTCTGCTCCACGTGAGGCACATCGCCGTAAAGCTCTCACGATAGGCTAATCAGATATGTCAATCACTTTCTGGAAGAACCAATGACTGAAGAGCTTTGCTGTAAACAACATGTGTAAAGACGCTGAGAGGCTGAGCTCCTTCTGCTGCACCGAACCCCGGATCATCCCAGGGCTGGTCTCATTTTGAAGAGGAGAGTGTGAAGAAACAGACCAACAGAAGCAACAACCAAACAACCAAAACAGCACCAACAGAAGTGGAGGCTAAGCTAGGCTAAAGAATGAAAAGGGACAGACAGATGTTTTCATGCGTCGCTTATCTATTCAATCTATTCAGACAAACACGTCTTTCTGGATTATTTCCCCACATGGAAAAACTCCTGGATGTTCTTTTTCTGTGACTGTTCTGGACTAACTGAGCTGTTCCTGGACTGAAACAGTTTTGGACAGAAGCGGCTCAAAGGTCAGAAATGCACATTGTCAGTTTGATTATTTTGGGGAGTTCTAAGTTCTTGCTCTTTGGGCTGCAGCATAAATGAATGATATGATTGTTTTACTGAGGAATGAAGCTTTAAACAATGTACAGCATTAAAGTGTCTGTGTGTCACTCACTTCCCTCTGTTGTGTTATAAAGTGTCTGTGTGTCACTCACTTCCCTCTGTTGTGTTATAAAGTGTGTCACTCACTTCCCTCTGTTGTGTTATAAAGTGTGTGTCACTCACTTCCCTCTGTTGTGTTATAAAGTGTGTGTCACTCACTTACCTCTGTTGTGTTATATAGTGTGTGTCACTCACTTCCCTCTGTTGTGTTATAAAGTGTTTGTGTGTCACTCACTTCCCTCTGTTGTGTTATAAAGTGTCTGTGTGTCACTCACTTCCCTCTGTTGTGTTATAAAGTGTGTCACTCACTTCCCTCTGTTGTGTTATAAAGTGTGTGTCACTCACTTCCCTCTGTTGTGTTATAAAGTGTGTGTCACTCACTTCCCTCTGTTGTGTTATAAAGTGTGTGTCACTCACTTCCCTCTGTTGTGTTATAAAGTGTGTGTCACTCACTTCCCTCTGTTGTGTTATAAAGTGTGTGTCACTCACTTCCCTCTGTTGTGTTATAAAGTGTTTGTGTGTCACTCACTTCCCTCTGTTGTGTTATAAAGTGTTTGTTTGTCACTCACTTCCCTCTGTTGTGTTATAAAGTGTCTGTGTGTCACTCACTTCCCTCTGTTGTGTTATAAAGTGTGTGTCACTCACTTCCCTCTGTTGTGTTATAAAGTGTGTGTCACTCACTTCCCTCTGTTGTGTTATAAAGTGTTTGTGTGTCACTCACTTCCCTCTGTTGTGTTATAAAGTGTTTGTCACTCACTTCCCTCTGTTGTGTTATAAAGTGTTTGTCACTCACTTCCCTCTGTTGTGTTATAAAGTGTTTGTGTGTCACTCACTTCCCTCTGTTGTGTTATAAAGTGTGTGTCACTCACTTCCTCTGTTGTGTTATAAAGTGTTTGTCACTCACTTCCCTCTGTTGTGTTATAAAGTGTCTGTGTGTCACTCACTTCCCTCTGTTGTGTTATAAAGTGTGTGTCACTCACTTCCCTCTGTTGTGTTATAAAGTGTGTGTCACTCACTTCCCTCTGTTGTGTTATAAAGTGTGTGTCACTCACTTCCTCTGTTGTGTTATAAAGTGTGTGTCACTCACTTCCCTCTGTTGTGTTATAAAGTGTTTGTGTGTCACTCACTTCCCTCTGTTGTGTTATAAAGTGTGTGTGTGTCACTCACTTCCCTCTGTTGTGTTATAAAGTGTGTGTCACTCACTTCCCTCGGTTGTGTTATAAAGTGTTTGTGTGTCACTCACTTCCCTCTGTTGTGTTATAAAGTGTTTGTGTGTCACTCACTTCCCTCTGTTGTGTTATAAAGTGTCTTTGTGTCACTCACTTCCCTCTGTTGTGTTATAAAGTGTTTGTGTGTCACTCACTTCCCTCTGTTGTGTTATAAAGTGTGTGTCACTCACTTCCCTCTGTTGTGTTATAAAGTGTGTGTCACTCACTTCCCTCTGTTGTGTTATAAAGTGTGTCACTCACTTCCCTCTGTTGTGTTATAAAGTGTGTGTCACTCACTTCCCTCTGTTGTGTTATAAAGTGTGTGTCACTCACTTCCCTCTGTTGTGTTATAAAGTGTCTGTGTGTCACTCACTTCCCTCTGTTGTGTTATAAAGTGTCTGTGTGTCACTCACTTCCTCTGTTGTGTTATAAAGTGTCTGTGTGTCACTCACTTCCCTCTGTTGTGTTATAAAGTGTCTGTGTGTCACTCACTTCCCTCTGTTGTGTTATAAAGTGTGTCACTCACTTCCCTCTGTTGTGTTATAAAGTGTGTGTCACTCACTTCCCTCTGTTGTGTTATAAAGTGTGTGTCTGTCACTCACTTCCCTATGTTGGTTTATAAAGTGTCTGTGTGTCACTCACTTTCCTCTGTTGTGTTATAAAGTGTCTGTGTGTCACTCACTTCCCTCTGTTGTGTTATAAAGTGTGTGTCACTCACTTCCCTCTGTTGTGTTATAAAGTGTGTGTCACTCACTTCCCTCTGTTGTGTTATAAAGTGTGTGTCACTCACTTCCCTCTGTTGTGTTATAAAGTGTTTGTGTGTCACTCACTTCCCTCTGTTGTGTTATAAAGTGTCTGTGTGTCACTCACTTCCCTCTGTTGTGTTATAAAGTGTCTGTGTGTCACTCACTTCCCTCTGTTGTGTTATAAAGTGTCTGTGTGTCACTCACTTCCCTCTGTTGTGTTATAAAGTGTCTGTGTGTCACTCACTTCCCTCTGTTGTGTTATAAAGTGTCTGTGTGTCACTCACTTCCCTCTGTTGTGTTATAAAGTGTTTGTGTGTCACTCACTTCCCTCTGTTGTGTTATAAAGTGTGTGTCACTCACTTCCCTCTGTTGTGTTATAAAGTGTGTGTCACTCACTTCCCTCTGTTGTGTTATAAAGTGTGTGTCACTCACTTCCCTCTGTTGTGTTATAAAGTGTGTGTCACTCACTTCCCTCTGTTGTGTTATAAAGTGTTTGTGTGTCACTCACTTCCCTCTGTTGTGTTATAAAGTGTCTGTGTGTCACTCACTTCCCTCTGTTGTGTTATAAAGTGTCTGTGTGTCACTCACTTCCCTCTGTTGTGTTATAAAGTGTCTGTGTGTCACTCACTTCCCTCTGTTGTGTTATAAAGTGTGTGTCACTCACTTCCCTCTGTTGTGTTATAAAGTGTCTGTGTGTCACTCACTTCCCTCTGTTGTGTTATAAAGTGTGTGTCACTCACTTCCCTCTGTTGTGTTATAAAGTGTGTGTCACTCACTTCCCTCTGTTGTGTTATAAAGTGTCTGTGTGTCACTCACTTCCCTCTGTTGTGTTATAAAGTGTGTGTCACTCACTTCCCTCTGTTGTGTTATAAAGTGTCTGTGTGTCACTCACTTCCCTCTGTTGTGTTATAAAGTGTCTGTGTGTCACTCACTTCCCTCTGTTGTGTTATAAAGTGTCTGTGTGTCACTCACTTCCCTCTGTTGTGTTATAAAGTGTGTCACTCACTTCCCTCTGTTGTGTTATAAAGTGTGTGTCACTCACTTCCTCTGTTGTGTTATAAAGTGTCTGTGTGTCACTCACTTCCCTCTGTTGTGTTATAAAGTGTCTGTGTGTCACTCACTTCCCTCTGTTGTGTTATAAAGTGTCTGTGTGTCACTCACTTCCCTCTGTTGTGTTATAAAGTGTGTCACTCACTTCCCTCTGTTGTGTTATAAAGTGTGTGTCACTCACTTCCCTCTGTTGTGTTATAAAGTGTCTGTGTGTCACTCACTTCCCTCTGTTGTGTTATAAAGTGTCTGTGTGTCACTCACTTCCCTCTGTTGTGTTATAAAGTGTGTGTCACTCACTTCCCTCTGTTGTGTTATAAAGTGTGTGTGTGTCACTCACTTCCCTCTGTTGTGTTATAAAGTGTCTGTGTGTCACTCACTTCCCTCTGTTGTGTTATAAAGTGTCTGTGTGTCACTCACTTCCCTCTGTTGTGTTATAAAGTGTCTGTGTGTCACTCACTTCCCTCTGTTGTGTTATAAAGTGTTTGTGTGTCACTCACTTCCCTCTGTTGTGTAATAAAGTGTTTGTGTGTCACTCACTTCCCTCTGTTGTGTTATAAAGTGTCTGTGTGTCACTCACTTCCCTCTGTTGTGTAATAAAGTGTTTGTGTGTCACTCACTTCCCTCTGTTGTGTTATAAAGTGTCTGTGTGTCACTCACTTCCCTCTGTTGTGTTATAAAGTGTATGTGTGTCACTCACTTCCCTCTGTTGTGTTATAAAGTGTTTGTGTGTCACTCACTTCCCTCTGTTGTGTTATAAAGTGTCTGTGTGTCACTCACTTCCCTCTGTTGTGTTATAAAGTGTGTGTCACTCACTTCCCTCTGTTGTGTTATAAAGTGTGTGTCACTCACTTCCCTCTGTTGTGTTATAAAGTGTTTGTGTGTCACTCACTTCCCTCTGTTGTGTTATAAAGTGTCTGTGTGTCACTCACTTCCCTCTGTTGTGTTATAAAGTGTCTGTGTGTCACTCACTTCCCTCTGTTGTGTTATAAAGTGTTTGTGTGTCACTCACTTCCCTCTGTTGTGTTATAAAGTGTGTGTCACTCACTTCCCTCTGTTGTGTTATAAAGTGTGTGTCACTCACTTCCCTCTGTTGTGTTATAAAGTGTGTGTCACTCACTTCCCTCTGTTGTGTTATAAAGTGTCTGTGTGTCACTCACTTCCCTCTGTTGTGTTATAAAGTGTTTGTGTGTCACTCACTTCCCTCTGTTGTGTTATAAAGTGTGTGTCACTCACTTCCCTCTGTTGTGTTATAAAGTGTGTGTCACTCACTTCCCTCTGTTGTGTTATAAAGTGTGTGTCACTCACTTCCCTCCCCGTCGTCCGTCACCCCCAGCACGAGCCGGAGCAGACACTGGGCGTGCTTCCTCTCCTTGAGCAGGACCTCGGCGTACCCGGGCAGCCTGAGGAAGAGGCCGAAGGCGGCGAGGGAGTGGGCGGGGATAGGTGACATGGGCTGCACGGCCGAGGAGGACGAGGGCGGCTGCTGCTTGGAGATGGGCGGCGGCTCCGACGAGATGGACTCCGGGGCTTCGTACACCAGCTCTCCCGACTGCTCTATGGTCACCCACTCGAACTGATCTGTGTCTTTGGGCTTTTCCTGAGAGGACGAGGGCACCACCGGAGCGCTCACCTGCACCACACACACCAGAACACACACCAGAACACACGAACACACAAACACACACCAGAACACACAAACACACACACGGGTTTAATAAAACACTAACCAGGGCATGCAGATCCAGCCCTGCAGCTTTTTTCTACATGTAATCGTCAAACTGCCATAATCGAGTCGCCGAACATCAAATAAAGTCTCGATGTATTAGCAGGATCTACAGACACCTGCTGTTACATTAAACTCTCTCAGACGTCCATATTTCCCCGACTGTTGCAATGGAACGAAATTACAACAGATATCGGAGGAAATGACCCGGATTTTTCGGCTGCCGACACTCGGTAGAAAGTGACATAACTATTTAATGTGATTTTTAGTGAGATGAATTGATTGATTTATGGAACAAAACCACTGGAGCTGTGCAGCACTTTATTTGTGACTGTGTTTTTATTTGTGTTTATTGTGTAGAGTGTGGATGAGTGAAATGTGGGACCAGCCTCCCAAATCTGCAAAACAAATTTACCTACGAGTACGAATCAACCGACCTCACCTAACCCTAAACTAACTGCAGGCCTCCATGAGCTTCATTTGACTGGAGCTGAACACTGTGAGTGACGTCACGCTCCCTCAGAACTCTTCTTTTCTTTTAATTACTTATTTTTCTTGTGTAAAATCCCTCAGTGGTTCAGGTAGAATCCACGGCAAAGGAGAAAGTTCAATCTGAAGCCGTTTCCCTGCTCACTGTTTATTTGCTCTTTTTTTGCTTTTTATTTAGAATTTCTTATCACAATTTATACTTTTGACTCTTTGTTATCATATTATGTGTGACGTATGAGCTCCTGTGTCCAAATAATCTCTGTGGATGAATAAAGTTTGTCTAAGTCTAATTAGTTGGCGCCTCTACTGTTTTCCACAGACCTGAATCAGTCTAAATACGATAAAAACACATGTAGTTTTGAGCGTCTGAGGAGCGTTCGGGGCTCAGACCTGCTGGATGACGTCGGGGTAGAGCATGGGCAGCCTCTCGGCGATCAGAGCCAGGCCTCCCATCCCGGCGAACACCTGCAGCGGGGACTGAACCGGGCCCGTGTCCAGCAGAGACTCGTCGCCGCCGTCCAGGTCCTCGCACAGGGACATGGGCTCCTCCTCCGGGCACGGGGACAGCACCTCCTCCACTGAGAACCACACCGGAGAACGCAAAAATCACACGTCAATCTGTTCTCTGTGGGGACGCACCGAAAGGGAAGTTAAGTTTTTCTACTATGTTTTAATACTGCAGAAACAGCCCAGCACATACGGCTCTGGAAAAACCTAAGAGACCCCTGCAAAATGATCAGTTTCTCTAATTTGACCACTTATAGGTTTGTGTTTGAGTAAAAGGAACATTTTAGTTTCATTCTATAAACTACTGACAACATTTCTCCCAAATTCCAAATAAAAATACAGTCATTTAGAGCGTTTATTTGCAGAAAATTACAAAGAGATGACTGTATTTCCCGGACTACAGGTTTCACCAGCCAAAAAATGAAGAAAAAAACATGTTTAAGTTGCACTTTTTGGTGGATTTTTTTTATAAAATCTGAGACTGAACTGACACTTCATCTCAAAAGGCGACTTATAGAAGTTACAGCAATAAAAACAACCCAACAGAGAAGAATCCGTGTGTCGTTCCTTCAGATTTTATTCGTTCGTTTTTCAATATCGAACCAAAAATAAGAAAATGAAAAAACAGACGACGATTTGTTTTTTTCATTCTTGATTCATTTATACGGTTCATATATTTGGTCTGTGGACTGTGTGAAAAATGTCAAATATAAATTGCAGGAAACAGCCAAACCCTGAAAGACGTCTGAAAAATGCGGTGAATGTTTTCAGAGGTCAAATAATGCAAAGAAAACTGATCATCTTCATTTAAAACACAATATTAATGTCTGAAGTGAGGAAGGTTCAGAAATCAATACTGCTGCTTTTTTCAGCATTCAGAGTTTACAATAATAATACATTTTATATATTCTGGACACTCACCTTAAAACAACATAAACTCATGAAATATGATTAAACAAACAGTTAAAGTGGGACAGTGTTGAATTTATTGTGTTTAGTTTTGTATTTTATCAGTATTTAGTCATGTATTAGACAGTATTTTATGCAAATGAAGCATGTGCCTTTAAAGTTTATTTCTGTACAATGTAAACGAATAACTATATATATACTGTAATACTGTAGACTCACTATAATCACTTAAATCCTGTCCCACATGTGTTTTAATCGTATATGATTTGTTTGTTGTTTTAAGGCGACCCTGAGAGTCCAGAAAGACGCCGAATAAATAAAAATGTATTATTATTATTATTAAATGTGCCAAAGCTGCATTCAACACAGTATTACTCCAATCCAAACTTAAATGATCCCCCTGCAGTGAGCCAAAGAGTCCGACTGCGTCACCGAGTCACACGTCACTGTTCCCACTTTTAACTCCACCAAAACCTGAATGTGCCAGTTTTTTTTTACAATATTCGGTGCTTCCTTCATGTTCTGCTCTGTTCTGATGTCGTTTCCTCGTCGCACACAGACCTGGAGCTCGGTTTTTGTGTAATTTCAGGTTCCTGTGACACACGAGCTTTAAGGAATCACACTAAATTGACACTGTGCACTGAAAATGTTTTGTTTTTGAAGTAAGTCGTTCCTGAGCTCTTAAATAATATTCTCCGTTACATTAAGTGCTCATTTCCCCTGAAAAGATGATTGAGACGAGGGAAGGACACAGACTCAGACTGAGCCGGGACGTCCTTGTCTTCAGAGCCATTCAAATATAAAAGCAGCAGACGCCCCATAAACCTGTTAAAGACACGGCTATTTTTAACCTCCAGGAGGAAGAGGAGGAGGAGAGAGAAACGAGAGAGGACAGAACAGCCCCGGGAATCACTCAGAAAGCTTTTAACGGGACAGACGGCCGAACCATCCATTAGTCGCACGGGAAGATTTGTCCAAGAGAAAAGTTTGTCCGACTCGAAGATAAAAATAAGAAAAGAGCGAACGGCGCTTCATCCATTTAAGAAACGAGTGAGCGTCCTGCACGTCTGCTCCTCCAGGTCCAGACACAGGCTCTGATGATCTAATGATCCTCCTCACAAACAGAGCTGGAGTCGTGGTCCGTCTCCAAAGCTCCAAACGCTCTGTTCCACCTCGTGATGTCATGAAGTGGTCGTTTTCATAGTGCAAAGATGAGGGGCAAGGTGGGTTTAGTTCCCTCAGCGAGTCGTGCTCCTCTCACTGTTTTATTGATTTTATTTGCCATTTTTCTATTTTTATTTTTTGTTTTTGTTTTTATTGACAGTTCGTTTGCGTTTATTCGATGCTTTATTTAATTTACTGTGTTAATTTATATCGTTTGTGCTCTGTGCAGCACTTTGGAGACTGTGCCGCACAAATAAAGCTGGAAATTGGATGTTTACGTCAAGAACGAGACTCAGACAGACAAACGCTTTGGTTCAGTCGAGTTCAGCGACTCCAGGACTGAAAAAAATGATCCAGGTGATTCTAGTGAAGGTGTGTGGAGTTTAAAAACACAGTGGAGCACTTCCTGTATCGCCACACGATGACATCACGAGGTGGAACAGAGTGTTTTCAGTGTGAGAGAAGGTGGTTTGTGCGTTAAACGTGTGTGAATGAAATAAAAACACAGCTCCAGGTCTGTTTGGGACGAGGAAACCACATCAGAACATGAGAACAGCTCCTTCAGCGTCTCCGGGCTGCACCTGTGGGGAGCGGGACCAGGAGGTGCTCCGTTACCTTTCTCGGTGCGGAGCCTCTTGAAGGAGTCGGTCTTGGAGAGCCCCGGGTCGCAGATGACCTTGGAGCCCAGTTTGACGGTCAGGTTGATGGACTGGTAGCCCTGAGGTAACTTCCTGTCGTAGAGGAGCGTGAGGAGCTGGGCCAGGGTCATCTCCGGGGGCAGCGGCTGACCTGCACACACCACACAGGCCTCACTAAAGCCGCACTCTGGAACTTCCCCAGGGCAGGGTCCATCACCTGCCCGGGATGTTCCACAGTGTGACTTTAAACAGCTTTGCCTCACGTTACTCTGTCACAGGAGGTTTTAGAGCTCAGAAACACAGACAAACACAGACACTGGGTCGTCTCTCCACAGATCTGACCTGACACTTGTTTGGTCTCCATGAAGATGGAAAGGTTTAATGCTGTACTGTGGAACATTCCACACAAAGCAACAATAGAAGTATTGGTAGTAGCCTTAATAGCAGTAGTATTTGTAGTAGCAGTATTTGTAGTAGCAGTATTTGTAGTAGTATTTGCAGTATTTGCAGTAGTATTTGTAGTATTTGTAGTAGTATTTGCAGTATTTGCAGTAGTATTTGTAGTATTTGCAGTAGTAGTAGTAGTAGTAGTAGTATTTGCAGTACCTGGTATGAGTTTGTGGTACAGGTGGAACACAGGGACACTGATGGTCTTGTTGGGGTCAGTATTTGCAGTAGTATTTGCAGTATTTGCAGTACCTGGTATGAGTTTGTGGTACAGGTGGAACACAGGGACACTGATGGTCTTGTTGGGGTCAGTATTTGCAGTAGTATTTGCAGTATTTGCAGTACCTGGTATGAGTTTGTGGTACAGGTGGAACACAGGGACACTGATGGTCTTGTTGGGGTCAGTATTTGTAGTATTTGCAGTAGTATTTGCAGTATTTGCAGTACCTGGTATGAGTTTGTGGTACAGGTGGAACACAGGGACACTGATGGTCTTGTTGGGGTCAGTATTTGTAGTATTTGCAGTAGTAGTAGTAGTATTTGCAGTACCTGGTATGAGTTTGTGGTACAGGTGGAACACAGGGACACTGATGGTCTTGTTGGGGTCGGTCCCGGAGCCTGAGCTCAGTTTGTCGCTCAGGACTCGTCCTCGTCGTGACGGGGGCCTGGGGGGAGTGGACAGGGCGCGTTTGGACTGAGACTTCAGACCTGCAGAGACCAGAGGGAAAACACGGAATTAAACAGGAACTTCAGACCTGCAGAGACCAGAGGGAAAACACGGAATTAAACAGGAACTTCAGACCTGCAGAGACCAGAGGGAAAACACGGAATTAAACAGGAAACACGGGACAGAAACCTGGACTAAAGGCCGGTTCATACTTCAGAAGACATAAGAACTTTGTTCTTGCACCAGGGCCCAAAATGACGTCATTTTGTTCAGCTCCTGTTCTGCTGCTCTTGTGGTTTGTTTTCGACACCTCAGCTGAGTTCAGCAGCACTGACTGGTTATTTTTTATGTGGCTGTGGTTTATCTGCTGGAGCCAACGGGCGCCGCAAACAGGACAAAAACACTTGAAGCGCGTCCAGAGCGTCAGCTGTGGTCTGAGTGCCGTGTTTTCCCCGTCTAGAGGGAGACTTTAGTCTATTTATGACACAATCACATCAGCGGAGCCCCGGCCCCGTGGAGCCCCGGCCCCATGGAGGGGCCCCGTGGAGCCCCGGCCCCATGGAGGGGCCCCGTGGAGCCCCGGCCCCGTGGAAGCTGCGAAGCTCTGCGCTCCAATTCTGGGCTGTTAGCGCTGCAGGAAACACAGCTCACTTCCTACAGAGGCTGGACTCCTTCAGAAAACACAGGGCAACATCCACCAATATGAATCTGCTTCCAGGACTGAACCAGGACTGAACCAGGACTGAACCAGGGACTGAACCAGGACTGAACCAGGACTGAACCAGGACTGAACCAGGACTAAACCAGGACTGAACCAGGACTAAACCAGGACTGAACCAGGACTGAACCAGGACTGACCCAGGAATAAACCAGGACTGAACCAGGACTGAACCAGGACTGACCCAGGAATAAACCAGGACTGAACCATGGACTGAACCATGGACTAAACCAGGTCTAACTCAGATCTTATCTGGGTCCCACCTGAGGCGACCACGACGCTGTAGTTGTCCTGGAATCCGTTGTCGGCTTTCATCTTCTCCTTCTCCTCGTGGTTCTTCTTCTCTTTGTCCTCCTTCTGCTCGTTGATCAGTTTGGCTGTGATGCTCGGGGTGTCTGCAGAGGAACAGCTCCAGTTAGAACAGAGTCCACACTTCACAAAGTTCATTACTGTGAACACTTTTCACAGTAATGAACCTCATGGAATAAGAGGGACTTTTATTCCCTCTTATTCCAGTTTATTCGTCTTCACTATTTATGAATCGTATGTTTTAGAAGTGTTTGTGGAGAACCTTTCTTCACAGTAAATTCACCCGGAGCAGATGTGACCCAGGATCCTGGACCTCTGATATGGACCCTTGTCCAGATTTCCTCAGTTTGACCCAGTTTTACCTGAGACTCTGTCCAGGACCTCGGCCAGCGTGGTGGAGATGGGCAGGTGCAGGGTCCTGTACTTGTGTCCGGCTCCGTACATGGGGTGCTGGATCATGTGACTCGTGGCGTTGATGCGTCCTTTGTACAACTGTGAAAAAGTCCAAATAAAAGACATTTAAACCAGTGTTTTTTAGAGAACTCTCCACACTTGTGCTCCTCAGATGTTTCTCCTGCTCATTCTTGGTTTGGGATCAGCTCCACAAACACAAACAGTTATTTTGATGTGTGTTTTCGTACCGGACACGGAGACTGGAGGAACACTGTGACCTTCTCGTCCTCCAGCATGAGCTGCAGGAACAGCCTCCGGATGAAGCCTGAGATGTTCCCAGAGACCGGAACACTGCCCCCCTGTGGAGCTGACTGGAACAGCTCACACAGGACCTGCACCAGAGGGGGGCAAAAGAGGGGCAGAAAGAGGGGTGGAGAGGAGGCACAAAGGGGCAGAGAGGGCAGAGAGGGGCAGAAATGAGAAGAGAGGAGCAGAGAGGAGCAGAGAGAGGCAGAGAGAGGCAGAGAGAGGCAGAGAGAGGCAGAGAGAGAGGCAGAGAGAGGCAGAGAGAGGCAGAGAGAGGCAGAGAGAGGCAGAGAGAGGCAGAGAGAGGCAGAGAGAGGCAGAGAGAGGCAGAGAGAGAGGCAGAGAGAGGCAGAGAGAGAGAGAGAGAGAGGCAGAGAGAGGCAGAGAGAGGCAGAGAGAGGCAGAGAGAGGCAGAGAGGGGCAGAAAGAGAGAAAACCGGGTCAAAATGGATTCTTTTCACACTATACAGACAGTGGTTCTGTTAAAAACACAAGAGGCAGTTTGTAATGTTTAAATGTTGAGTTCCAAATCAGCACCTTTGGAAATAATATTATGATCTTTGAAATACAGGATGATTAGGATAGTTTTTTGCTTTGTTCATATTTAATTGTGTATTAAATATGAACAGTGGTCCAACTAGAACGGCCTTTGACAGTTTCCATTTCACGGTAATCGTCTTTCCTACTTCTTTTCTCTGTTTAAAACATGATCTGGGCCTAACCCACACTGGGCTCTGTACCTGGGCCATGAGGCGCTGGTTGTTCGGGTGACAGGAAATGCACTGCAGGAAGAAGGCGACGGTGGCGTTCTCCAGCGCCGTCCTCTGCTGCGTCGTCAGGCCGCCGTTTTGAGCCGACGACGCCAAAGAAAACCTGGATCCCGGGTGTGAGGAGTGCGACTGCTGCGGGGGCGGGGCTGAGGAGGAGGAGGAGGAGGAGCAGGAGGAAGGAGGCGCCAGCGTCTGACAGCTGGCGTTGGAATGACAGAGCAGAAACAGCAGCGCGGTCCACAGCGGGTTCACCTCTGGCCCTCCTAACCAGTCCTTCATGGCGTGGCTGTTTCCGACTTCAGTTAAAAACCTGAGCACGGGCGCCGCCAGCTCCGCCGCCAGCGTCTGCCGCCCCGGGGCCGCACACGCAGAGTTGGAGGAGTTAAAGTGGTGGTAGTGGTGCCTCCTCTCCATCTGAGACGCAGGGATGGGCAGGTCGTTGCTCGCCAACAGCCCCACGCAGAACTGAGTGAGGCTGCGCACGAGCAGCGCCGGGAGCCCCGAGTCCAGCAGCTGGTCGATGGCGCCGGGAGACTGCGAGGCGGCGGCCAGCGTGCTCAGCTGGGACTCGCTCAGGTCCAGTGGAGGGCGGAAGTGACGCGAGGAGTCTTCGGTCTGCTCGATCTGCTGCTTCTTCCCGTCGTCGGTCATGGCCATGCGGCGGTGAGGGGCCTGCGAGTGGCTGGGGGACGGCGTGGGGACGATGCCCATCCAGGACATGAGCAGAGAGAAGTAGCTGGGGTGGATGTGACACACGGAGCACAGGAGGCTGTCCACGGCCTTCTTCAGCACGATGTTACAGGGCAGAGACATGGACCAGTTGTACAGCAGCCTGAGAAACAAGGCCGACAGAGAAATGAGGACAAACATGAGGCACAGGACGAGAAAACACACAAAGAGAAGCATGACTGACAAGAGAACCACTGTTTTCTCCTACTCAACTATAACTATTACTATTATTACCATTATACTGTTACTATAGTATTATTATACTATTACTACACTATTACTACACTATTAACTATTACTATACTCTAACTATACTATTACTATTCTGTACTATTACTTAGCGAGGTCCCAGTCAACATTTTTTGGCTTTTTAAGGAGTGCTCTTTCCGATACCAATCTGATACCGATCCGACGCCTCCTCCAGTGTTTGCTGCTGTGGCTTTGCCTCTTTGCTCGTGTAAATCTCAAACTTGTCCGGATGATTCTTTTGTAAGTGAATCAAATTGGTGGTGTTAAAGTGGCTCTGCTGTTTGTTTGCAGCATCACTGTTTGACTCATTTTGTTGCAGTCGTCCCTCATTATGACGCACTTCACCTTTTGAAGATTTTTTTGTGCAATTTAGCATGTTTTTTTACACTGTATAAACGCGCCTTGTGTTCTGTGTTCTGATTGGCTCAGGGAGAACCCACACATTGTGTTCTGTGTTCTGATTGGCTCAGGGAGAACCCACACATTGTGTTCTGTGTTCTGATTGGCTCAGGGAGAACCCACACATTGTGTTCTGGGTAATCGAAGGCGCATGTCTGTTTAGAAGAATAAAAAACAGCACCAACAAGGTCTAAACCAGGTTTAAACCAGATCTAAACCGAGACTGGACCAGGTCTAAACCAGGTTTAAACCAGATCTAAACCGAGACTGGACCAGGTCTAAACCAGGTTTAAACCAGATCTAAACCGAGACTGGACCAAGACTAAACCAGGTATAAACCAGATCTACACGACTATCATTATAATTATAATAGTTATAATTATGAGTTAGAATTATTAATAATGATTTTCAGGGTTTGTTTCCTGTTTCCCTGAGCGTTCAGTGTGGTGCAGTGTCACATACTCAGGGTTCAGGCCTTTTGGGGGAAAAAAGTGCTGCATTTTATCAAATAAACATGTGACATTTTTGCATTTTGTTCCCAAACTGTACCGAAAATGAACTGAACCGTGAGATCAAACCCGAGGTCTGTACTGAACTGTGACTTTTGTACCGTTACACCCCTATTCCTCAGTATCAAAATCGAGACACCGCCACCTCAGACATCAACAGAAGAGTCTCTGAACACTCTTTCCATTACAGAGTAAATAGTCGTACTCAAAGAGCTCCCTGTTGAGCAGCACCGGCAGGTCGTAGTCCACCGGGAGCTCGTAGCTGTGCCACAGGATGGCGGCCACGCAGTGCAGGTGCGACGGGGACGGCATCAGGAGCCCGTACTCCAGAGAAGAGGCCGAACCCGACGAGCTGAAGCCCAGAGGAGAGCTGAGCCTGTGGGCCGCCACGCGAGACGAGTCGTGCACCCACTGGAGCAGCGCCTGGATCCTGGAGGAGAGAGAGAGGAGGTTAGGGCCTGGGAGGGCATCTGGAGGAATCTGGAGGCAAGAGAGAGGAGGTTAGGGCCTGGGAGGGCATCTGGAGGAATCTGGAGGCAAGAGAGAGGAGGTTAGGGCCTGGGAGGGCATCTGGAGGAATCTGGAGGCAAGAGAGAGGAGGTTAGAGCCTGGGAGGGCATCTGGAGGAATCTGGAGATGAGAGAGAGGAGGTTAGGGCCTGGGAGGGCATCTGGAGGAATCTGGAGGAGAGAGAGAGGAGGTTAGGGCCTGGGAGGGCATCTGGAGGAATCTGGAGGAGAGAGAGAGGAGGTTAGAGCCTGGGAGGGCATCTGGAGGAATCTGGAGGAGTCTAAAGGGCTCAGTTTAGGCTTTTCTCTGCTCTGTTCCTGGAGTTGTGTTTGTTTCACACACAAACCTGCACATTTAACACGAGTTCTTCTCTTAAACTGTCAGACCTAAGACTTGGACCTAAGACTTAGACCTAAAACTTAGACCTAAGACTAGACCTAAGACTTAGACCTCGGACTTAGATCTAGACCTAAGACTTAGACCAAAACTCAGACCTAAGACTTGGACCTAAAACCTAGACCTAAGATTTAGTCCTAAGATCTAAGACTTGGACCTAGAACCTTAGACCTAAGACTAGACCTAAGACTTAGTCCTAAGATCTAAGACTTAGTCCTAAGATCTAAGACTTAGGCCCAAGACCTAGACCTAAGACTTACACCTAAGACTTGGACTTAAGACTTGGACCAAGACCTAAGACTTGTATCTAGACCTAAGTCTTGGACCTAAGACTTAAACCTAAGTCTTGGACCTAAGACCTAGACCTAAAACCTAGACCTAAAACCTAGACCTAAGACTTAGACCTAAGACAAGACCTAGACCGAAGGTTTAGACCCAAGACTTGGACCTAGACCTAAGATCTAAGACTTAAACCTCAGACTTAGATCTAAGACTTAAACCAAAACTCAGACCTAAAACTTAGACCCAAGACTTGGACCTAGACCTAAGATCTAAGACTTAAACCTCAGACTTA
The DNA here is from genome assembly GCA_030686955.1 of Odontamblyopus rebecca. Lineage (NCBI taxonomy): Eukaryota > Metazoa > Chordata > Actinopteri > Gobiiformes > Gobiidae > Odontamblyopus > Odontamblyopus rebecca. Next base: position 40,213,258 of record CM060662.1, on the reverse strand, counting down.
ATGTTAGACCTGGATTTTTAGACCTAGACTTATACTTTAGACTTTATTGATCCAAAGATTCAAATCACTTCAAACGAATCACTTCAAAACTGCCACTTGATGACATCACGAGGTGGAGCAGAGCGTTTGGAGCTTTGCAGATGTAACAGACGAATAATAAAGAGTCACTCAAACACGTGGATGAAACAAACACGACTCCAGGAACTTCAGAACTTTAGAACTTTAGACTTAAATCTCACAGTTTAACGTCTTTTTAGTCCTTTAATGTTTCGGAATATTTGGTGTTTTGTAAAATCTGTCTGGAGTTGTTTCTTATAAAGCCAAAGTGCAGCTCTTTAAAGACTCGGGTGGTTTTAGGGTCACGGAGGAGACGTGTTTACGACTCCACGGCGCCTCCTTCAGCCCCGGCTCCGCGGTGCCTTCAAGGACACCGGGATTTCAGGACGTTTAAATGAGACATTTGAGGACGCCGTGTTTTTCCTCTTCTTTTTAATCTAATGAAAGAGTTTGGTGCAGACGCTTCAGGACACAGGGGGCGCCGCAGGGTTCACATAAGGACAGGAGGGAGACGGGCTGCAGAGCGCCCCCTGTGTCATGAGGGAAATACATGTTCTAATCAGGGTAAAAACGAAAGCTTCGAGCACAGAGCTGAGGGATAAAACCACCAGAGTCTGAAGGTGAAGACGGAAAAACGACGGAGGAAACTGGAGAGAAGGTCGAGTTATAGCACGGTTTTTATTATTAAGACTTTAAATTAAATGTTTTGAGATGTGAGGAGAAAGAGGAGGAGGAGGAGGAGGAAAAGAGAGGAGAGGAAAGAGGAGGAGAGAGGAGCTGTTTTTGTATCCGTCTTTGGCTTGAGCTGTGATGAGAGGAGGAGGAAGAGGAGGAGTAAAGACAGGCAGAGGAGGAGGAAAAGGAAGAGGAGTAGTGGCTGTCTTTGGTTTGAATTGTGATAAAAGGAAGGAGTAGAGGAGGAGGTGGAAGAGCAGGAGGAGGAGTAAAGGAGAAGTAGAGGAGCAGTACCTTTCTTTATTCCCAGAGCCCTGCGTGGTCCCGAGCTGGTACAGGATGAGCAAGAGGAGGAGTAGAGGAGGAGGAGGGGGAGGTGGAGGAGCAGAGGAAGAGCAGTAGAGGAGGAGCAGGAGGAGCAGGAGGAGCAGGAGGAGGAGCAGTACCTGTCTTTAGTCCCAGAGTCCTGTGTGGTCCCGAGCTGGTACAGGATGTCGATGGTGGAGTCTGAGGACAAACCGTTGAGTCGCCCGAAGAGCAGAGGACTGTTCAGGTCTGAAACACAGAGTCCAACAGTCAGACCGGTTTCAGTCCAGTTTCAGTCCCGTTTCAGTCCGGTTTCAGTCCGGTTTCAGTCCGGTTTCAGTCCGGTTTCAGTCCGGTTTCAGTCCGGTTTCAGTCCGGTTTCAGTCCGGTTTCAGTCCGGTTTCAAGTCCGGTTTCTGTCCGGGTTTCAAGTCCGGTTTCAAGTCCGGTTTCAAGTCCGGTTTCAAGTCCGGTTTCAAGTCCGGTTTTCAGTCCGGTTTTCAGTCCGGGTTTCAGTCCGGTTTCTGTCCGGTTTCAGTCCGGTTTTAAGTCCGGTTTCAGTCCGGTTTCAGTCCGGTTTCAAGTCCGGGTTTCAAGTCCGGTTTCAAGTCCGGTTTTCAGTCCGGTTTTCAGTCCGGTTTTCAGTCCGGTTTCAAGTCCGGTTTTCAGTCCGGTTTCAAGTCCGGTTTCAAGTCCGGTTTCAGTCCGGTTTCAGTCCGGTTTCAGTCCGGTTTTAAGTCCGGTTTCAGTCCGGTTTCAGTCCGGTTTCAGTCCGGTTTCAGTCGGGTTTTAAGTCCGGTTTCAGTCTGGTTTCAGTCCGGTTTCAGTCCAGTTTTAAGTCCGGTTTCAGTCTGGTTTCAGTCCGGTTTCAGTCCGGTTTCAGGTCTGAAAAGATGACCGTGATTCTCGTTTCGTTCTAAAACTGTTGACATTGACAGAGTTCTAGGACGGCGAATGTTCCGCAGTGGTTCTTTCAGACGTACTGGCGGGGTCGGTCCCGGAGGCGGCGCAGTTCCTCAGCAGGATGTCGATGAGCTTGAGTCCGATCCGTGTGGACTGGAGGCCGATCTTCACCAGGACGGCCTCGATGTTGGGCGAGTGCATCCCGCAGTACGGCGACATGAGCAGCGCCGCGCACGTCTGCAGCAGGTTCGCCGTGGGAGCCGCCGCCGCCGCCATCATGGCCTCCAGGTCGCCCACGTGGGTCAGACAGTGATGCAGCAGACGCAGCCAGCCGATACTGAGGGCGACAAGACATTCACTGAGAACACGGAGTAGGGAAGAACTGGACATTTTACTGAGAACACGGATTAGGGAAGAACTGGACATTTTACTGAGAACACGGATTAGGGAAAATAGAACTGGAGTCATGAGAGTAAAAACATGTTTCAGCCCTAAAGAAAAGGCTGGAGAAAGAATTTAATAGAACAATAAATTCCACCAGAAACAAATTTTTTATGTTTTACCTTAATAAATGAATGAATGAGTTTAGTTTTGATTCTCGTTTGAGTCTTGAATGGGAAATGAGTCAGAGAGTCTTTCCCTGAGGATCTAAATCCCGTCTGTGTGACAGGTTCAACAAAGCCTTTCACTGAAACACACTTAAATCTTATTTCAGCACTTATTTGGCATTTTAAAATGTTCCTTCCTGGATGAAAATCACACGAGGGAATTCCATAAACTCCAAAACTCCTCTAATGTCCCAGAGATTATTGTGTAAAAATATAAGAAAACACCTTTATTCAGCTGAAATCATGTTTAAAATCTCAAAAAAATGTGTTTTCTGTCAAAGTTTGGTCAGAGTTGTGTTTTCGAACTCTCTACTTCCTGTGATTTTCAGCATATTTTTCCACTTTTCTTCACAAATGGCTTCTTGATTTGTGTAAAACTGTCATTTATATTTAAAGTCAAAATGAGAGAATCACCAGAACCCGTCACAGTGTCGCTCACACTAACATTTGTACAGTTCTAATCAAGTTTTCCCCGTCAAACTGAAACCTGCACAAAAACTGTGTCAGTCGTTTGTGCTGCAGAAAGTTCAGTTTGTGATTCTGGTTCTTCAGATATTCACAGTTTTATTTTGGTCGATGACGTCGTCCAGAACCTCAGAATGTGAAACAGCCTCAAAACAGAAGAAAATGATGTCAAACGTTTGTATTTGGTTTGTGCTGTTTTGTGCTGTGACAGTTTAAATTAAATTTTCTTATTTTTGTGGGAATGATACAAGGTCATTTCCACTCGGCCGACGGCAGCGACTTTAACAAAACTCCATAAAAGGAGTGACAAGAAATGACCTGTTATTACAGAAAATATGAATCAGCAGTGTTACTAAAGGGGCGACAGTCGTTTGTCCAGTGACCCACAGTTTGGCTCCGTGTGAGTCCAGCTCCCACAGATGAAGCTGTCGTCGTGTCCTCGGGCAAGACACTTAACCCATGAGTGTGTGTGTGAATGGGGGAGTGGTTCCTTGTTGTAAAGCGTTTTGAGCCTTGAAAGGTAAAAAAGCGCTATAAAAATGTGACCATTTAAAGATGGATACAGACATACCACAGCCTCAGATCATTTCCCTTCAGCGGTTTTGCTTCAGCCGAGCAGAAATATCAGAAATATCAGATAATAATGAGTAACTTTAGAAATAAACTCACACAAATGAAAACTGTCACAGCACAAACCAAATACGTACGTAAACGATGTAACGTTCTGCTGTTCTGAGGCTGTTTCACATTCTGAGGTTCTGGACGACGTCACCGAACAAAATAAAACCGTGAATATCTGAAGAACCAGAATCACAAACTGAACTTTCTGCAGCACAAATGACTGACTCCATTTTGAAGCTCCCTGTGGTGCTGACCCCAAACTGACCTGTAAAAGAATGGTTCAAATCTCCCAAACTAAGGCGGCACAAACACTGCCGTAGTTTCTGTAGGTCTGTGTTTGCAGGCGTGATCACGGACCTGGTTTTGGAGACCTGGTCCTCGGACGGGAGGAAGGGGTTGTTGACGGTGGCGGAGGAGGTGTTTCCGAACGCCGTGAGCCCCAGGAGTTTGATCTGCGACAGGCCCAGGGTGCTGGCGTCCCGGGGCCGGTGGAGGCGCAGGCACACGGCCGACGCCACCTCGGCTTTCACCAGCTGGATCTTTATGTAGGTGAGTCCGGACGTGATGACCGGGGTGGACAGGGGGAGCATGTTCAGGCCGTCCGCGCTGATCTCCACCGAAACCGACGACGGACACGCTGTGGGACGACACAGAGGGTTTGACCGTCACAAACACAGATCTGACCGAGCGTCTGGAGCGTCCGAGTCTGCAAACCGGAATCCATCCTGTCCGACTCTCGCTCGTCTGAGTCCACACAACGTTTAGTCCAGAGCAGAAAGTCTATTTGTATTAATAATAATAAAATAAGGAGGCAGTGATGCTGGTATCAGGCCAATACAAACAAGTCCTGGATCATAAGTTCTGCTTTAAATATTCCAATAATCCGAGAATCCGTCACATCTGACAAACGGTTTGAGAATTAAATGACTCTTTTTGGTCAATAAAGTGTTAGTAGTTTTATTCCTGGTTTATCCCTGATCTCGCTCTGATCTAGTCCTGGTTTAGTCCGGGTTTAGTCCATGGTTTAGACCTGGTTTAGACCTGGTTTAAACCCATGTTTAGACCTGGTTTAGTCCTGGTTTAGTCCCTGTTTTAGTCCTGGTTCAGTCCTGGTTTAGCCCCGGTTCAGTCCCGGTTCAGTCCTGGTTTAGTCCTGTTTTAGTCCTGGTTTAGTCCTGTTTTAGTCCCAGGTTTAGCACCGGTTTAGTCCTGTTTTAGTCGTGGTTTAGTTCTGGTTTAATCCCTGGTTTAGTCCTGGTTTAGTCCTGTTTTAGTCCTGGTTTAGCACCGGTTTAGTCCCTGTTTTAGTCCTGGTTCAGTCCTGGTTTAGCCCCGGTTCAGTCCTGGTTCAGTCCCGGTTGAGTCCCGGTTCAGTCCCAGGTTTAGCACTGGTTTAGTCCTGTTTTAGTCCCTAGTTCAGTCCCGGTTCAGCCCCGGTTCAGTCCCGGTTCAGTCCCGGTTCAGTCCTGGTTTAGTCCTGTTTTAGTCCTGGTTTAGCCCCGGTTTAGCCCCGGTTCAGTCCCGGTTCAGTCCCGGTTCAGCCCTGGTTCAGTCCTGTTTTAGTCCTGGTTTAGCCCCGGTTTAGCCCCGGTTCAGTCCCGGTTCAGCCCCGGTTTAGCCCCGGTTTAGCCCCGGTTCAGTCCCGGTTCAGCCCCGGTTCAGTCCCTGGTTCAGTCCCGGTTCAGTCCCGGTTCAGTCCCTGGTTCAGTCCCGGTTCAGTCCCGGTTCAGTCCCGGTTCAGTCCCGGTTCAGTCCCGGTTCAGTCCCGGTTCAGTCCCTGGTTCAGTCCCGGTTCAGTCCCTGGTTCAGTCCCGGTTCAGTCCCGGTTCAGTCCCTGGTTCAGTCCCGGTTCAGTCCCTGGTTCAGTCCCTGGTTCAGTCTTGGTTCAGTCCCGGTTCAGTCCCTGGTTCAGTCCCGGTTCAGTCCTGGTTCAGTCCTGGTTTAGCCCCGGTTCAGTCCTGGTTCAGTCCCGGTTGAGTCCCGGTTCAGTCCCAGGTTTAGCACTGGTTTAGTCCTGTTTTAGTCCCTAGTTCAGTCCCGGTTCAGCCCCGGTTCAGTCCCGGTTAAGTCCCGGTTCAGACCGGGTTTAGACCGGGTTCAGTCCCGGTTCAGCCCCGGTTTAGCCCCGGTTTAGCCCCGGTTCAGTCCCGGTTCAGCCCCGGTTCAGTCCTGTTTTAGTCCTGGTTTAGCCCCGGTTTAGCCCCGGTTCAGTCCCGGTTCAGTCCCGGTTCACTCACTTGCGAGCGAGGCCAGGTGTGGCTGGATGTGGATCTCCTTGAGCAGGACGGCTGCCGGCAGGTGCACGGTCAGGTCGCTCCAGGCCTCCTCGGGGAGGAAGATGTAGGACCAGGCGGCGGAGCGAGCCCGGCGGTGCGGCGGCGTGGCCTGGAGCAGCACCTCGGCGGGCTGCGCCGTGGGGCTGCTCGACGTGATGGTGCCTGAGGGACGAGGAGCACAGCGTTAGAGAGAGGGGATCCACCGGGACAAAAGACCCGGAGAAGAGGAGCACAGCGTTAGAGGGGATCCACCGGGACAAATGACCGGAGAAGGAACAACAACACAAGACTAACGGCTAAAACACTACAGGATTCAGTCTTAAACGATTTTAAACATGCGACACAAAGCACAAACACCACAGACACGAGAACACCTCAAGTCGCCCCATCAAACTCAAACCTACACAAACTCTGTCAGTCGTTTGTGCTGGAAAAAGTTTTGTTTGTGTGATTCTGGTTCTTCAGATATTCACAGTTTTATTTTGGTCGATGACGTCGTCCAGAACCTCAGAATGTGAAACAGCCTCAAAACAGAAGAAACTGATGTCAAACGTTTGTATTTGTTTTGTGCTGTGACAGTTTCATTTGTGTGAGTTTATTTCTAAAATTCTTCATTATTATTTCTGTGGTAATTACAGGACGTCATTTCTGCTCAGCTGACGGAGACAAACTCCACAAAACTAGAGAAGAGAAACGACCTGAGGCTGAGAAACGACCTGAGGCTGAGAAACGACCTGAGGCTGAGGAAAAGTCTGTGTTATTATAAAATATGAGTCAAAAGCAAAAGACTAAAGACTGAGACACAGCACAAAACAGCACAAACCAAATACAAACGTTTTCTATCAGCTTCTTCCTGTTTTGAGGCTGTTTCACATTCTGAGGTTCTGGACGACGTCATCGACCAAAATAAAGAAATTGCAGCGAAAATCAGGCAAATTCTCCTGTCGTGTGTGGAGATGTTTAGTGTCACTGTATTTCACCACTGAACTGGTTTCATCTCGTTCAGACTTTACTCATGTTTGTTACTTGAGTTTTCTTCATGCAGTGGATCCTGTGTTTAAATGTTTTGTGTCTTCATTATTGACCAGAGAAAAATCATGGCTGTGTGTAGTTTTAATGTTGCCTCATCTGTGTTTTAGACCATAACAGCGTCCGTACCCAGAGGAGCGAAGTTGTGCAGCCCCTCCGCGTTGTCCGGCTCAGACGTCATGACTCGGGCCTTCAGGTTCCCGTCGGACGACTTCCCCGGACCCGAGTCCAAGAACTTCATGATGGTGGAGACCATGCTCCGAGCCGTGTTCACGATGGCCCTGGTGCTGGTCACCATGTTATTACAGATCAGCTGCACTCCTCCTGCAGGGACAGGGACAGACAGAGACAGGGACAGGGACAGACAGGGAGGGACAGGGAGGGACAGGGACAGGGACAGGGACAGGGACAGGGACAGATAGAGACAGACAGGGACAGATAGAGACAGACAGGGAGGGACAGGGACAGACAGGGACAGGGACAGGGACAGACAGAGACAGACAGGGAGGGACAGGGACAGACAGGGACAGACAGGGACAGGGACAGGGACAGGGACAGGGACAGACAGGGACAGACAGAGACAGACAGGGACAGGGAGGGACAGGGAGGGACAGACAGACAGGGGCAGACAGGGGCAGACAGGGACAGGGACAGGGACAGACAGGGACAGGGAGGGACAGACAGGGACAGGGACAGGGAGGGACAGACAGGGACAGACAGAGACAGACAGGGAGGGACAGAGACAGACAGGGACAGGGAGGGACAGGGAGGGACAGACAGACAGGGGCAGACAGGGGCAGACAGGGACAGGGACAGGGACAGACAGGGACAGGGAGGGACAGACAGGGACAGGGACAGGGAGGGACAGACAGGGACAGAGACAGGGACAGGGACAGACAGGGACAGGGACGGACAGGGACAGACAGGGACAGGGACAGACAGGGGAGAGTCAGGTTAGGACACAGTGGAACATGAGCAGAATCTGGGGTCTGTCTCTGTTGGACGTGCCGGTTTTCCTCACACCTTTTAGTATCGCTCTTCCGACAGGTCATTTTTATTTATTTTCTGAGAGTTGAGATATTTTCCTGTCACCGTCTGATCTCCTCTGTGGCTGAAGTATTTCTCTGATCAAGCATCTTATGATTTATGGAAGTGCAACGTATAATACACAAACTCGGCTCTTTTAATGTGTCTAAACTGATACTGTGCACTTTTTATCATTCTGTTATTGAGCCTTTTAACCTTTTCTTTTAGGGTTTCTCAACACTGTAAAAACGTGCTCAAAGATAATCTGTGCGCAGAGGCCCAAACCTCAACTCTTTATGGAGCAAAAACAAACAGATCCTTTATTCAGTTCCTTTATTCCCTCTGTCATTCGGCTCCTAAACACGGAGGTGAAATACGATGAGCTTGTTCAGCTTCAGTTTAAATTAAGGCTGTCGATGTTAACGCATGAAAAAATATGGCACTAATGTTTTAAACGTCGATTAATCCCAGTTTATTGTGAACGCTCCTCTGTTAAAGTGCAGATGGTCCTGAAGGCGGCGCAGGTGATTAGGTCAGTGATCAGGTCCATACGGGACTTTAGATAAACTGAGGCAGTTTGCAGATGTCACAGTGATGAACTCTGAACACGGGTTTGATTCAGCGGCAGAAACGACGACACTGCACCAACAACAAACCGAGCAGCAAGAAACTGCATTTTGGTCTTTTTTAAAGAATAATTAACTGTGATTAATGGTGATTCATCAACATTCTAAAGTGTGATTAATGTGATTAAAAAAGCACGAGTGTAAATGTTCCTCAGACTCACCCATGTCGTGAAAGGCCTTGAGAGCTTCACTGGTGTCCAGCACTCGCAGGATGAACCAGAGCAGAGGCTCGGACAGCTGACAGGTGGACAGGGAGCCCTGACAGGGACAAGGGGGAAACATTATGGCCAGAAAATCACCTGCAGACAAAGTGCTGAGGTTTGTGTCAAAGTGTGAACGTGTGGACTGAATTGTGTGGTTTTCTGTACGACTGTGCAGTTGGCGAGTCTGGAAAAGTGTTTATAGGGTCTGATTATTGTTTAATGTAAATGTTACTGTTTTATTAAATGTTCCTGATGTATTTCTGACCCCTGTGACCCCTGTGACCCCTGTGACCCGTGGGACTGAGGATGGACATGAGCCTGTGGCCACAATCCGGAGTGTTCATATTCATGCTTTTTGTCATGTCTGTTCATTACTGTGCACTGTCCCCATCAAATAAACTAATAAATAAAAAAATGAAGCCCTCCCCGTGCGTCAGATGCCCTCCCCGTGCGTCAGATGCCCTCCCCGTGCGTCAGGTGCCCTCCCCGTGCTTCAGATGCCCATGGGGTCTTATTCTGTGTAAAAACTGATGCGATTAAAACCATTCATAAAGTCATTAAATCATCAGAGTCAGTGGTGAAAAAATGGATTTATTGTTTAGTTCCTCTTAAGGCCTCCACACGCTACAGGAGAATTTGCCCGATTTTGGCTGTGATTTCCTCTCCCCGAGTTCAGGAGACGTGACCCGACTGTGTGTCTCCGTGTGCGATTCTGAAGCCGCCGCTCCTCGTGTGGAGTCAGAGTCGGATCAGAACCACCGAACATCAACAACACGACGGAAACAGACCATAAAACAGAGTCGGGGGCAGAGGAGCGACGGACACAGAGACGCAACAAACAAACTCAGGACAGAGAGAAAAGAACGACTTTATTCCTCACCTGATGTAAAGTGGAACATTTAAACTGCAGCGTCTCATCCACAGAATTTATCCTCCTGAAATAATGACCCCAGTCCACAAACCCGCTCTGTGAATCCACTTTTCTTAGTTATTTAAAAGTAAAAAGGTGAAAGTTGTTCCTCGTGTGTTTGTTTCCGTCCACAGAGTAAAGCTGCAGATCAGCCACAGTGACTCTACTTCCTGTGGACTTTATCTCCTCTTTTCTGCTTTAAAAATCCTGGATCTGAAGTGTCGCTGCACATTTCACACACAATAATCCCACAGTTTGACTTGTGTCTAAAGTGGAAGTGCAGAGTCTGATCTCTGAACACTTCAGAGTCTCAGAGCGACTGGTTTTACTGCAGACAGGAAACAGCTGAGGCCATCACAGCCTCACAGCTTTAGATCCTGTGCTCCTCACACAGATCCTGCTGCATCTGGGAGCGTTTGAAGATTCTCCTCGTGTCTGTGGTGTTTGTGCTTTTTGTCGCACGTTTAAAAATCATTTAAGACTGAAAAATCCTGCAGTGTGTAGCGGCCTTCAGAACGTGTCAGGTGCGGGGGTCAGGTGCGGGTGTCAGGTGCGGGTGTCAGGTGCGGGTGTCAGGTGCGGGTGTCAGGTGCGGGTGTCAGGTGCGGGTGTCAGGTGCGGGTGTCAGGTGCGGGTGTCAGGTGCGGGTGTCAGGTGCGGGTGTCAGGTGCGGGTGTCAGGCGCAGGGGTCAGGTGCGGGTGTCAGGTGCGGGGGTCAGGTGCAGGTGTGAGCGGCAGGGCCTCACCTGTCGGCCCATGTATCCACAGGCCATGTAGGTGAGGATGGGCTGGAGCATGACGTGCACGGAGCTGCTCCTCTTGCTCAGCGTGGTCAGGATGGTGAAGAGGCCGTCGCCCACAGAAATGGCGTCCAGGCCCCCGTGGAAGTTCTCGTGTTTGGTGAGGTGGAGCCCGCTCGCTCCTGGGACGCAAAAACAAACCGGGAGAGAGGAAGGAAGTGCGCGGTTAGCATGATTATAGCGAGAGTAAAATCCCGCTCTGAAAAGCTTTTCTAAACTCATGGTGGGGAATAAGGAGGAGGCTCAGAGCGCAGGAGGGAAGGAGCGACGGGGAATAAGGAGGAGGCTCAGAGCGCAGGAGGGAAGGAGCGACGGGGAATAAGGAGGAGGCTCAGAGCGCAGGAGGGAAGGAGCGACTCTGGACCTCTGAAAAAAACTTTAAATATTGACATTTTTAAGACGGTAAAATCAGCAACTCCTCCTGACTCCTCCTCCTGACTCCTCTACAGCTCCTCCTCCTCCTGACTCCACAGATCTGACTCCTCCTCCTGACTCCACAGATCTGACTCCATGGCTCCCTGACTCCGCCTCCTGACTCCTTTGTAGCTCCCTGACTCCTCCACAGCTCCCAGACTTCTCCTCTTGACTCCTCAACTCCATGGCTCCTCCACAGCTCTCTGACTCCTCCTCAGCTCCCTGATTCCTACACAGCTCCCTGACTCCTCCTCCTCCTGACTCCTCCTCCTGACTCCTGCTCCTTTCTCCACAGATCCGCCTCTCACCGATGATCATGGCCATGGCGCTGCTGTTGCACTGTCCCAGCGCCGACAGGATCTGACTCATGATTTGCTGATTGGCCAAAACCAGGTCTGCCACTCCGGACGCCGGGCCCTGATTGGACGAGGAGCCGCCGCTGGCCCCGCCCTCTTTACTCCCACACACCTGGAACAGACACGACATGAATTATTACTGAACCTGCTGCGATAAACCTGGACTTGTATTTTTCTATTTTACTTTGATTTTTACAGCTACAGGGAGTCGTTTTGCAGGCCAATAATTTCGGCATTTCTTGTTGAAATAGGCTCAAATTTTCACAGAATGTTTAGAAACAGATGAAGATTTTATATTTAATGTTTTATTTTTGTTGTGTTTTCAGGTTGAGCCGTTCACTCCCAAACAGAAGCCATTTTGTGTCTTGAATCTGCTCCACACACTCAGACTGTGCAGCTTCAGTGCAAAATGTGGAAAACTTCACCAAACAAATGTGGACTTGGGATCAAAACTGTAAAGAGAACAGAGCTTCTGCAGGGCTGAAGGACCTGGACCAACATCAACAGCATCACTGAGCTGGACTTAGTAGTTTTCAACATAAGTGCTTTTAAAATGATGTCACATTCTTTGGGACATGCTGTACATTTATATAATTATGCTTTATTTGACTTATTTGTCTCTTAGTTTAGTTTATTATATATTTGTCAGGGACAATGTACAAAACCATTAATCTCAAAAAGAAAAGAGACCAGATTTAGCTAAAGCTACTGTCCCTCTGCAGTCCCCGTGTGCACAACAGTAAAACAGATCACACCAAAATTACCATTTGCTCATTCATAAAAATACTTAAGGAAACTCAATATACACAGGAAGCAGCACATACTGACTGTAAACACAGCATTAGGGTCGATGTTGCCACAGTTGATTATTGAGGATTTTTATGTCTGGAGAAAAAGTTTGCAAATCTGCAGAAAACTTCAGCCTGTCAGGAGCTGGTGCCACTGTCTGATGGTTCTGAATGAAAAGGCCGAACATCTTTTTAGGACGATGCCATTTTTATGAGACTTGCTCTTTTTAGCTTCTTATTTAGAATTTATTATCACCATTTCTATTTTTACTCAGCTCCTGAGTCCAGATCATGTGGATCAGTAAAGTTTGTCTGAGTCTAAACCTGTTGAATAAACCCGTAGTCGCACCTTCTCCTCGTCGGACGCGCTGCTGTCTGCCGCGCTCACGCCCCCTGGTGGCAGCCTCCCGCTGAACTCTCGGTCTCCGGACAGAGGCAGCTGCACCAGGACGTTCACCAGTTTGAGCAGGTCGAACATGAGCTGGTCTCTGGTGGTCTCTCCGCACACGGCTTTGGCGTCGCCGGGCCGGATGATGTTGGCGAAGAGGCCGCCGAAGCAGGCGCGCGCCCCCACCGAGCTGTCCGAGCCGCTCCGGGACACCAGCTTATCCGAGCACGTGATGTAGTGATGGACCAGGAACGTGACGGACTCGATGACCGACAGGATGGTCGCCACGGAAACAACCTCGAAGTTCTGCTCCAGCGTGAACTCCAGAAGCTTCACCTGAGCGTCCAGAGGGCCCTGACCCGACTGGAACGGACCTCTGAGCCGCGGAAGAGAAGACAGGAGGGGTTAATATTAATGTGTTTTTAATCTTTAGTTCTGACCTCTGACCCCTGTGGATCCTTCTGTTCTCACTGTGACGCTTTGAACCTCAATATTTGATCTAAACAAGTGTAAAGACTTCAGCATTATAAAACTGTGGAGCCCACTGGAGCTGACGTGACCGTAAATGTCCTAACAACAAAGCTCCACATAGACCAAACCTGGACTAAACCAAAACTGAACCAGGATTAAACCAGGACTAAACTAGCACTAAACCAGGTCTAAACCAGGTCTAAACCAGGTCTAAACCAGGATTAAACCAGGACTAAACTAGCACTAAACCAGGTCTAAACCAGGTCTAAACCAGGCCTAAACCAGGTCTAAACCAGGTCTAAACCAGGCCTAAACCAGGACTAAACCTGTGGGCCCCTCCCATGGAGGTGCGCATCACACTAAAGCATTTTTTTTTACATTTTTAACATTTGGACCAAAATGATGACACAACTGAACAATCCTAAAAGTATCACCAATTAAAAAACATCAAACTGGAGAAGGAAGAGCGGAGGTCACAGCGGACGTGCACCAGTGGAACTGAAAACGGGGTTAAAGAAAACTCAAACATGCACTGATCACTCCAAATACTAATACTGATAACTGATAGACCAAGAGTTTGTTTTCCTCAGTTTCTCCTGCGTCTTCCTCAGAGTCGTGTGATGTTGCTGTGACACTCAGCTGATTCAAACAGGTTTTGGCGCTGCCTTCCTCCCAGTTAAGGCAGGACGACAGCGCCACCTGCAGTCCCACTTCCTCAGGACATTATCCAGGTGTGTGAGAGGAAAAGGTCCTGGTTTATCCTCCTGTGGGCATGTTTTTCCTCTCACACACTTGGAGCATGGTCTGGACGGTTTTCTTTTGTCTCCCCCTTTCCTCATGTTCTACTGCTTTGTTTCTTCCTCTGCTCCTGTCTTCCAGTCCATGTCTACTGCCCCCATGTCATGTGCTATGGGCTTTGTCCTGTGCAGTGGGAAATCAGCAGAGGGAAGTGTGAGGTGTTTATAAAGATGTTTTCTAACGTTTCCAGACACTAATGAGTGAACCAGGCAGAGCGTTTGGTTTGTTAGACTCGTGGCTGTTGTCAGATGGGTTAAAGTGGAGTTAAGCTTCTTCAGTCTGAAGCAAATTGGTGTTTTACGTGGAAGTTCAGAACTTGCCCCCATCACTACACTAGTTCAGAACTTGCCCCCATCACTACACTAGTTCAGAACTTGCCCCATCACTACACTAGTTCAGAACTTGCCCCCATCACTACACTAGTTCAGAACTTGCCCCCATCACTGCACTAGTTCAGAACTTGCCCCCATCACTGCACTAGTTCAGAACTTGCCCCCATCACTACACTAGTTCAGAACTTGCCCCCATCACTACACTAGTTCAGAACTTGCCCCATCACTGCACTAGTTCAGAACTTGCCCCCATCACTACACTAGTTCAGAACTTGCCCCCATCACTACATTAGTTCAGAACTTGCCCCCATCACTACACTAGTTCAGAACTTGCCCCCATCACTACACTAGTTCAGAACTTGCCCCCATCACTACACTAGTTCAGAACTTGCCCCCATCACTACACTAGTTCAGAACTTGCCCCCATCACTACACTAGTTCAGAACTTGCCCCCATCACTGCACTAGTTCAGAACTTGCCCCATCACTGCACTAGTTCAGAACTTGCCCCCATCACTGCACTAGTTTGTTGCCTTGACAGACTCACACACAGTCAGATTGTCCACTGAGGAAACACTGATCTGTGCTGTTTTTTGGCTTCTGACAGAATTCCACCTCCTCTAGAAACGAACTTTAGCTTCAGACGGGACAGAGTTCAGTTTTAAATGTACAGATGGGGTGACAGGTCCAAATTCGATCCCTTTGTCTGTCTTGTACATGTAAAGAAATGGACAGATAAAGTCTAGTACTACTGTACTGTCCCTCCCCGTGTCCCCGTCTCACCTCTCAGACGACAGGATGTGCATGAGGCGCAGCAGGAAGTCGCTGAACACCTGCGGGCAGGTGGAGGACAGGTGCACCTGGAGCCGGCTCACAAACTCGTGCATGGCCTGCGTCGCCGTGGGGCCCACCTGAGCGCTGTGCTGGCTCGTGCCGTTCGGGTTCGTCCCTGACAGGAACCGGACCAGAACGTGCACCAGGGTCGGGTCTGACACCATCTGCAGGGCAGTGCTGTCGGGAGGGCTGAGGCCGGAGCTGGAGGCTACAGAGAGACAGGGCTGTGTCAGATGCCCTCCCAGGTGTGTGCTGCGGCTGAATAAACGTGTGTGATGAGAATGGTGCTGCGTACGTGATGGGGGCATGTTGGTCATCAGCGTGAGCGAGTGAAGCACCAGGCACCAGGTTCTGAGGGACGTGTTCGGGTACCAGGCCAGAACACTGAGGAAACTGCTGATGGAGGCTGAGAAAAGAAAAGAGGAGTTTATCCACCGCACAAACTGAAAAACTGGAACCGAGTTTGTTTACTGTAACACACACGTCACACTGCTCACCTCAGGTCTACGAGGGCCAGGGACTTTTTGCGATTGGGGAAAACGGACGGAAAATGCGGAATCGTCAGCGTGAAACGGAATTTATAAATTTCTTTAATTCTGCACAAAAATCGAAAACTAAATTCTTTAAAATATTTGAAAAAACAGCACTTAAAAAACTGATAATCAATGTGTAGCAGACGGTTTTGGTTTATGTATCGATGGGAACTCTGCCTAAACCCAGAGACCGTATGCACCTCCTCCAGCACACCTCTAAACCAGAACACCAGGACTAAACCAGGACTAACACCAGGACTAAACCAGGACTAAACCAGGACTAAACCAGGACTAAACCAGGACTAAACCAAGTCTAAACCAGGTCTAAACCAGGTCTAAACCAAGTCTAAACCAGGACTAAACCATCACTAAATCAGGACTAAAACCAGGTCTAAACCAGGTCTAAAACCAGGACTAAAACCAGGTCTAAACCAGGTCTAAACCAAGTCTAAACCAAGACTAAACCAGGACTAAAACCAGGTCTAAACCAGGTCTAAACCAAGTCTAAACCAAGTCTAAACCAGGACTAAACCAGGACTAAAACCAGGTCTAAACCAGGTCTAAAACCAGGTCTAAAACCAGGTCTCAACCAGGTCTAAAACCAGGTCTAAACCAAGTCTAAACCAGGACTACACCAGGTCTAATCTGGGTCTAAAGCCAAAAAGAGTTTGCAGGAGTTGGCTGCTACATTCGTATAGTATTAAAAATCACGACAATATCAAGTAATCCAAAGTAATCAGATTACGTTACTCACTTTAAATAATTTAATGGATTACGTTACAAACTACATTTAGGGGAATGTAATCTGTAATCTGTAGGGGATTACATTTTAAAAGTACCTTCTCAACACTGTCCACAGGATTATCAAATGTCACGATGAAACGGAAATTAAACGGAAAACGTCCATTTTTGAAGCGGAAAATCATTGGCCCTCGACTACTACAGCATCCTGTGGTACCCTGGAGAGGGGGATGGTGGGTTTGGGGCAGTAAACAGGAGTTCGGGGTACCCTGGTGAGGGGGATGGTGGGTTTGGGGCAGTAAACAGGAGGTCGGGGTACCCTGGAGAGGGGGATGGTGGGTTTGGGGCAGTAAACAGGAGTTCGGGGTACCCTGGAGAGGGGGATGGTGGGTTTGGGGCAGTAAACAGGAGGTCGGGGTACCTTGGTTGAGGGGGATGGTGGGTTTGGGGCAGTAAACAGGAGTTCGGGGTACCCTGGTGAGGGGGATGGTGGGTTTGGGGCAGTAAACAGGAGGTCGGGGTACCCTGGATATGGGGAAGGTTGGTTAGGGGCAGTAAACAGTAGTTCAGGGTACCTTGGTTGAGGGGATGGTGGGTTTGGGGCAGTAAACAGGAGGTCGGGGTACCTTGGTTGAGGGGGATGGTGGGTTTGGGGCAGTAAACAGGAGGTCGGGGTACCTTGGTTGAGGGGGATGGTGGGTTTGGGGCAGTAAACAGGAGGTCGGGGTACCTTGGTTGAGGGGGATGGTGGGTTTGGGGCAGTAAACAGGAGTTCGGGGTACCTTGGTTGAGGGGGATGGTGGGCACTCTGCTGGCGTTGAACAGGAAGATGTCGGAGCCGCTCTCCTCAGAAGATCCGACTCCCGTGTTCAGACTCAGAGTCAACCACAGCTGCAGCAGAGACTCCAGCTGAGAACAAGGACAAAGAGTCACAGATCCACCTGCACAACACTGCGGCCGCTCAGTGTGAGTCTGGATTAAAGGACAGTTCTTAGTGCTGATCTGAGAGGAGCCTGTGTGAGGCTGAGTGTGGAAATGTGTCGGTTTGAAGCTCGTTTTGGTTCTTTCTCGTTGGTTAGCGATTAGCTGCTGTAGCTCGCACACATAAACAGGCTGTTTTCTGTTAGCGGCTGTAAAGTGACTCTAGTGTTAGCGGCTGTAAAGTGACTCTAGTGGCCGTATATATGTTACTGGACACACACTGATATGAAAATGAGCTGTGAACAGAGGTGTGAATTATCCGCATTTAGCAGATCATTCATTACCGCGGCGCACACGCATTTACCGCTAAAGGCTAACAGCGGTAGTTTACTTACAGAACTTTATTTACAGGCGAGAATATCGTACAAAAACACCATTAGGCCGAGCGACTCTTTAAATATGACGTAAAGAGGCAGAAGAACAGCAAATGTCGCCTAAATAACCCGAAGCTTATAGACAACTGAAAATTTACAGGGAATTTTTACATGACTAAATATATCAGCTTTAATATGGGCAGCTCCAACTCACATTTTATTGGTATCATATTGGCCACAACAAAATCCACATCGGTCGGGCCCTAGTGTGAAGTGTAATGTACCATAAACTACTGAGGTAAATGTGTGGATAAAGTCACTGGAACTGTGAAATAAAGAACCTGATTTTCCTCCACTGTGAGACACCACAGCTAAAATATCTCAGCTGGACGTGATGGGCCTGTCTCACCTGCCTCCTGCCTCACCTGCCTCCTGTCTCACCTGCCTCCTGTCTCACCTGCCTCCTGTCTCACCTGCCTCCTGTCTCACCTGCCTCCTGTCTCACCTGTACGCGGTGCACCTGTCTCACCTGTACGCGGTGCACCTGTCTCACCTGTACCTGTCTCACCTGTACGCGGTGCACCTGTCTCACCTGTACCTGTCTCACCTGTACGTGGTGCACCTGTCTCACCTGTACCTGTCTCACCTGTACGTGGTGCACCTGCAGCAGGCTGAAGAGCTTGTTGAAGCAGGAGCTGAGCAGAGGCACAGACGATGGCTGCAGCGTCAGACTGGAGCCCGGGGAACCTCCTCCTCCATGAAGAGCCCGGAGCAGAGAGTCGTCTGTGCCGTTCGACGACTGAGAGACTGAGGAGAGGAGGAGGAGAGGAGAGGAGGAGAGAGGAGAGGAGGAGGAGAGAAGAGAGGAGAGGAGAGAAAGAGAGGAGAGGAGACGAGGGAGGAGAGGAAAGAGGAGAAGGGAGTTTAGATCTTCTGACAAAATCAGTGTATTCAGTTCAAATCAAAATCCCGAAACTGTATTTTGTGTCAGATTCAGTTCTGTTCCCTCGGGGGCAGAGTCGACACTGTTCCCCTCTTCAGGGTTTGGTCAATTCTGGTAAATCCTGAACTGTTCACTTTTCAATGCAGTAGGAGACGTGTTCCTAGTGCTTGTAGGGAGTATTATACCAGAGGGCAGTGACAGCCCTCAGTACAGCACAGAAACTGAACAGCGCCCTCTGTTGACATTTTGCACAAACTTATTTTACAGTTTTATGTGTATCCATCCATCATCCATCCATCTTCTCCCGCTTAATCCGGCTGGGTCGCGGGGGCATCTTGCTGCCCAATCCTCATAGCACCTGACCCCCCGTATGAACCCCTCTGCGGGTGGTGAGCCCACAGGAGGGTGGACATCATGGTGTTAGTGATGTTAGTTCAGGTGCTGCACGGAGGAAACCCATCCAGACACGTGGAGGAACATGCAAACTCCACACAGAAAGGCCCGGGTGACCCGGGGATCGAACCCGCAACCTTCTTGCTGTGAGGCCTGAGTGTTGCCACTCAGCCACCGTGCCGCCAGTTTTATGTGTAGCTGCATAAAAATAGGACCAAGTATAAACAGTGATGATGTTGTACCGTTGTTTCTGTGAATATTTCCTGTGTTTGTTGTATTAAAAGTGTAAAACTTGTATAAATTGTGCTGTGTTCTGTATCGTCGTTTGTGTTTGGAGCTGTATTTCCCCTGTGTCTCTACAGCTTTAGGTACAAACGGTGCTTCTGTGTTGTACCGTTGTTGGCGTTGGAGGTGAGCGCCTGGAGGATGGAGTCTGCCTGAAGCGTGGCCATCATCTTCAGCATGAGCTCAGCCTGCTGCTCCAGCCCCACCTCCAGACGAGCGTCCAGCGCTGCAGCAGAACAGGAGGTCAGAAGAGAAAAGGATAAAACCAGTGTTGATGAAGGTTTATGTAAGAACTCTGCTCGTACCTTGTGAGACGGACACGGACAGGCCCTGGCTGCTCTGCTTCTCCACGGCGGCGGGAGGTTTGGACACGGGGATCCCCACTCCCCCGATGTAAGGGTTGTACCCGTACGAGCCGTAGTCTGCGCCCCAGTAATCGTACCACGTGCTGCTGATGGGCTGAGTTCAACACAAGAAGAAAACACTGAAAACTAAACCACAGGAGGCAACGTGACGAGTGCTGGTGCTGAAGCAGAGGACGGAGCGAAATGACACATGTAAACATCATCGACTGAATGATTCTTCAAAAGGAAACTGACCATAAACTAAACTAAACTAGTTTTTTCCAGCTAAGGCAACGCACTTTATGTTTGTGCCCATCAAAATGCACTTTGCCGTTTGCAGCGGGTCCAAAACTCAGCAGCTCCACTTTTAACTGAACCCGTAAACACAAGAGCATCTCCCCTGTTTTAGCCTCTCTCCACTGGCTCCCAGTGTCCCAGTCCATTTTTAAATTATTACAGCCTAACGCCCTCCTGCCTCCTGACCTGATCCTCCTTTACCAGGGCTCTACACTCACTTTTATTCAGGAGCTCAGGTGTCCCGAAGTTAAACATTTTAGGAGCTCAGAAAAACAAATGGGGCACAAACAGGTTTTCATTTTGAACATTTATTTCAGTGCAGAACTTGCACTGGTGCTGCAGTTTGTTGTGAATATTTGTGTTTTTGGAGTGTGTGTTTGTTCACTGTGTCTTTTTAAACTCTGGACCAAGAGTTTGTAATAAAGTTTGATGATGATGATGAAATAAAGTTGGTCTGCCATGGTATAAACTCATATAACATCGATTTCAATGAAAAAAAGAAACTGAAACGATCTCTGCACAGGCAAATACCTCAATGATTCAAATGAGAGAGGAACAGACTTCAAAAACCCCGTCGGCCGTGTGCAGAACTGCGACTACTACAAATACGATTATCTAAAAGACCTCAATGAAAAAGAAAACGTCACATCTTCTTTCACTAAGTTTCTGAATCCACTTTTCGGGTTCATCCAAGCAGAAGAACATCACCTGCAGCTAAACTATAATAAAGTAGAACTCGGGTCCGTCTGAAGCTAAAGTCGTTTCTAGAGGAGGTGAATTCTGTCAGGAGCCAAAAAACAGCATAGATCAGTGTTTCCTCTGTGGAGAATCTGACTGTGTGTGAGTCTGTGAAGGCAACAAACTAGTGCAGTGATGGGGCAAGTTCTGAACTAGTGTAGTGATGGGGGCAAGTTCTGAACTAGTGCAGTGATGGGGGCAAGTTCTGAACTAGTGCAGTGATGGGGGCAAGTTCTGAACTAGTGCAGTGATGGGGCAAGTTCTGAACTAGTGCAGTGATGGGGCAAGTTCTGAACTAGTGCAGTGATGGGGGCAAGTTCTGAACTAGTGTAGTGATGGGGGCAAGTTCTGAACTAGTGTAGTGATGGGGCAAGTTCTGAACTAGTGTAGTGATGGGGGCAAGTTCTGAACTAGTGCAGTGATGGGGGCAAGTTCTGAACTAGTGCAGTGATGGGGGCAAGTTCTGAACTAGTGCAGTGATGGGGGCAAGTTCTGAACTAGTGCAGTGATGGGGGCAAGTTCTGAACTAGTGCAGTGATGGGGGCAAGTTCTGAACTAGTGTAGTGATGGGGGCAAGTTCTGAACTAGTGCAGTGATGGGGGCAAGTTCTGAACTAGTGCAGTGATGGGGGCAAGTTCTGAACTAGTGCAGTGATGGGGGCAAGTTCTGAACTAGTGTAGTGATGGGGGCAAGTTCTGAACTAGTGTAGTGATGGGGCAAGTTCTGAACTAGTGTAGTGATGGGGCAAGTTCTGAACTAGTGCAGTGATGGGGGCAAGTTCTGAACTAGTGTAGTGATGGGGGCAAGTTCTGAACTAGTGTCGTGATGGGGGCAAGTTCTGAACTAGTGCAGTGATGGGGCAAGTTCTGAACTAGTGCAGTGATGGGGCAAGTTCTGAACTAGTGTAGTGATGGGGGCAAGTTCTGAACTAGTGTAGTGATGGGGGCAAGTTCTGAACTAGTGCAGTGATGGGGGCAAGTTCTGAACTAGTGTAGTGATGGGGGCAAGTTCTGAACTAGTGCAGTGATGGGGGCAAGTTCTGAACTAGTGTAGTGATGGGGGCAAGTTCTGAACTAGTGCAGTGATGGGGGCAAGTTCTGAACTTCCACGTAAAACACCAATTTGCTTCAGACTGAAGAAGCTTAACTCCACTTTAACCCATCTGACAACAGCCACGAGTCTAACAAACCAAACGCTCTGCCTGGTTCACTCATTAGTGGAAGTTCAGAACTTGCCCCCATCACTACACTAGTTCAGAACTTGCCCCTCCACCACCTCTAGCAACGGACTTTAGCTTCAGACGGGCCAGAGTTTAACTTTAAAATAAACCCGTGTGGGACATGTAAAGAGGAGGTGTTGGAGGAGGAGTCGGGGTCTTACCTTAAAGACTTTGGCGGCGAGAGGATCTTTTTCCAGATCAATGTCTAAAGGATCGATATCGACGTCCATGAGGTCCTGCAGCAGGTCAAAGTCAATGTCTTTGTCTTTCTCCAGGGCAGCCAGAGGAGGCGCTAGAGGAGCAGCCAGAGGAGCGGCCAGAGGAGGGGCACCTGCGGCACAGAGCAGGGCAGGTCGGCACAGGCACAGAGCACCACATCTGCACTGACGCTGAGAAAACTGTGTGTGTGTGTGGGATACGCACTTTGAAACACCGCTGCGTTGTTGGCTGTTCCGGCAATTATATCCGGCACCAAACCCTCGTCCAGACTGTCCACGAGGGGCCCCGGGGCCGAGGGGGCCAGGGACTCCTCACAGTCCACACTGCCCCCTGCTGACGAAGACGAGGCGCCGTCGTCGGGGGCAGGAACATCCTCCATCACGTCCAGAGACACCGGGGACTGGAGCTCACCTGGACACAAGAGAGAAGAGCAGGAGGGGTTAAACCAGGACCAGGACCAAACCAGGACTAAACCAGGACTAAACCAGGACTAAACCAGGACTAAACCAGGACTAAACCAGGACTAAACCAGGACTGAACCAGGACTGAACCAGGACTAAACCAGGACTGAACCAGGACTGAACCAGGACTAAATCAGGGCTAAACCAGGACTGAACCAGGACTAAACCAGGACTAAACCAGGACTAAACCAGGACTAAACCAGGACTAAATCAGGACTAAACCAGGACTAAACCAGGACTGAACCAGGACTAAACCAGGACTAAACCAGGACTGAACCAGGGCTAAACCAGGTCTAAACCAGGACTAAACCAGGACTAAACCAGGACTGAACCAGGGCTGAACCAGGGCTAAACCAGGTCTAAACCAGGTCTAAACCAGGACTAAACCAGGACTGAACCAGGGCTGAACCAGGACTAAACCAGGTCTAAACCAGGGCTAAACCTGGAGTAAACCAGGGCTAAACCAGGGCTAAACCAGGACTAAACCAGTGCTAAACCAGGACTAAACCAGTGCTAAACCAGGACTAAACCAGGACTAAACCAGGACTAAACCAGGACTAAACCAGGCCTGGTCCAGGACAGGAGGGTTACCTGCGAGGATGTCTTGGAGCATGCAGGTGAGGCTGTACTGGGCCCAGGCTCCGCCCCAGGAGATGTCTCCTCGGTTGAAGTCCGTCCCCACCAGCAGGAGGAGGAGTCTCTCCAGCTGCTGCTCTGACACCACCTCGCACAGGTGGATGGTCGGCCGCGTGGCGTTAGCGATCCGAGCCAAAACCTACAGGGAAACAACCGGAATATCATGATGCAACAACTTCCTCAGTATGACGCTACTTTTTGAAGCGTTTCACGACGACAGAATGAAGATTCAATTCAAGTATTTATTGTCATTGTCACAAAAGAAATGAAATTGTGCTTGGAGCGTCCACATGTGTCGCTGATAAAGTGAAATAAATAACCCCTAAATAACCCCGGTGTGAAAATTTAGCACAGCGTGACATCAGTGCAGCAGCAGAATCAGCAGCAGAGGGAAGTGTGGAGCGGCATGAGGACCATCACGGGACACAAGCCGACCCGAGGGGGAAGCGTTGAGGGAGACGTGAACACAGCTAATGAGTTCAACATCTTCTTCAATCGCTTTGACACTGCAGGAACTGTCCAGTTCCAGCCAGCACCCTACTCCTCCCTCCCCCGTCTCCTGTGGAAGACCCAGCTCACACCTCAGACGACACCACCCCTCCCCCTCCTGACACCTCCACACTGACTGTCACTGAGGAGCAGGTGAGGTGTCAACTGCTGAGACTGAAGGCCGGGAAAGCACCAGGACCTGATGGAGTGAGCCCCAGAGTCCTGAAGGGCTGTGCTCCCCAGCTCAGTGGTGTCCTGCACCAGATCTTCAGCCTGAACCTGAGTCTTCAGAGAGTCCCCCTGCTATGGAAGACATCGTGCCTCATCCCCGTCCCGAAGACGCCGCGCCCCAGCAACCCTAAGGACTACAGGCCCGTGGCACTGACCTCCCACATCATGAAGACTCTGGAACGACTCGTCCTGCAGCAGCTGAGGCCTATGGTCCAACATCTGCAAGACCCTCTCCAGTTTGCCTACCAGCCCCACCTTGGAGTAGATGACGCCATCCTGACCCTACTCCACAGAGTCTACTCCCACCTGGACAAGCCGGCTGCCACTGTGAGGATCATGTTTTTTGACTTCTCCAGTGCGTTCAACACCATCAGGCCGGCTCTGCTGGCTGAGAAGCTGGCAGTGATGCAGGTGGAGCCTCCTTGGTGTCCTGGATTGTGGATTACCTCACTGGAAGACCACAGTATGTGCGTTTGCAGAGCTGTGTGTCGGACAGAGTGGTCAGCAACACCGGGGCTCCACAGGGGACAGTCCTGTCTCCCTTCCTCTTCACCCTCTACACCACAGACTTCAACTACTGCAGCCAGTCTTGCCACCTTCAGAAGTTTTCTGACGACTCTGCAGTGGTGGATGCATCAGCGGTGGTGACGAGGAGGAGTACAGGACTGTAGTGGACAACTTTGTCACTTGGAGTGAGGAGAACCTCCTCCAGCTCAATGTGATGAAGACAAAGGAACTGGTGGTGGACCTTAGGAGGACCAAAGCTGCTGTGTCCCCCATCTCCATCCGGGGGGTCAGTGTGGACGTGGTGGAGGAGCACAAGTACCTGGGGGTGAACTTGGACAATAAACTGGACTGGAGCAGGAACGTGGACGCGGTTTACAAGAAGGGCCAGAGCCGCCTCTATTTCCTGAGGAGGCTGAGGTCCTTTGACATCTGCAGGACGATGCTCAGGATGTTCTACGAGTCTATGGTGGCCAGTGCCATCATGTACGTTGTAGTCTGCTGGGGCAGCAGTCTGCGCGTGAGGGACACTAATAGACTCGAGAAGATCATTAGGAAGGCTGCACATGTTGTGGGGGAGGAGCTGGACTCTCTGGCGGTGGTGTTGGACAGGACAATACTGGACAAAATCTGGACTATCCTGGACTCTCCCTCCCACCCCCTCCACAAGGTGCTGGCCAATCAGAGGAGCTCTTTCAGCCATAGACTGCGGCTGCCGCTGCTCCACTGAGAGACACAGGAAATCTTTCCTGCCTGTCGCCATCAAACTGTTGAACGCTGCACTTTAACTCACAAACTACTCAATCCTTTTCATTATATTCCTGCTCACACATGTATATAGTCATAAAGATGTCAATGATGTAAATAATTTCCCAGAGAGAGCTATTTTATCTTTTATCTTATTGTATTTAGCTTATTTTGTAACTTGTTCGATGTACAGGCTCTTGGTCGGTTGCATCTGTAACAAAGAAAATTTCCCCTCGGGGATGAATAAAAGTAATTCTGATTCTGATTTCTGATTCTGAGAATCAGGGCGTGTCATTAGAGAACAGGGACATTCAGACAAATACATGAGAAGAGTGACATTATGCAACAATGCAAAACCAGCTCAGTGCTACTGACTGGTGGGTGTGGTTTGGTTTGGTGGTGGTTTGGTTTGGTTTGGTGGTGGTTTGGTGCGTCAGAACACAGGTGGGTGCATATCGTGTCACTTCCTGTCGTACCTTGCAGACGAACAGCAGCAGGTCGGCGTGGCAGGTGAAGTCCATGGAGAGCAGAAACAGAGCGAGTTTTTGAACCACAGAGATGCAGCGTTCATGAGACAGAGTGAAGGGCAGAGGCTCCACCTCCGACGCCTCCTTCACCGCCGCCGCCTCCGAGTCCAGAGACGAGCGCGGCCACTCGGCCGTGCGACGCAGACGGATCAGGTCCTTAAAGTGCTAAAAACACAGAGACATGAAACTATTATATAAATATAAAGACATGTAACTGTTAAACACACAAACAGATCCAGGTTTTGGCTGCAGGTTCTGGGGTTTGGGTTCAGATCACAGAGGAGTTTTAGACTTAAACACACTGGATTTCAGCACTGAAACTGAAAACCCAAATGTGAGTCAGGACATGTGACTGTTGTACCGTGTTTACTACTTTTCCTCTCCAAATCCTTGAGATTACAGACAGAAACAGTGGACGTGTGGATCACAGGAGTTAAACGGACCTTGGATGTGGCCTGCTTGAGCCTGGCCTGTTCCACCAGGAGCTTGTAGGAGGAGCCTTTGTTGCTCTGGATCTTCTCCTTCTCGATCTGCTCCACCAAAGCTTTCTGTTTGGCTTTCAGCAAGTTCAGCTGCTGCACACGATGAGACGCATCATTAGAGGAGTTCAGGACAGTCCAAAACATTCACAAACCCAACTGGGGCGCCCTCTCCCTCTATCCTCCCTCTATCCTCCCTCTGTCCTCCTCCTCCTCCTCTCTTCTCGTGCACGTTTACCTGTTTGTGGTGGACCAGTTGCTTCCTGATCTTCCTGGAGTAGAGTCGGTCCAAACTGGAGTTTCCTTTAGAAGCTCGACTGGAGCTCTGCGACTGGAGGCTGTTATTGATGAAGCTCCACTGGATCCCTGCAAACACCAGGAGAACTCTGGGTTACACCTGCACCTGACCCGTCCTTCAGGGTCTCTGAGGAGCTCTGGAGTTTTACCTGAGCAGCTCCTGTCCCTCTCCTTTCCTCCCAGGTGCTTTTTGGCTCCCGACGCCTCGTCCTCGATACTGGCCACAGAGTCCAAGAGTCTGGAGACCAACATCACCACCCAGCTGATCATCGGGATGTCCAACACTCCTGGAGACGCGTGAAACAAACATGAACACAAACAAACACACAAACAAACCCTCCTGAAGGGAAATCGAAAAGACAATTCAGGGTTTTGCGTCAAAACATCTGCGTTGACCGACGTACAGCTCCGAAATGTTCCAACTACGAGTCAGAACGATGCAGACAGCGAAGGGAAGCAACGCAGACAATAAGGGCTGTGATTAGGGGCATTTGATTAAACTGTCTTAATCGATCGTCTGGAAAATTTACGATCGATTTTCGATTAATCATAAACATTTGATATTAAAATGATCCTCATTGTTCTTCCTGTTCCTCATCTGCATAAATAAACTGTAAACACATAAAGGTCCTGACTCCAGAGCCTCATCAGTGTGAGGTCAGAATGAGTTTAATGCAGATTTAAACATTTGTGTTTTACACAAACTAAACTTAAAACCTCACGGCTCATTTGCATAAACTGTAAGAGCTGAAAAAAGCAGCTCTTTCCTTGTGCTGCTGCTTCAGCTTCTGTGGGACTAAAGGACTCGACTCAGTGGATATGAGTGTTCTCTCTGTGACTCAGTGAATATGAGTGTTCTCTCTGTGACTCAGTGAATATGAGTGTTCTCTCTGTGACTCAGTGAATATGAGTGTTCTCTCTGTGACTCAGTGAATATGAGTGTTCTGTCTGTGACTCAGTGAATATGAGTGTTCTCTCTGTGACTCAGTGAATATGAGTGTTCTCTCTGTGACTCAGTGAATATGAGTGTTCTCTCTGTGACTCAGTGAATATGAGTGTTCTCTCTGTGACTCAGTGAATATGAGTGTTCTCTCTGTGACTCAGTGAATATGAGTGTTCTCTCTGTGACTCAGTGAATATGAGTGTTCTCTCTGTGACAGAGGATGTTCTGCTGATGCTGAGTCTGTTCTGTTCGTATGTCGTGTTGGAGATGGTTTATGTTAAACTTTTCACAGATTATTCCTCTGCAGGAGCACAGGCCGGTTTAAATCCTCATCCCCTGGTGTTGTGGTGGTGAGTTACTTCGCGGCGCATAGACCTCAACACAGAACCATAAATCAAAAACAACTGCGGCAAGGCGACGGCGGCGAACTTTTATTCAGCCGGTATCATATAAACAGAAGCGCCTCTGTCCTCCACTTATCTACAGTGTGTCAGATATGGACTTACTCTAAACCTTTTCTACTGAGCTGATATGTTTTGTTCAAACCTGTGTGTGTTTGTGTGTTTGTGCGTTTGTGCGTTTGTGCGTTTGTGCATTTGTGCATTTGTGCATTTGTGTGTTCGTGCGTTTGTGCGTTTGTGCGTTTGTGCATTTGTGCATTTGTGTGTTCGTGCGTTTGTGTGTTTGTGCGTTTGTGCATTTGTGTGTTTGTGTGTGTACCTGTACCTTCCGTCCTCCGGAGGGCGCTGCTCTGGGCCGGCTGCTGTAGAGGACACAGCAGAGAGTCGAGCAGGTTCAGAAGTCCCTCCAGAACTCCACTGTTACTGAGAGAGCGCTGACCAATGCAGGACAGCAGCATGAACACTCTGAGGAGACGAGAGAGGAGGACAAAGAGGAGAGAGGAGACGAGAGAGGAGAGAGGAGACAAGAGAGGAGAGGAGACGAGAGAGGAGGACGGAGAGGAGAGAGGAGATGAGGGAGGAGAGGAGAGGAGACAAGAGAGGAGAGGAGAGGAGAGAGGAGAGGAGAGAGGAGAGGAGAGAGGAGAGAAGAGAGGAGGACAGAGAGGAGGAGAGGGGAGAGGAGACGAGGGAGGAGAGGAGAGAGGGAGAGGGGAGAGAGGAGAGAGGAGAGGGGAGGAGAAAGGAGAGGAGAGAGGAGACGAGAGAGGAGAGAGGAGACAAGAGAGGAGAGGAGACGAGAGAGGAGGACGGAGAGGAGAGAGGAGATGAGGGAGGAGAGGAGAGTAGACAAGAGAGGAGAGGAGAAGAGAGAGGACGACGGAGAGGAGGAGACGAGGGAGGAGGACGGTGAGGAGAGAGGAGACGAGAGAGGAGACGAGAGAGGAGACAAGAGAGGAGATGAGACGAGAGAGGAGACGGAGAGGAGGAGTGAGGAGAGGAGTGAGGAGAGGGGAGACGAGAGAGGAGACGAGAGAGGAGACGAGAGAGGAGAGGAGACAAGAGAGGAGACAAGAAAGGAGAGGAGACGAGAGAGGAGGACGGAGAGGAGGAGAGGAGAGAGGAGAGAGGAGAGACGAGAGGAGAGGAGAGGAGAGGAGAGAGGAGATGAGGGAGGAGAGAGGAGATGAGGGAGGAGAGAGGAGAGAGGGGAGAGGAGAGGGGAGAGGAGAGGAGTTAAGTTCATGTCAGAAACTGCTCAATTTCCTTGTTGGAAATCAAAAACTGGGCCAAAACTCCTCTAAATTGCACAGATATTAGTATTTCACAAATAAAAATTTAAGAAAAAACACCTTTGTCTTGTTTAATTATGTTTTTAAATGTCCGAAAAACGTGTGTAAATTTTGCAGAACGATTGGACAGAATTCTCCCAGTGTGACGATCACTGTGGGACTCTCTGCTTCCCGTCATTTACCTTCCTCCACAAATTCCCCTTCACAGCAGGTTTTATTCCAGCACATAAAATCAGAGTGTAGTATCTGTAGCAGCAGCAGTAACAGTCACAGTAGTAGTAGTTGCAGTAGTTGTATATTCGTATATTCGTACCTGTCTTGAGGAAATATGAGCAGCTGTTCGGAGTTGTACAGCTCCTGCAGGACGTTGGAGAGGAACTGGCCCCACCAGCGCTCGGCCCCGCACAGCTGCACCAGGAGCAGCCCCGCGTGGAGCCGGATCTTCGGGGTCCCGCTGATGCACAGGTGCTTGAAGAGCTCCTCACACGCCTCCGAGTGGAACGTGGACTGAAGCACCGACGGGACCGAGTGACCTGAGCAACCAGAGAACAGGGAAACGATTAAAGACGAAGAAGTAAACGAGCTCAACAAAGCGTGGAACAATCAGGTAAATCTGGTGATATCGTATCGTCAAAGGTCTCACAATAATCTGGAGCATCACAATATCTGGAATCCCAAGTGTCTTTGCTTAAATGAACAGTTCTGATGCAGAAATACATAAAAAAACAGAGGGAACTACATAGACCATGATCCTTTGCTCCGTTTCAGTGCAGACGACATGAAGAAATAACTGTTCTAACACTTTTACATCTTCATTCTGTGGATTAAGTCTGTGAAGCATTTTTAGAGGAAAAAGTCACAGATTCACAGTTTTATATTGAAATAAATCTGGTCCAGAGAGATGGAGATGGAAGAAGAACGAAGGAAAGAAATGAAAGAAGGAATGAACGAAAAAGAAATGAACAAAAGAATGAAAAAAAGCACAAAAGAAAAAATGAACAAACGAAAAAAAGAATGACCGAAAGTAAGAACGGACGAAAGAAAGAGCAAACGAACAAAAGAACAAACGAAAAAGAAGAATGAAAGAGAAAGAATGAATGAAAGAAAGAACAAGAGAATCGAACGAAAGAAAGAATGAATGAACAAACGAAAGAAAGAATGACCAAACGAAAAAGAAAAAATGAAAGCGAAAGAACGAAGGAAAGAAAGAACGAAAAAGACCAAAAGAATGAATGAATGAAAGGAAAGTCTGCTAAAAATATGGTACAGAGAGATTTGGATTTCGTTCCGTCCCTAATGACAATAAATGTTGCACCAAATGACTGAAGCGTTTCAGAGTCAGTCTGTTCTTCTGTGGAATATCGTAATATCGTGACTTTTCCCACGATATCGCGATAAATATCGTACTGTGAGGTTCAGACCGGGACCGTATCGTATCGTGAGACTTGGATACAGCTCTAGTCGCTATAAAAGACGACGACATGTTTGTCCACAAAACTGCAAAGATTTTTCAGAACTTTTGGGGCAAATAAACCAGAGAGAATAAAATATCCAAATTAAAATAGGCACAAGACTGTTTTTTGTTGCTGTTACCCGAAGTAAACTTTAAATTAAATATTAGAAATAGAGGTCGAAATCATTTTTTGGTTTGACACTAAACAGAATAATGAAGTAAACTGTTTTCCCATTTGCCTGTTTTTCGTTCGTTAGTTGAGATTCAGAAGAGCAAATAATAGTAAAACAGCTGTGGAAACAGTGAATAAGAGTAAAACAGATCTGGGATCAGCCGTACCGTTGTTGGCGTGCAGCAGGCTCAGAACAGTAATAACAGTAAAACAGATCTGGGATCAGCCGTACCGTTGTTGGCGTGCAGCAGGCTCAGAACAGTGAATAACAGTAAAACAGATCTGGGATCAGCCGTACCGTTGTTGGCGTGCAGCAGGCTCAGAACAGTGAATAACAGTAAAACAGATCTGGGATCAGCCGTACCGTTGTTGGCGTGCAGCAGGCTCAGAACAGTGAATAACAGTAAAACAGATCTGGGATCAGCCGTACCGTTGTGGGCGTGCAGCAGGCTCAGAACAGTGAATAACAGTAAAACAGATCTGGGATCAGCCGTACCGTTGTTGGCGTGCAGCAGGCTCAGAACAGTGAATCACAGTAAAACAGATCTGGGATCAGCCGTACCGTTGTTGGCGTGCAGCAGGCTCAGAACAGTGAATAACAGTAAAACAGATCTGGGATCAGCCGTACCGTTGTGGGCGTGCAGCAGGCTCAGAACAGTGAATAACAGTAAAACAGATCTGGGATCAGCCGTACCGTTGTTGGCGTGCAGCAGGCTCAGAACAGTGAATAACAGTAAAACAGATCTGGGATCAGCCGTACCGTTGTTGGCGTGCAGCAGGCTCAGAACAGTGAATAACAGTAAAACAGATCTGGGATCAGCCGTACCGTTGTTGGCGTGCAGCAGGCTCAGAACAGTGAATAACAGTAAAACAGATCTGGGATCAGCCGTACCGTTGTTGGCGTGCAGCAGGCTCAGCAGCGTGTCCAGCAGGTATCTGATGATGGTCCTGAGCTGCTCCGTAGACGAGTTCTGGACCAGGTCTTGGGGTCTGTGTTTGTCGGCGTCGGACAGGAGCCTGCGGGAGGCGCCGAGCGACACGCGCAGGCGCTGCACGGCATGATGGGAAAGGTTGAGCTGCAGCTGGAGCTGGATGCAGTCCTGATAGGCGGAGAAGACGCGCTGGTCCTCCTCCACCACCTTGTCCGGTTTCCGCAGGAAGTACTGAGCGTTATTGGCACTGTTCAGCGGAGGAAGGTCTATGCTCTGCAGCAGCGTCTCCAGCCGATGGCACGCCAGGTTATATCTGCGGAGAGGAGAGCACGCCAGGTTATATCTGCGGAGAGGAGAGCATGCCAGGTTATATCTGCAGAGAGGAGAGCACGCCAGGTTATATCTGCGGAGAGGAGAGCAGGGAGAGGACAGAACCAGGACTAGAACTGGGACTAGAACCCAGACTAAATTGGGACTAAAACAGGACCAGACCAAAACCAGAATGAGGATGAGAACCAGGTCTAAAACCAGGACTAGAACCGGAACTAGAACGAGGACGAGACCAAGGACTAGAACCAGGACTAAAACTGGGACTAGGTCAAGGACTAAACCAGGATTAAACCAGGACTAGGCCAAGGACTCAACGATGGACTAAATCATGGACTAAAACCGGAATTAGACCAACAACTAAAGTGGAGCTAAACCGGAACTAAACCAGGACTAAACCAGGACTAAACCACTTGAGGGTCATATTACTGGTCTGTGAGTGCAGTGAGAGGTTGTGGGTCGTATTCCCGGTCTCGGTCAGAGGTTGTGGGTGGTATTCCCGGTCTCGGTCAGAGGTTGTGGGTGGTATTCCCGGTCTGGGTCAGAGGTTGTGGGTGGTATTCCCGGTCTGGGTCAGAGGTTGTGGGTGGTATTCCCGGTCTGGGTCAGAGGTTGTAAGTCGTATTCCCGGTCTGGGTCAGAGGTTGTGGGTGGTATTCCCGGTCTGGGTCAGAGGTTGTGGGTGGTATTCCCGGTCTCGGTCAGAGGTTGTGGGTGGTATTCCCGGTCTCGGTCAGAGGTTGTGGGTGGTATTCCCGGTCTCGGTCAGAGGTTGTGGGTCGTATTCCCGGTCTCGGTCAGAGGTTGTGGGTGGTATTCCCGGTCTCGGTCAGAGGTTGTGGGTGGTGTTCCCGGTCTCGGTCAGAGGTTGTGGGTGGTGTTCCCGGTCTCGGTCAGAGGTTGTGGGTGGTGTTCCCGGTCTCGGTCAGAGGTTGTGGGTGGTGTTCCCGGTCTCGGTCAGAGGTTGTGGGTCATATTCCCGGTCTCGGTCAGAGGTTGTGGGTGGTATTCCCGGTCTCGGTCAGAGGTTGTGGGTGGTATTCCCGGTCTCGGTCAGAGGTTGTGGGTGGTATTCCCGGTCTCGGTCAGAGGTTGTGGGTGGTATTCCCGGTCTCGGTCAGAGGTTGTGGGTGGTATTCCCGGTCCCGGTCAGAGGTTGTGGGTGGTATTCCCGGTCCGGGTCAGAGGTTGTGGGTGGTATTCCCGGTCCGGGTCAGAGGTTGTGGGTGGTATTCCCGGTCCGGGTCAGAGGTTGTGGGTGGTATTCCTGGTCCGGGTCAGAGGTTGTGGGTGGTATTCCGGGTCCCGCTCAGAGGTTGTGGGTGGTATTCCCGGTCCCGGTCAGAGGTTGTGGGTGGTATTCCCGGTCTCGGTCAGAGGTTGTGGGTGGTATTCCCGGTCTGGGTCAGAGGTTGTGGGTGGTATTCCCGGTCTGGGTCAGAGGTTGTGGGTGGTATTCCCGGTCTCGGTCAGAGGTTGTGGGTGGTATTCCCGGTCCCGGTCAGAGGTTGTGGGTGGTATTCCCGGTCTGGGTCAGAGGTTGTGGGTGGTATTCCCGGTCTGGGTCAGAGGTTGTGGGTGGTATTCCCGGTCTGGGTCAGAGGTTGTGGGTGGTATTCCCGGTCCGGGTCAGAGGTTGTGGGTGGTATTCCCGGTCCGGGTCAGAGGTTGTGGGTGGTATTCCCGGTCTGGGTCAGAGGTTGTGGGTGGTATTCCCGGTCCGGGTCAGAGGTTGTGGGTGGTATTCCGGGTCCCGCTCAGAGGTTGTGGGTGGTATTCCCGGTCCCGGTCAGAGGTTGTGGGTGGTATTCCCGGTCTCGGTCAGAGGTTGTGGGTGGTATTCCCGGTCTGGGTCAGAGGTTGTGGGTGGTATTCCCGGTCTGGGTCAGAGGTTGTGGGTGGTATTCCCGGTCTGGGTCAGAGGTTGTGGGTGGTATTCCCGGTCTCGGTCAGAGGTTGTGGGTGGTATTCCCGGTCTGGGTCAGAGGTTGTGGGTGGTATTCCCGGTCTGGGTCAGAGGTTGTGGGTGGTATTCCCGGTCTCGGTCAGAGGTTGTGGGTGGTATTCCCGGTCTGGGTCAGAGGTTGTGGGTGGTATTCCCGGTCTCGGTCAGAGGTTGTGGGTGGTATTCCCGGTCAGAGGTTGTGGGTGGTATTCCCGGTCAGAGGTTGTGGGTGGTATTCCCGGTCTCGGTCAGAGGTTGTGGGTGGTATTCCCGGTCAGAGGTTGTGGGTGGTATTCCCGGTCACCTGCACTGGATGTCCTCCTGCAGGGCGATCATCATGGTGAGGTGCTGCTCCACCTCGGGCTGGGGGCAGGGGTCTCCGTCCCTCAGGGGGTCGTGGCTCAGCTTCAGGTCGCTCTCCCAGGGCAGGATGTACGTGTGGCCGTAGTAAAACCCCAGAGGGATCTTCGCCCGGGCGTTTGTGCTGCCGTAACGACCGATCACCGTGATCTGAGGACAGACGGGGGGACAGGGGGCCTGGTGAGGTCTGTGTGGGAATGAGGATTTTAAACAGATGCTCAGACACGTCAGGACAATAATGACAAATATACAGAGTCTCATTTCACAGGTCAATCATTTTGCTCATTCTTGTTGAAATAACCTCAAATTTTCACCGAATGTTTAGAAACAGATCAAGATTTTATACTGAATGTTTCATTTTTGTTCCGTTTTCAGGTCATTTTGCGTCTTGAAATCTGCTCCACACACTCTCCCTAAAGTTACGTACGAGTAAATTTTTATTAAAAGTAAAAACGATGTAAAAGTCCCAAAAAACCCCCCAAAAAAATGCATGGATGTTTTTGTTTTTCCAAATGAAAGTGAAAACAAATAAGTTCTTGTAGAAGTGCAAATGCAAGTCTAAAACCAGGACTAAAACAGAACAGAAACCAGGACTAAACTAGGACTAAACCAGGACTAAATCAGGACTAAAATCAGGACAAAAACCAGGTCTAAACCAAGACTAAACCAGGACTAAAATTGGAACTAAAACCAGGACTAACCCAGATCTAAACCAAGTCTAAAACCAGGACTAAACCAGAATTAAAAGCAGGACTAAACTAGGACTAAACTAGGACTAAACCAGGACTAAAACCAGGACTAAAACCAGGACTAAAATCAGGACTAAAATCAGGACTAAAATCAGGACTGAAACCAGGTCTAAATCAAGTCTAAAACCAAAACCAAACCAGGACTAAAACCAGGTTTAAACCAAGTAAAATCAGGACTAAACAAAGTCTAAAACCAAGACTAAACCAGAATTAAAACCAGGACTAAACTAGGACTAAACTAGGACTAAACCAGGACTAAAACCAGGACTAAAACCAGGTCTAAACCAAGTAAAATCAGGACTAAACCAGGTCTAAAATACAAAATAATTCTGACTTAGTCACAGTAAAAGGGTAAACTCCGGGAAACCGTGAGACGGTTTAACGGGATCAGAAGGTGGATATCGCCCGAGCTTAAACTGGAGTCATATTTTCCTCCTGCTGGAAGAAGCATCAGAGCTGTTTTCAAGTGCACCTTCATGAAGCGGCAGACAGGGGGCGGCAGCAGGTCGTGCAGGATGAGCGAGTGGGTGCTGATGTCCGTGGCCACCACCAGGCGGCGCCCGTCCACCTCCTCGCCCAGCGTCCACACGTCGATGGACAGAGACGCCAGGTCCGAGCACACCGGGATCAGAGCGTCCGTGAGCAGCACCGGGCGACCGAAGTCCAGGGTCACGAACCGCCGCGCTCCTGCAGAGGAGGAGGAGAGGAGGAGGAGAGGAGAGGAGGAGGAGAGGAGGAGAGGAGGAGGAGGAGGAGGAGAAGAGGAGAAGAGGAGGAGGAGAGGAGGAGGAGAGGAGGAGGAGGAGGAGGAGGAGAGGAGAGGAGGAGGAGGAGAGGAGGAGGAGAGGAAGAGGAGGAGGAGAGGAGGAGGAGAGGAGGAGAGGAGGAGAGGAGGAGGAGAGGAGGAGAAGAGGAGAAGAGGAGGAGGAGAGGAGGAGGAGAGGAGGAGGAGGAGGAGGAGAGGAGGAGAGGAGGAGAAGAGGAGGAGGAGAAGAGGAGGAGGAGAGGAGGAGGAGAGGAGGAGAGGAAGAGGAGGAGAGGAGGAGGAGAGGAGAAGAGGAGGAAAACAGGAGGAAAACAGGAGGAAAACAGGAGGAGGAAAACAGGAGGAAAAGAGGAGGAAAACAGGAGGAAAAGAGGAGGAAAACAGGAGGAAAAGAGGAGGAAAAGAGGAGGAAAAGAGGAGGAAAACAAAGAAAACAGGAGGAAAACAGGAGGAAAACAGGAGGAAAACAGGAGGAAAAAAGGAGGAAAACAGAAGGAAAAGAGGAGGAAAACATAGGAGGAGGAAAACAGAGAGAGAGGGAGGAGGAAGAAGATTTGGTCAGGGTTAGAGAATTATTTTTTATTTTTATTTCTCAACAATTGTTGTGGAGCTTTCTGAAAATATAACAACTAAAAAGTCTGGAGTTTTTCTATCACTTTGAGTTCATAAAGTGCAGTAACAGTCGTCATAGTAAAAGTACTAGCAGCAGTAGTAGTAGTAATAGTATTTTTAGTAGTATTTTTAGTAGTATTTGCAGCATTTATAGTAGTATTTGTACCTGAGTGCAGTAGCAATAGTCGTAGTAGTAATAATATTTGCAGTAGTAGTAGTATTTGTAGTACCTGAGTGCAGCAGTAGTAGTAGTAATATTTGCAGTGGTAGTAATAGTAGTAGTATTTGCAGTAGTAGTAGTATTTGTACCCGAGTGCAGTAGTATTTGCAGTAGTAGTAGTAGTAGCAGTAGTAGTATTTGTACCTGAGTGCATGCGTTCGATGATGATGGACTGATGAGGCGGCGGCTGCAGGAAGTGAGACGCCTGAGAAATGGCCAGAGCCAAACCACTGCCCATCGCCCCCTGGAGACAGAACAGAGAACTGCACTGAGCAAACACACAACAGGCGTGTGTGTGTGTGTGTGTGTGCGTGTGTGTGTGCGTGTGTGTGCGTGTGTGTGTGCGTGTGTGTGCGTGCGTGTGCGCGCATAGTCCGTATATCTGAGTGGGCTAAGCTAACCCGTTAGCCGCTAACCCGTTAGCCGCCGCGTGCCAAACAGGAAGTGCTCCAGGAGGCTCTTGGGGCTCCTTCACGTTAGGATCTTCTCGTCCCTCTGTCTGTACCTGCTGCTCTGAGCCTCGTCATTCTGGACTTAAACTGTTCGTCTGAAGCCGCCACACAGGATCCTGAACTTTTGTTGAATTTTTGTTGAATTTTTCACCAAAAAACCCCCTGTTCATAACACAGAGTCTGGCTCCAGATTCACTCCTGTAGCTGTGGCACGTGAGCCTCGTGAGCGACGCTGAAGCTGTGGGAGACGTCACACTCACTTACTCCACTTCTTTTATACAGACTATGGTTGTGCGTCACCTGCTTGGCCTTGTGGCTCTTGTGCGTTGTGTGTGTGTTGTGCGTCACCTGCTTGGCCTTGTGGCTCTTGTGCGTTGTGTGTGTGTTGTGCGTCACCTGCTTGGCCTTGTGGCTCTTGTGCGTTGTGTGTGTGTTGTGCGTCACCTGCTTGGCCTTGTGGCTCTTGTGCGTTGTGTGTGTGTTGTGCGTCACCTGCTTGGCCTTGTGGCTCTTGTGCGTTGTGTGTGTGTTGTGCGTCACCTGCTTGGCCTTGTGGCTCTTGTGCGTCGCCAGGTTCACGGGGCTCGGGTCCATCATGGAGCCGGGGAACAGGTGAGCGAGCTCGGCGCTGAAGGCGGCCGACACGGCCTCGTTGGGCGGCGTGAGGGGCGGAGTCATGAAGAGGGGCGTGGTCTTTGGAGTGGGCGGGATCACGTCCGACGGGTGGATGAAAAAACCCGGAGCCGTGGACGAGTTGGAAGGCACTGAGTTATGGAGATGCCCCGAGGCGGCGGCCGCGGCCGCAGAGGTCGTCTGGTGCAGTTTGGCTTCAAGTTTCGCTTTCTGTAAAAACACACGAGTTTAGAAAAGACAGACACGGACCAACGGGACCTGCTGAAGTCGCCCGTCAGACCAACGGGACCTGCTGAAGTCGCCCGTCAGACCAACGGGACCTGCTGAAGTCGCCCGTCAGACCAACGGGACCTGCTGAAGTCGCCCGTCAGACCAACGGGACCTGCTGAAGTCGCCCGTCAGACCAACGGGACCTGCTGAAGTCGCCCGTCAAACACAAACCTACAAAGACTACGGCAATATGGAGTTTGTGCTTCGTTTGTGCTGCTTTAGTTTTGGAGAAATTAACGATTCTTTTACAAGGCAAATTGAGATCAGACCCACAGGAAGAAGAAAAATGCTCGAAAACGCCCAAAATGGAGTCAGTCGTTTGTGCTGCAGAAAGTTCAGTTTGTGTGATTCTGGTTCTTCAGATATTCACAGTTTTATTTTGGTCGATGACGTCGTCCAGAACCTCAGAATATGAAACAGCCTCAAAACAAGAAACTGATGTCAATCGTTTGTATTTGGTTTGTGCTGTTTTGTGCTGTGACAGTTTCATTTGTGTGAGTTTATTTCTAAACTGATTCATTATTATTTCTGTGGTAATTACAGGACGTCATTTCTGCTCAGCTGACGGTGAAGT
Source organism: Odontamblyopus rebecca (assembly GCA_030686955.1). Lineage (NCBI taxonomy): Eukaryota > Metazoa > Chordata > Actinopteri > Gobiiformes > Gobiidae > Odontamblyopus > Odontamblyopus rebecca. Next base: position 40,174,895 of record CM060662.1, on the reverse strand, counting down.
GGTGTAAACTCGAGCGTCGCTCCAGGAGCTCAGGGACTTGTGAAGGACACGGAGAGTTTCCAGGAGGATAATTATAAAACACTTTACGACATTAGACAGAAACTTTACAAGAAAAACTCCTGCAGCAAACGGCGCGAGGAGCAGACGCCAAAGTGACGCCACGATCACAGACACGACTCGTTATCGCTGCAAAACATCGACTCTGACGACTTTTGTTTTGTGATTGGCTGGTGTTTCATACGTGTGCTGTGATTGGCTGGTGTTTCATACGTGTTTGTGATTGGCTGGTGTTTCATACGTGTTTGTGATTGGCTGGTGTTTCATACGTGTGCTGTGATTGGCTGGTGTTTCATACGTGTGCTGTGATTGGCTGGTGTTTCATACGTGTTTGTGATTGGCTTGTGTTTGATACGTGTTTTGTGATTGGCTGGTGTTTCATTCGTGTTGTGTTTTGCGTGTGTGTTATACTTGTGCTGTGTTTGGGTGGTGTTTCATACGTGTGCTGTGATTGGCTGGTGTTTCATACGTGTGCTGTGATTGGCTGGTGTTTCATACGTGATGTGATTGGCTGGTGTTTCATACGTGTTTGTGATTGGCTGGTGTTTCATACGTGTTTGTGATTGGCTGGTGTTTCATACGTGTGCTGTGATTGGCTGGTGTTTCATACGTGCTGTGATTGGCTGGTGTTTCATACGTGTGCTGTGATTGGCTGGTGTTTCATACGTGTTTGTGATTGGCTGGTGTTTCATACGTGATTTTATTGGCTGGTGTTTCATACGTGTTTATGATTGGCTGGTGTTTCATACGTGTGCTGTGATTGGCTGGTGTTTCATACGTGTGCTGTGATTGGCTGGTGTTTCATACGTGTGCTGTGATTGGCTGGTGTTTCATACGTGTTTGTGATTGGCTGGTGTTTCATACGTGTTTGTGATTGGCTGGTGTTTCATACGTGCTGTGATTGGCTGGTGTTTCATACGTGTGCTGTGATTGGCTGGTGTTTCATACGTGTGCTGTGATTGGCTGGTGTTTCATACGTGTGCTGTGATTGGCTGGTGTTTCATACGTGTGCTGTGATTGGCTGGTGTTTCATACGTGTTTGTGATTGGCTGGTGTTTCATACGTGCTGTGATTGGCTGGTGTTTCATACGTGTGCTGTGATTGGCTGGTGTTTCATACGTGTGCTGTGATTGGCTGGTGTTTCATACGTGTGCTGTGATTGGCTGGTGTTTCATACGTGTTTGTGATTGGCTGGTGTTTCATACGTGTGCTGTGATTGGCTGGTGTTTCATACGTGCTGTGATTGGCTGGTGTTTCATACGTGTTTGTGATTGGCTGGTGTTTCATACGTGCTGTGATTGGCTGGTGTTTCATACGTGTTTGTGATTGGCTGGTGTTTCATACGTGCTGTGATTGGCTGGTGTTTCATACGTGTTTGTGATTGGCTGGTGTTTCAGACGAGTTTGTGATTGGCTGGTGTTTCATACGTGTTGTGTGATTGGCTGGTGTTTCATACGTGTGCTGTGATTGGCTGGTGTTTCATACGTGTGCTGTGATTGGCTGGTGTTTCATACGTGTTTGTGATTGGCTGGTGTTTCATACGTGTTTGTGATTGGCTGGTGTTTCATACGTGCTGTGATTGGCTGGTGTTTCATACGTGTGCTGTGATTGGCTGGTGTTTCATACGTGTGCTGTGATTGGCTGGTGTTTCATACGTGTTTTTTTTTGGGTGGTTTTTAATACGTGTTTGTGATTGGGTGGTGTTTCATACGTGTTTGTGATTGGCTGGTGTTTCATACGTGTGCTGTGATTGGCTGGTGTTTCATACGTGTGCTGTGATTGGCTGGTGTTTCATACGTGTTTGTGATTGGCTGGTGTTTCATACGTGTTTGTGATTGGCTGGTGTTTCATACGTGCTGTGATTGGCTGGTGTTTCATACGTGTGCTGTGATTGGCTGGTGTTTCATACGTGTGCTGTGATTGGCTGGTGTTTCATACGTGTGCTGTGATTGGCTGGTGTTTCATACGTGTGCTGTGATTGGCTGGTGTTTCATACGTGTTTGTGATTGGCTGGTGTTTCATACGTGCTGTGATTGGCTGGTGTTTCATACGTGTGCTGTGATTGGCTGGTGTTTCATACGTGTGCTGTGATTGGCTGGTGTTTCATACGTGTGCTGTGATTGGCTGGTGTTTCATACGTGTGCTGTGATTGGCTGGTGTTTCATACGTGCTGTGATTGGCTGGTGTTTCATACGTGTTTGTGATTGGCTGGTGTTTCATAAGTGCTGTGTTTGGGTGGTGTTTCATACGTGTTTGTGATTGGCTGGTGTTTCATACGTGTGCTGTGATTGGCTGGTGTTTCATACGTGCTGTGATTGGCTGGTGTTTCATACGTGTGCTGTGATTGGCTGGTGTTTCATACGTGTGCTGTGATTGGCTGGTGTTTCATACGTGTGCTGTGATTGGCTGGTGTTTCATACGTGCTGTGATTGGCTGGTGTTTCATACGTGTTTGTGATTGGCTGGTGTTTAATAAGTGGTGTGATTGGGTGGTGTTTCATACGTGTGCTGTGATTGGCTGGTGTTTCATACGTGTGCTGTGATTGGCTGGTGTTTCATACGTGTGCTGTGATTGGCTGGTGTTTCATACGTGTGCTGTGATTGGCTGGTGTTTCATACGTGTTTGTGATTGGCTGGTGTTTCATACGTGTTTGTGATTGGCTGGTGTTTCATACGTGTTTGTGATTGGCTGGTGTTTCATACGTGTTTGTGATTGGCTGGTGTTTCATACGTGCTGTGATTGGCTGGTGTTTCATACGTGCTGTGATTGGCTGGTGTTTCATACGTGCTGTGATTGGCTGGTGTTTCATACGTGTGCTGTGATTGGCTGGTGTTTCATACGTGTGCTGTGATTGGCTGGTGTTTCATACGTGTGCTGTGATTGGCTGGTGTTTCATACGTGTGCTGTGATTGGCTGGTGTTTCATACGTGTGCTGTGATTGGCTGGTGTTTCATACGTGTGCTGTGATTGGCTGGTGTTTCATACGTGTGCTGTGATTGGCTGGTGTTTCATACGTGTGCTGTGATTGGCTGGTGTTTCATACGTGCTGTGATTGGCTGGTGTTTCATACGTGTGCTGTGATTGGCTGGTGTTTCATACGTGTGCTGTGATTGGCTGGTGTTTCATACGTGTGCTGTGATTGGCTGGTGTTTCATACGTGTTTGTGATTGGCTGGTGTTTCATACGTGTGCTGTGATTGGCTGGTGTTTCATACGTGTGCTGTGATTGGCTGGTGTTTCATACGTGTGCTGTGATTGGCTGGTGTTTCATACGTGTTTGTGATTGGCTGGTGTTTCATACGTGTGCTGTGATTGGCTGGTGTTTCATACGTGTTTGTGATTGGCTGGTGTTTCATACGTGTGCTGTGATTGGCTGGTGTTTCATACGTGTGCTGTGATTGGCTGGTGTTTCATACGTGTGCTGTGATTGGCTGGTGTTTCATACGTGTGCTGTGATTGGCTGGTGTTTCATACGTGCTGTGATTGGCTGGTGTTTCATACGTGTGCTGTGATTGGCTGGTGTTTCATACGTGTTTGTGATTGGCTGGTGTTTCATACGTGTGCTGTGATTGGCTGGTGTTTCATACGTGTTTGTGATTGGCTGGTGTTTCATACGTGTTTGTGATTGGCTGGTGTTTCATACGTGTGCTGTGATTGGCTGGTGTTTCATACGTGTTTGTGATTGGCTGGTGTTTCATACGTGTTTGTGATTGGCTGGTGTTTCATACGTGTGCTGTGATTGGCTGGTGTTTCATACGTGCTGTGATTGGCTGGTGTTTCATACGTGTGCTGTGATTGGCTGGTGTTTCATACGTGTGCTGTGATTGGCTGGTGTTTCATACGTGTTTGTGATTGGCTGGTGTTTCATACGTGTGCTGTGATTGGCTGGTGTTTCATACGTGTGCTGTGATTGGCTGGTGTTTCATACGTGTGCTGTGATTGGCTGGTGTTTCATACGTGTGCTGTGATTGGCTGGTGTTTCATACGTGTGCTGTGATTGGCTGGTGTTTCATACGTGTGCTGTGATTGGCTGGTGTTTCATACGTGTGCTGTGATTGGCTGGTGTTTCATACGTGTGCTGTGATTGGCTGGTGTTTCATACGTGTGCTGTGATTGGCTGGTGTTTCACACGTGTACTGTGATTGGCTGGTGTTTCATACGTGTGCTGTGATTGGCTGGTGTTTCATACGTGTTTGTGATTGGCTGGTGTTTCATACGTGCTGTGATTGGCTGGTGTTTCATACGTGTTTGTGATTGGCTGGTGTTTCATACGTGTGCTGTGATTGGCTGGTGTTTCATACGTGTGCTGTGATTGGCTGGTGTTTCATACGTGTGCTGTGATTGGCTGGTGTTTCATACGTGTTTGTGATTGGCTGGTGTTTCATACGTGTGCTGTGATTGGCTGGTGTTTCATACGTGTTTGTGATTGGCTGGTGTTTCATACGTGTTTGTGATTGGCTGGTGTTTCATACGTGTGCTGTGATTGGCTGGTGTTTCATACGTGTTTGTGATTGGCTGGTGTTTCATACGTGTGCTGTGATTGGCTGGTGTTTCATACGTGTTTGTGATTGGCTGGTGTTTCATACGTGTGCTGTGATTGGCTGGTGTTTCATACGTGTGCTGTGATTGGCTGGTGTTTCATACGTGTGCTGTGATTGGCTGGTGTTTCATACGTGTGCTGTGATTGGCTGGTGTTTCATACGTGTGCTGTGATTGGCTGGTGTTTCATACGTGTGCTGTGATTGGCTGGTGTTTCATACGTGCTGTGATTGGCTGGTGTTTCATACGTGTTTGTGATTGGCTGGTGTTTCATACGTGTTTGTGATTGGCTGGTGTTTCATCGTGTGCTGTGATTGGCTGGTGGTTCATACGTGCTGTGATTGGCTGGTGTTTCATACGTGTTTGTGATTGGCTGGTGTTTCATACGTGTGCTGTGATTGGCTGGTGTTTCATACGTGTGCTGTGATTGGCTGGTGTTTCATACGTGTGCTGTGATTGGCTGGTGTTACACTCGTGCTGTGATTGGCTGGTGTTTCATACGTGCTGTGATTGGCTGGTGTTTCATACGTGTTTGTGATTGGCTGGTGTTTCATACGTGTTTGTGATTGGCTGGTGTTTCATACGTGTGCTGTGATTGGCTGGTGTTTCATACGTGCTGTGATTGGCTGGTGTTTCATACGTGTGCTGTGATTGGCTGGTGTTTCATACGTGTGCTGTGATTGGCTGGTGTTTCATACGTGTGCTGTGATTGGCTGGTGTTTCATACGTGTTTGTGATTGGCTGGTGTTTCATACGTGTTTGTGATTGGCTGGTGTTTCATACGTGCTGTGATTGGCTGGTGTTTCATACGTGTTTGTGATTGGCTGGTGTTTCATACGTGTGCTGTGATTGGCTGGTGTTTCATACGTGTTTGTGATTGGCTGGTGTTTCATACGTGTTTGTGATTGGCTGGTGTTTCATACGTGTTTGTGATTGGCTGGTGTTTCATACGTGTTTGTGATTGGCTGGTGTTTCATACGTGCTGTGATTGGCTGGTGTTTCATACGTGTGCTGTGATTGGCTGGTGTTTCATACGTGTGCTGTGATTGGCTGGTGTTTCATACGTGTGCTGTGATTGGCTGGTGTTTCATACGTGTGCTGTGATTGGCTGGTGTTTCATACGTGTTTGTGATTGGCTGGTGTTTCATACGTGCTGTGATTGGCTGGTGTTTCATACGTGTGCTGTGATTGGCTGGTGTTTCATACGTGTTTGTGATTGGCTGGTGTTTCATACGTGTTTGTGATTGGCTGGTGTTTCATACGTGTTTGTGATTGGCTGGTGTTTCATACGTGCTGTGATTGGCTGGTGTTTCATACGTGTGCTGTGATTGGCTGGTGTTTCATCGTGTTCTGTTATTGGCTTGTGTTTCATAAGGGTGCTGTGATTGGCTGGTGTTTCACACGTGTGCTGTGATTGGCTGGTGTTTCACACGTGTGCTGTGATTGGCTGGTGTTTCATACGTGTGCTGTGATTGGCTGGTGTTTCATACGTGTTTGTGATTGGCTGGTGTTTCATACGTGCTGTGATTGGCTGGTGTTTCATCGTGTGCTGTGATTGGCTGGTGTTTCATACGTGTGCTGTGATTGGCTGGTGTTTCATACGTGTTTGTGATTGGCTGGTGTTTCATACGTGTGCTGTGATTGGCTGGTGTTTCATACGTGTGCTGTGATTGGCTGGTGTTTCATACGTGCTGTGATTGGCTGGTGTTTCATCGTGTGCTGTGATTGGCTGGTGTTTCATACGTGTGCTGTGAGTGGCTGGTGTTTCATACGTGTGCTGTGATTGGATGGTGTTTCATACGTGTTTGTGATTGGCTGGTGTTTCATACGTGCTGTGATTGGCTGGTGTTTCATACGTGTGCTGTGATTGGCTGGTGTTTCATACGTGCTGTGATTGGCTGGTGTTTCATACGTGTGCTGTGATTGGCTGGTGTTTCATACGTGTTTGTGATTTGGAGGTGTTTAATACGTGTTTGTGATTGGCTGGTGTTTCATACGTGTTCTGCGATTCGCCGGTGTTTCATACGTGTGCTGTGATTGGCTGGTGTTTCATACGTGTGCTGTGATTGGCTGGTGTTTCATACGTGTGCTGTGATTGGCTGGTGTTTCATACGTGTGCTGTGATTGGCTGGTGTTTCATACGTGTTTGTGATTGGCTGGTGTTTCATACGTGTTTGTGATTGGCTGGTGTTTCATACGTGTTTGTGATTGGCTGGTGTTTCATATGTGTTTGTGATTGGCTGGTGTTTCATACGTGTTTGTGATTGGCTGGTGTTTCATACGTGTTTGTGTTTGGCTGGTGTTTCATACGTGTTTGTGATTGGCTGGTGTTTCATACGTGTTTGAGATTGTATGGTGTTACAAACTTGATGTGATTGGCTGGTGTTTCATACGTGTGCTGTGATTGGCTGGTGTTTCATACGTGTGCTGTGATTGGCTGGTGTTTCATACGTGCTGTGATTGGCTGGTGTTTCATACGTGTTTGTGATTGGCTGGTGTTTCATACGTGCTGTGATTGGCTGGTGTTTCATACGTGCTGTGATTGGCTGGTGTTTCATACGTGTTTGTGATTGGCTGGTGTTTCATACGTGTGCTGTGATTGGCTGGTGTTTCATACGTGTTTGTGATTGGCTGGTGTTTCATACGTGCTGTGATTGGCTGGTGTTTCATACGTGCTGTGATTGGCTGGTGTTTCATACGTGCTGTGATTGGCTGGTGTTTCATACGTACACAGACCTGTTGCTGCAGTTTGAGCAGCTGCTGTTGCTTCTCCTGGAGGACCTGCAGCTGTTGCTCTGCAGACACCATGGCGTGGGACAGAGACTGAAGCGCCACCTGAGCCGCCGAGCTCAGAGCCGTGGAAGCTTCTCCCACCGAGGCCGAGGACAGGGGCCCGACTGTGGGAGGAACGCCGAAAGAACTCACTGTGGAGGACAGAAAAACGTCAGGGTTAGGAGCACGAACACAGACGGTTTAAACACTAAAAACAACTCCTGAGACGGTAGAACATCAAGGTCTTTTAACACATTTACACCTAAAACGGCTGCACAAACATCTATAAAACCTGCACTGTTCTGGGGTAAAGGTCCTTATCTCCTGAGGGTTTCTTGATTTCATTTATGAAAACCTTAATATCTCAGACTCTGAAGCACATAAGAACATGAAATAAATGGCATTTAAAAGGAAAGACTCACAGCTTTTATTAAATTGGATCATGAAATTTGATCAAATTAAAAATGAAATGAGGACAAAACAACAACAATGCTCCACTTTACTTTTCCTTGTGTGACTTATTTCTGGACAGGGCTCTACAGTTTCACCCATTTCTCTCGCATTTGTGAGTAAATATTTCGTCATGCGAACAAGAAAAACAAAACAGGCACCAGTGCGATTCTTCTGCTGCACAATAAGGAGCTGCACAGACGCAACGTGACGAGTTAAACGTTCTACACGTGTCAAACATTAGGGGCAAACTCACACTAGGACTGTGGAACCTGCCCAGGCCTGGAGCCCCTACAGCGCCGCACGTGCCCAGTGTGAGCGCAACCGAACCGAGCACGAACTTACAGGTTTAAAAATCCCAGCCGCCATTTTCACTTCAAAGCAGTTTTGTGTAAAGTGCAGTGGAAGTTCTCTTAAAGAAGAGGTTCTCAAACTGTGGTGAGGGTCCAAAAAGGGGTGCAGAGTGTTTAAGTGCTGTACAGTTTGGCTTATTTTAAGTCTAAATATTAATCTGATAAAATGGAGATAGATTTATAAAAACACTGCGATCATGCAGGAAAAGTACAGTCATAATTCTTTTGTTTTTTGTATAAAATTCATTCAAATAAGTTGGTGTGCGCAAATTCTGCACTGAAATAAACGTTCAAATTTTGTGCCCCAATTCTTTTTCCTGTGCTAGTTAGTGTAGAGCCCTGATTGTGGAGTGCCTGGATTTAAGTTTTTCTAAGTTTTGATCCTTTTGATACCTTTGTCTCTACCTGTTTTCACTGATAGAAGCGCCTGAACTTCTGAGAAGGCTTTGCCCAAGGACACAATGGAAATAATCATCACCAGCCTCTGGTTACCCACAGACTCCTGTCATCAGCCTCTTGGCTAAAGTGTGTACACTTCTCACTTAAAAACTGGATTCAAAAATGCTAAATGTTTTGCCGGAATTGGAGTAAAGTATAAACCACGGTACTGGAGCAAAATAAAAGTATAAAACCCAGTGAGGGAGTTACCAGTGAACATGCTGGCGTCGTCCCGCTCCACTCGAGTCCCGTCGCTGGTGGAGATGCAGCTGAAGTGAAGAGGCTCCACCTCCAGAAGTCCAGTGAGAGACGTGAAGCTGCCCTCAGCTGCTGCACAACTGCTCACTTTACCGTTCCCTGCAGAGGAGCGATCACAGGTGAGAACAGAGGAGGAGGAGAGGAGGAGGAGAGGAAGAGGAGGAGGAGAGGAGGAGAGGAGAGGAGGAGGAGAGGAGGAGGAGAGGAGGAGAGGAGAAGGAGGAGGAGGAGGAGAGGAGGAGGAGGAGGAGAGGAGGAGGAGGAGAGGAAGAGGAGAGGAGGAGGAGAGGAGGAGGAGAGGTGGAGAAGGAGAGGAGGAGGAGGAGAGGAAGAGGAGAGGAGGAGGAGAGGAGGAGGAGGAGAGGAAGAGGAGAGGAGGATGAGGAGAGGAGAGGAGGATGAGGAGAGGAGGAGGAGGAGAGGAAGAGGAGAGGAGGAGGAGAGGAGAGGAGAGGAGGAGGAGAGAGGAGGAGGAGGAGAGAGGAGGAGAGAGAGGAGGAGGAGAGAGAGGAGGAGAGAGAGGAGGAGGAGGAGGAGAGAGAGGAGGAGGAGGAGGAGGAGGAGGAGGAGAGGGGGGAGGAGGAGGAGGAGGAGGAGGAGGAGAGGTAGAGGAGAGGAGGAGGAGGAGAGGAGGAGGAGAGGAGCAGGAGAGGAGAGGAGAGGAGGAGGAGAAGAGGAGGAGGAGAGGAGGATAGAGGAGGTGGAAGAGGAGGCGGAGGAGTAGGAGGAGGAGAGGTGCAGGAGGAGGAGAGGAGGAGGAGGAGGAGAGGAGGAGGAGGAGGAGGAGGAGGAGGAGAGGAGGAGAGGAGAGGAGGAGGTATTGTCAGCTTTTACCTGAGAGTATTTCGGACAGGTCGATCTCGTCAGACTGGACTCCGATGCTGCTGTTGTAGGCGTTTTTACAGGAAGAGCCACTCACCTCCAAGTCAAACAGAACCGGGTCGAAAGGAGAACTGTACAGGCCGTACCTACAACACACAGAACAGGCCCCATTTACTCCTGTTTCCCCCTTTCCTTCACAGGGAACATTCAGAGCCTCCAGCAGCGCCCTCTGGTGGACAGGGCTCATAAGGACCATAGTTATAAACTTCACTTTTTTTCATTACGAAGTGAACTGGAGCTGGAGTCGATGGAACCTCACTTCCTGTTCACTTCCTGTTCACTTCCTGTTCGGATCATGGTGGCAGGTTAGATATGTCCATATCCAGTCTACAGCAGGGATCTCCGCCCTTTTTCCTCTGGTGAGCGAATTTTACAAAACAAAAATGCCAGAGAGCTGCTGATTTTAGAGGCTGGAAGAAGTGGAATAAATAAAGAGCCACAGCCTTAGATGGGAAACAGACACTATAAATAAAACATAAACCATTATCCATGTATTAAAGTACAAATGTAGACATTAAAAGCATGGATTTACAAGATCATAAGCATTTAATTCAGCAGAGTTTAGTTACTGGTTACACAGCTCCAGGTGTGTTTTTGAGGAGGTAACACATTCTAACATGGATTTAAGTTCACAAGAGTCAATTTTGCAGAATATATAAGACCTTTAAAGGCGCGCTATGTAACTTCTCTCTCTTTTTTCGATATAATTCTCCCAGTGTGACATCATTAGTATGTTTACATCTCTATTTCAGGGATCTCCAGTCTTTTTTCTCCAGGGAGCTACTGTCCCAAGACGAAAATGACAAAGAGCCGCAAAAAAAAACGGAGTAAATCTGATGGAGATGGTAGAGATACCTGGTCTGTAAGAGCGCCTCCAGTGGAGTGAGGCGGTCCTGCAGCTGCCGGGACACAGCGGTGAGTAACGAGGCACAGGCGGAGCTGCATCCGGCCAAATCCTCCTCCTTCACGTAGTTCAGCAGCACAAAGTACCAGAACACTGAACCTGAAAGAAACACGAGGCCATTTTAAACCCAAACCTGGATTACTGTAGTTTTTGGACTATAAGTTTCGTTTTTGGGGGGAAATGTATTTGATAAAATCAGACTCCAGGAACAGACATTTCCTCTTAAAGGCGACTTATAGAAACACCAACAGAACAGAGCAGAACAGGCTGAACATGTGTCGGGTGTGTTCACGTCACATATGAACAGTTCTTCACAAAACTAGAGCAGAAACAATAGAATTTATACCGAACTCTGCATCTCGCTCCAAATCACTAAATCCACTGAATTCTTCATCCTAAATCCAGCTTTTACCAGTGATGAGCTTTTGTTTTCTTCATTTCAGTTCCACTTTTCTCCACTTTTCTCCATCAAACACAAGTTTCTCTCACTCCAGACTTTCTTCCTGCTGCTCGATTGTTCCTCTACATTTCCGGTTCTCTGCTCAGTATAAACACTGAGTAAAAATGTGTTTACTGCAGCTTCGGCACATTTATTTAGGTTTTACACAAACTAAACTTAAATCCTCATGTCTCATTTACAGAGAGTGATAAAAAACAGCACAGTAAGTGAGGGATATTGTGAGAGAGTCCGTGGATGTCACACATATGGTGCTTGTTTCACTTCAGAGCTTTTTGGGACTTTGTGCCTTATACTGTGGCCAGACGACCCTTTTCAATGTGGCAGTAATTTCAACATTCTGTGGGTATAAAACGCTGCTATTGTCAGTAAATCGTTCCAAGTTCATTGTCAGTTCTTGTTATTTGGGGCTGTCCTTGTTTTTTGGGGTAATAAATATTAAACTAATGAAAATGGTGTTTTTTCTCATTCATTATCAGTAATATCAAAGGGAACTTTTACTTATCTCATTAAAATTCAGACCAAACAGGAAAAGCACTCGTGTAAATAACAGTGTCCCTAACTTACTGTGAGCAGTGTGTATCTCGCTGGTCTAAACACCTCGATGTAATGAAGGACTTTTCATATGTTCAGTCGTGCCTCGGGTTTGTGATGTAGATGTGAGATTATATATTTTATATAGAAGTCGCAGGAAAAACCCAAACCATGAAAAAAAGTGCGACTTATGGTCCATCTTTTGTATAAAGTACAGAGCTGGTGTGGTGTGTACTGACCCCCGGTGGCAGCTGCAGGTAGATAAGGCATATTCTCGATGAGCGCTTTGAGCAGACTCACTCCGAACCCCTGCTGAGCCGACTCCCCTTTTCCGTTACTAGAAAGACAAGAAAACTCTTTACAATAGAAGAGCATTTCTACTAAAGACAAGGTCCATTCTATCCACAACAGCTGTAAATTCACTTTTATTTTGACATTTGACCCTCTCTTTCCGTTTCTGACCTGATGCACAGTGCGAGGAAGCGGGCACACTTGTGGGCGATGCTGCGTCCGGCCTCAAAGAAACAAACTCTGACGATGTCGTTTAGCCTGAGGCGAGTTTTCAGCAGCAGAGCCTCTTTCCCCTCCTTCAGACTGAGCACCACAGACACAAAACGGACCGAAAACACAGAGGAAAGAGGAACAGGAGGTCAGAGAAACAGGTTTACAGGGACACGGTGCAGTCTGTGAGATCGCATCAATGTGGCAGGATCGAGAATCTGACGATAATCGATATTAAAACAAACAAAAAAATAACGAGAGTAGAGCCGTACCTGCAGGACCCGTTGGAGAAGACGCCCGCGAGCCAGCACAGAATGTCCAGGATGAGGCTCTGAGCGTGCTCGGTACAGGCCACGCCCTCCTGGGAGCGACACAGCGTCTCCAGAAGCCTCTCGTGGAAGTCAGGGAACTGCAGCATCGCACATCTCTGTACTCTGAGATATAAAAGAAATATGAACATCTCTGTACTCTGAGATATAAAAGAAATATGAACATCTCTGTACTCTGAGATATAAAAGAAATATGAACATCTCTGTACTCTGAGATATAAAAGAAATATGAACATCTCTGTACTCTGAGATATAAAAGAAATATGAACATCTCTGTACTCTGAGATATAAAAGAAATATGAACATCTCTGTACTCTGAGATATTAAAGAAACAAGATTAATCACTAAAGATGCGGCAATACAGATACTTCCTTAATATACTCGTACTGGTTAAATATTTGCCGATACCACGCACCAGTACCAGTATTACGTGCCATTTTACGCAGTATACCGGCTTCAGTATCCCGGTTATGAGAAACTGGGAGAAACTTAAATAAAGCGACTGTACATGAGTGAAGTGAGGGTTAAATAAAGATCTGTGCTGCACACACACGACCTGGACCCACGCACACATTATAATCAAAATTCTAAAAGTTTAATGTCAAATTTTAATATTCACATATGAAAAAATTAAATTACGTTTCTCCCTCTCAATCATAGTCCGTATATCTGAGTGGACTAAGTGAGTGTGACGTCACCCACAGCAAATGAGGCTCGCGATGCCACAGGTTACAGGAGTGAATCTGGAGCCTGTGATATGAAGAGGATTTTTTTGGCGGATACAATAGCGGGGGAAAAATTCAGGCTCCTGTGTCGCGGTTTCATACATTTAAGACCAAAATGACGAGGCCACAGCAGCAGGTCCAGAGGAGCCAGAAGATCTCAGTGTGAGTCACTGGGGAAAAAGGAGAGGAGGAGCCAGAAGAGCCTCCTGGAGCACTTCCTGTTTGGCACGCGGCGGCTAACGGGTTAGCTTAGCCCACTCATATGTACGGACTATGGTATCAGTCAAAGCTAAATTAAAAAATGACACTAAAATGAAAGAAAAGTTCAGAGTTCTTGTTAGGGAGACGGCCTGGAGGGTGGAGGTAACATCGTGGTGATTATCCTGGGAGACTCCATCTGATCAGGTCCACATATGAGGATCCTGGTTTCTCAGTGCGTGTGGAAACAGCACATCCCCAAACTGCCATAACCGGGATGCTGATGTGCAGGGAAACACACTCAGTGAATGTGCACGGAGGTTCAAGTATCGGTATCCGCAAGTACAGAAACGATTATAGTCGGTTTTCAAAACAGTGGTATGGGTGCGTCCGTATGAATCACCTCTGAACATGTTCTGTGTATGAATTTACCACATGTCGCCGCTGCATGTGAATAAATCTGCCCTTTAAAACTGCTTCACATGAACTTTAAATGCCGCAGAGTCCAGATCTCAGAGTAAATAAGTTGCAAAAAGAAGCTGAAATTTGTGAAAAATATCTTATTACAAATTCTCTGCTCAACATCGAGTGTGTGATTAGATTAATTTGTTATTAAAGCGTTTAAACACGTCCAGAAAAACGACAAAAAGACTGATTGTCGTTTGTGGACGTGTTCTTGGTCCGGTGGATTAGGGTTATTTACTGTATTTAAAGCTCTTGTGCGGTACCTTTCTTTGGTTATTGACGTCTTCTTGAAGCGCCTGATCGTGACAGAAACCTCCTGCAGAAGATCACAGCCTCTGAGGTTCTCCACCTTCTTCGAGGGAGTCGCCGCTTCAGACTTCACCCCCGTCACCTTCTCCTGAAACCGAGAGAAAGAACCGGCTGTGACCTTTATTCTCCACGTGAGGACGTTTCACCGCTCGTACGACACGATTACGATTGTTCTGATGCAGTTTCCTCGTCACAAACAGACCTGGAGTCGTGTTTCGCTTCATTCACACGTTTAACACACAAACCTGCACGTTTACAGTGGAGCACTTCCTGTATTACTGTGTTTACGGCGGAGCACTTCCTGTATTACTGTGTTTTTAACTCATTTACACCTAAAACACCTGCAGAAAACTCCTATAAAACCCTCAGCTATTCTAGGGTAAAGGTCTCCCTAAAACCTCCTGAGGGTTTCTGAAGAACTTTGATTTCGTTTAATCTCTCTGAAGCACATAAAAACATTACATTTATTTTATATTCTTGTAATTTTGTAAATGTTTGTGTTACATTATAGTTTATTATGTTCTACTTTATTTTATTTTATTTATTTCAAAGTTAGTCGTGTTTGTCTTGTGTTTGGTTCCAAGTACCGCAGCAGTTACCTGATGTACCTGTTCACTCATACGGCAATAAAACCGGATTCTGACTTTGATTTTAAAAGGCATTTAAAGGGCAACACTCTCAGCTTTTATTAAACTGCATCGTGAAATTTTATGAAACCAAAGATAAAATGCAATTTGCGTCACGAAAACGAGGACAAATCAATAACGACGTTGGGCAGCCGGTATAAACGGGTTAAACTCCTCACACCTTCACCAGGATCATGTGGATCATTTCAGCCCTGGAGTCGCTGATCTCCACTGAACTAAAGGGAGAAGGAGAAACTACCACTTCATGACATCACGAGGTGGAGCAGAGCGTTTGGAGCTTTGCAGATGCAACAGACGAATAATAAAGAGTTTCTCAAACGTGTGAATGAAACAAACACGACTCCAGCTCCGAGTGTGACGAGGAACAGCAGAACACGTCTTAGTTTTAGTCGATCAAACGTGTTGAAGTGTATTTAGACGAGGTTCATACGACAGTGTGTGTGTATAAAGCGGGTGGGGGCTGTGGCACCTTGGAGGCCTGCGCCCGCTGCAGGAGGGTGGACAGGGAGTGGAATTTGGAGCTCTGGGGTTTGGAGCTGGGCATCCGGACCACAGGGCGCGGACTGTCCTCCAGACTCTTATCTGTGACCGCTTTAATGTGCACCAGAAACGAGCGGTACTTTCCCCCCGCCATCCCTGAAACACACACACACACACAAGGGTTCAGCACCACCGATCCTCTTTACACCGTGAAGAACACACAGGGCTGAGGGTTTGGCTCAGAAGTCACATCGGAAACATCTCCAGGAACATGAAGATTTGAGAGAAGAACTGAGAATCTGAACTGAGAATGAAAACAACATGTTTCAGAGGTTTAAACATTTCTACAAATACAGTTTCATCTCGCACCCTGGCCCCTGGTACAGCAGTACATAAGACAACTAAAATATTGTTTATATGAAAAAAATATTCTTAATCTCATAAGAAATCGAAATGCCTGAAAGTTTGATTGAAGCTCAGAAATTTGGGAAGTTTTTTCATGCACATTTGAGGCACTGATACATGTAGGAAATGTTTGAAAATGAGCACTTCTGATGACATGTGTCAGGCGGACAGACTTTTGTCTTTTGGGGCATGTTGAGGTGATATTTGACAGTAAAAATGCAGCCCCAGGATATTTTTCTTCTGGTTTCCCCGATGTGTCAGATACACCAGGCACATTTTAGGGTTATTTCACCATTTCGGCAGTTCCACAACTTTAACATTTACAATTAGATAATTACACCAACAGCTTTTCCTTTTCCTTCTCTTTGTAATTTTTGTACATATACTTATTCACTTTATATTATTATTTCTGTTTTTATTATTATATTATCTTGATTGCGTCACACTTTTCCCCTTTTTTGCACTGAACTGTCCTGGAGCCTCTGTGACTGTTGAATTTCTCCACTGTGACATCAATAAAGTCCTGACTTATCTTATCTTATCTTAAATAAAGTGTTGGTTGGGTTTGGTCCTGATCAACTTGTGACGACCAAAGAGAAAAGATAAGTGGAAATAATTTTCACCAGTGGCTCTGATTTTATTCACATGGAACAAACTGAAAGTTTTAGTTTCACAGTGTTTATTATATTTAAAAAATACAAACAGACAAATTCAAAGTGAAACTTTTCATATCGGAGTGAAGGAACAAAGGTTGAGCAGGTTAGTCCTGGTTTAGACCTCGTTTAGTACTGGGTTTAGACCTGGTTTTAGACCTGGTTTTAGACCTGGTTTTAGACCTGGTTTAGACTTGGTTTTAGTCCTGATTTTAGTCCTGGTTTAGACCTGGTTTAGACCTGGTTTAGACCTGGTTTAGACCTGGTTTAGACCTGGTTTAGACTTGGTTTTAGTCCTGATTTTAGTCCTGATTTTAGTCCTGATTTTAGTCCTGGTTTAGTCCTAATTTTAGTTCTGGTTTAGTCTTGGTTTTAGACCTGGTTTTAGACCATCAGTGATCAGATGGGGACAGCCGTACTTTTCTAAAATGTGAAAATGCTCCTGGACATATTTACAAGATGTGAACAGAATTCTGTGGTGTGGACTTTATATTCTTTATAAATGTGCTGTTTTTCCTCAGGTAAAGACAATAAAAGAATAAAGAGATGAAGGGAAGTGAACCTTTGACGAGTTTGGGGCTGGTGAGGCTGATCATGCCCGCGTGCCCGGACAGGTCCAGCCCGCTCGCCAGCCACACGGGTCCACACAGGATGTCCTCACGGTGCTCCTCCAGGAACGGGCAGAGCATCGAGCCTGAGGGCGGCACACAGGGTCAAGGGTTTAACAGGGCCAGGGTCTGACAGAAGAACCACACGTGCCACAAGAGGAACTACCCACAATCTGACGGGAGAGAGGCCAATCTGGGCCCAAACCACCCACACAACAGAACTGTCTGTGAATGGATCGTGGGGGAATTTATTTGTGTATATCTGCAAATCTTCATGATCAGTGTTTGTTTTTTTTATTTTTACTGTCAATATTTTATGTGCACTATTGAACTTTTTCACATATTTCCAGTGTCAGGAGCATAAATCTGTGTTTAACATTTATATGAAGCATTTTTAGTGTAAAATATCATGTGGTGCGATCGAGAAAAACCTTAAATCTGTTTTATTTTCTAAAACACAGTTGGGATATTCATCTAAGTTGTGAGTAATATGAAGTGTAGAGAAACAAACTGTTGTGTTTCTTTAGATTTTTAATGCAGATTTTCTTTTGCTCCAGTATGTCAGTCGCCTGTTTGTGTTTAATGAACAAACTACTGCCCTGGAAAATGCAGAAAAGGAAGAAAAATGCCTAAAGAACCGTTCACACACGACACCACATGATGCACGGTCGCACCACATGATGCACGGTCGCACCACATGACATTTGAACACTTTAAGTACAAAAAACAGGCAGAACAAGTCAGGATTTATGAAAAAATGATTTGGTTCCACGGAGGTCAGAGGAGCTACAGAGATTTGAACCTTTTTAAACTGAGGAAAGTGCAGCTGGACAGCGTCACGTCACCGACCCGAATACAAAGGAAACATCAAATATATGAAGCTATGGGATTATGTAGGAAAAAACTATTTATATATTAAATATGAAACATATTTTAAAATGTTATCCACCCATTGCTTTGTTTTCTTCTTTCCCGACTCGTTCCATGTATCTTGCCTCATATATTTGTCGTCTTGTGAATGTGTCTGTGGTTTCTGTATTATTCTGTAGTATATTTTAGCCGTGTACCTGCGGGGTCCTCGATGTCCATGAACTGAATGTCTTCGCTGAAGTTGTGGAGCACAGGCCCGTTCCTCTCCCCGTTTGACTGGAAACTCGACAGAGGAAACGAGATCGGACGATCCACGGCCGTTTCTGAGACAAACGAGACAAAGAGACGGTTTAAGTTTTATTTAAACCCCTGAAGACCTGAGGGCAGTTTTAGTACTTTTCTCCTCGCCTGGATTTTTGTCTTAATGTTGCTTTTCAAACTGCCCCTTTTACCCCTAATGAAGTGTTCTACCTCCTTCTGTTCAGTCCAACCTGTTATTTCACAATCTGCTGCTGTAGTTGTGTCATGAGGCTGTGATAAAAGCTACAGGACCAGAAATAGAGATGGAAAAAAAAGAAAAAATTAAAATAAAATTCACTCTTTTATACAAAACCCACAGCAAACATGTAGAAACAATTTTTGGACATAAAAAATGCTTAATTTAGGACCTTAGCTACAAAAATGCAAAATCTCAAGTCTGTAAGTAAATTAAAAATCTCCTTATTGCCCTAAAAACAAAAAAGTGCAGTGGCTCCATGACTTTCCTGGTCCAGTCCTGGAAACAGCTCCTGTCAGGTCCAGGGCCAGAGCCACAGCACTTCTGCATTTCCAGGGTGGAAATTACATTTGGATTTGTTCATTTGGACTGAAATAAACCTTTAAATAAAAATAGAAAGAGATGCACAATTACACACACCAAGATGTGTCATTTTCCATGTGTGTGAGAATTAACTCCACTTAGAGCGACTTTTTCCCTCGTTATAAACACACACAGTCAGAGGAGTCGACCATCTTGACTCACTTCACTCTTTGGCAAAGTTTGGCTCCATCAAAATGGACGGAGCGCATGAGTTTGGGGAAAACAAAGTTCCTGTTGGACACTCGTTTTGCTCCCGTCATCACACAGCGTGAGTGTGACGTAGGATAAAGCCGCAGAAATGTACGGAAACCTCTATGTCTGCACTTTCAGAGGGGAAAAGGACGTTTCTGTCTTTTATAGTCAGAAAGTTCTGCGGTTATAGAAACATGTTCCTCTGTGTCGTATATGATGTCGTAGAGTCTTCAAGGGTTAAAGTAAAGTCTAAAGGGTTTAAATCACACTATCCTCTGTTCTAATGTCGTTTCCTCATCACAAACAGAGCTGGAGTTTTTGAGGAGGGAACAGTATTGGAGTGGGTTTAGTGGAACACAGGACCTTTAAAACGTACTGAAAAGTGAAATAAATATGGACAGAACGGTCTCCAGTCTGAAGTGAAGGTGAGAGGGTCGGTTTGTGTTCCTCACCGCTGACTTTGCCGAGCCCTGGAGCTTTGTTCTTGAGCAGAGTGACCTGAATCTGAGGAATGTTCACGATGTTCGAGTTCAGCACAAACTTAAAGTCCACGTGTCCCACCATGCAGGCCTTAGGCAGCACCAGCTCCAGAACGTGCTCGTCCCAACTCGAGCTGCAGAGGACGAGAGGGGGGAGGAGGGGGAGGAGGAGGGGGAGGAGGAGGAGGAGGAGGGGGAGGAGGAGGACGAGGAGGAGGAGGACGAGGAGGAGGAGGAGGAGGAGGAGGAGGAGGAGGAGAAGGGGAGACAGAATATAAATTACTTTAAACTCAAAGAGAAACACTTCACAATAAACAGAAATGTTTTTTTTCTTTATTGTTTGTCTTAAAAAAAAACTTAACAGACTTGAGGATTAAACCAAGACTGTACCAGGACTGAACTAGAACCAAACCAGGACTGAAATAGGACTAAACCAGGATGAAACCAGGTCTAAAGCTCGGTCTAAACCTCGGTCTAAACCCGGTCTAAACCTCTGCAGTTTCCAGGTGTGTTTAAACCCCGGTGTTTGTCGTACCTGTCGCTCTGCAGTTTCCAGGTGTGTTTAAACCCCGGTGTTTGTCGTACCTGTCGCTCTGTAGTTTCCAGGTGTGTTTAAACCCCGGTGTTTGTCGTACCTGTCGCTCTGCAGTTTCCAGGTGAGTTTAAACCCCGGTGTTTGTCGTACCTGTCGCTCTGTAGTTTCCAGGTGTGTTTAAACCCCGGTGTTTGTCGTACCTGTCGCTCTGCAGTTTCCAGGTGTGTTTAAACCCCGGTGTTTGTCGTACCTGTCGCTCTGTAGTTTCCAGGTGTGTTTAAACCCCGGTGTTTGTCGTACCTGTCGCTCTGTAGTTTCCAGGTGTGTTTAAACCCCGGTGTTTGTCGTACCTGTCGCTCTGCAGTTTCCAGGTGTGTTTAAACCCCGGTGTTTGTCGTACCTGTCGCTCTGCAGTTTCCAGGTGTGTTTAAACCCCGGTGTTTGTCGTACCTGTCGCTCTGCAGTTTCCAGGTGTGTTTAAACCCCGGTGTTTGTCGTACCTGTCGCTCTGCAGTTTCCAGGTGTGTTTAAACCCCGGTGTTTGTCGTACCTGTCGCTCTGCAGTTTCCAGGTGAGTTTAAACCCCGGTGTTTGTCGTACCTGTCGCTCTGTAGTTTCCAGGTGAGTTTAAACCCCGGTGTTTGTCGTACCTGTCGCTCTGCAGTTTCCAGGTGAGTTTAAACCCCGGTGTTTGTCGTACCTGTCGCTCTGTAGTTTCCAGGTGTGTTTAAACCCCGGTGTTTGTCGTACCTGTCGCTCTGCAGTTTCCAGGTGTGTTTAAACCCCGGTGTTTGTCGTACCTGTCGCTCTGCAGTTTCCAGGTGCGCGTGTGCTGGGCGGCGTCCCCGTGGTGCTGTTGGTGCAGGTGTTGCGGGTGCCTCCTCTGCTGCTGCTCCTGTTGCACCTCCACCCAGCAGGGGGGCACTGTGGCCGAGAACCGGGGCGTGAGCGTCTCGAAGCGGGTCAGCTCCACCAGAGACATGAGGCAGTCTGCGGCCAGGGGCTGCTCCACCAGGAGGTCCACTCCTGCGGGGAGAAGAGGAGGGTTAGAGCGGTTTAGAAGTTCAGTCGCCCAAGTCCAGCTGCTCCGTGTTTTTACACACAACGCCGGCATTTAAATCAGACCGAACCAGCAAAATCGACTCCTCGGATCCTTCTCCATGTTCTATTAGGCCTGTGTACCATTGGTTCTTTTGAATTGCAATTAAGAACGAAAAATAATCAAATGGAAAAACAGTTTGTTATTCCGTTTTAGTGTCAAACAAAAACAGATTTCAGCTCTATTCCCATTTCTAACTCTCCATTTCCAATATGGAATTTAAAGTTTATTTCAAGTCACACCAATCAAAAAACAGTCTTGTGCCCGTTTTAATTTAGGTGTTTTATTCTCTCTGGTTTATATGAAGTTCTGGTCAGAGTCGACTGAACAAAGAGTTTATCACTGCTGTTTCCCGTTGGAGTTCAACATTTACTTTCTAAGACGCCAAAATAAAAGCGTCGCCGTAAAAGACGACGACACGTTTGTCCACAAAACTGCAACGATCTTTCAGGCGAGTCCTTCAACAACAGAACTTCCAGGACAAATAAACCAGAGTGAATAAAATAACATTAAAATAGGCACAGAGACATGGAAATCAAGGTCGAAATAAACAGAATAATGAAATAAACTGCTTTCTCATTTTATTGTTTTTTGTTCTTAAATGAACTTCAGAAGAACGAATGGTACACGGATCCTAGCAGTTCCTTTTCTCGGACCCTCTCCAGTTTATTTGGAGTGATTCAAGTTTGAGGAATCTTTAATAATCCATTTTGTCTCTCCCCCCGTTTTCAGTTCGTTTTTCTCCACCAGTTCAGGCCCACTGTGACGTTTCCTTCTCCAGGTCGATGTTCATCATGGGTGATACTCGTAGGATTGTTCAGCGTCGCGTTGTCATTTTGGTCCAAATGTTTAAAAAAATGCTCTGTTCTAGTGTGATGCAGCTCCAAAGTAGAGACCACAGACTGGTTCAGTCCTGGTTTAGTCCTGCTTTAGTCCTGCTTTAGTCCTGCTTTAGTCCTGCTTTAGTCCTGCTTTAGTCCTGGTTTAGTCCTGGTTTAGTCATGCTTTAGTCCTGCTTTAATCTTGCTTTAGCCCTGCTTTAGCCCTGCTTTAGTCCTGCTTTAGCCCTGCTTTAGTCCTGCTTTAGTCCTGCTTTAGCCCTGCTTTAGTCCTGCTTTAGTCCTGCTTTAGTCCTGCTTTAGCCCTGCTTTAGTCCCGCTTTAGTCCTGCTTTAGCCCTGCTTTAGCCCTGCTTTAGTCCTGCTTTAGCCCTGGTTTATTCCTGCTTTAGCCCTGGTTTAGTCTTGTTTTAGCCCTGTTTTAGCCCTGCTTTAGCCCTGCTTTAGTCCTGCTTTAGCCCTGTTTTAGTCCTGGTTTAGCCCAGCTTTAGTCCTGCTTTAGCCCTGCTTTAGTCCTGCTTTAGTCCTGCTTTAGCCCTTCTTTAGCCCTGCTTTAGTCCTGCTATAGACCTGGTTTAGCCCTGCTTTAGCCCTGCTTTAGCCCTGCTTTAGTCCTGCTTTAGCCCTGCTTTAGCCCTGCTTTAGCCCTGCTTTAGTCCTGCTTTAGCCCTGCTTTAGCCCTGGTTTAGCCCTGCTTTAGTCCTGCTTTAGTCCTGCTTTAGCCCTGCTTTAGCCCTGCTTTAGCCCTGCTTTAGCCCTGCTTTAGCCCTGCTTTAGTCCTGCTTTAGTCTTGCTTTAGTCCTGCTTTAGTCTTGCTTTAGTCTTGCTTTAGTCCTGCTTTAGCTCTGCTTTAGCCCTGCTTTAGCTCTGCTTTAGCCCTGCTTTAGCCTTGCTTTAGTCCTGCTTTAGCTCTGCTTTAGCCCTGCTTTAGCTCTGCTTTAGCCCTGCTTTAGCCCTGCTTTAGCCCTGCTTTAGTCCTGCTTTAGTCCTGCTTTAGTCCTGCTTTAGTCCTGCTTTAGTCCTGCTTTAGTCCTGCTTTAGTCCTGCTTTAGTCCTGCTTTAGTCCTGCTTTAGTCCTGCTTTAGCCCTGCTTTAGCCCTGCTTTAGCCCTGCTTTAGTCCTGCTTTAGTCCTGGTTTGGTCCTGCTTTAGCCCTGCTTTAGTCCTGTTTTAGTCCTGCTTTAGCCCTGCTTTAGCCCTGCTTTAGTCCTGCTTTAGTCCTGCTTTAGTCCTGCTTTAGTCCTGCTTTAGTCCTGCTTTAGTCCTGCTTTAGTCCTGCTTTAGTCCTGCTTTAGTCCTGCTTTAGCCCTGCTTTAGCCCTGCTTTAGTCCTGCTTTAGCCCTGCTTTAGCCCTGCTTTAGTCCTGCTTTAGTCCTGCTTTAGTCCTGCTTTAGTCCTGCTTTAGCCCTGCTTTAGCCCTGCTTTAGCCCTGCTTTAGCCCTGCTTTAGCCCTGCTTTAGCCCTGCTTTAGCCCTGCTTTAGCCCTGCTTTAGTCCTGCTTTAGTCTTGCTTTAGTCTTGCTTTAGTCCTGCTTTAGCTCTGCTTTAGTCCTGCTTTAGCTCTGCTTTAGCCCTGCTTTAGCCCTGCTTTAGCCCTGCTTTAGTCCTGCTTTAGTCTTGCTTTAGTCTTGCTTTAGTCCTGCTTTAGCTCTGCTTTAGTCCTGCTTTAGCTCTGCTTTAGCCCTGCTTTAGCCCTGCTTTAGCCCTGCTTTAGCCCTGCTTTAGCCCTGCTTTAGTCCTGCTTTAGTCCTGCTTTAGTCCTGCTTTAGCCCTGCTTTAGCCCTGCTTTAGCCCTGGTTTAGTCCTGCTTTAGTCCTGCTTTAGTCCTGCTTTAGTCCTGCTTTAGTCCTGCTTTAGTCCTGGTTTAGTCCTGGTTTAGTCATGCTTTAGTCCTGCTTTAATCTTGCTTTAGTCGTGGTTTAGTCCTGGTTTAATCCTGGTTTAGTCCTGGTTTAGTCCATGCGGCGCTTTGTTGTCATGGTGTAATAATACTTTCTTGGCTCTGAAGTGAAGGCGTTTGCTCACAGCAGCTCCTGAAGACGTGTGTTTGTTTCTCGAGAGCTGCAGCTCACCTATGATGCCGGGGCTGGAGGGGTTGGAGCAGGGCTTGGCTCCCTCCAGCAGAACCTCTGAGCCTTTGGTCAGAGGGCCGTCGATAAACATGTCTCCGTCGTCCACGTCGTCGCACACTCCCCCGATCTGGAGGAAGTGAAGCTCTCCACCTGCAACGTTCAACACAAACATGAAGCCACCGACTGAATCTGAAATAAAACCGTCTAATAACTCCCAACGCTAAAGGAGCAGTTTAAACGGATCAGAAAAACTAAAGTTAAGCCTCATATTCATATTCAACGGCTTCAACCTGGAGTTATTTACAGAATATCAGAATGTCCTGGAGCTGAAAGAACTGGTTCCAAAAGTTTAAGTCAGTTCTGAAAGATTTAAGGTATTTCTAAATGCATTTTGTCCAAATACTGTAGTTCCTGAGGCAAACACTGGCTGCAGAGATAAATGGACACAGCGTTCCAGACAATTCCTATTCCCAATATGAACCTGGCTCCAAAGAGAGTTTTTCCCACAGCCAAGTGTCCCGCTGTAGGTGTGTGGAGCTTCACACACATTTACACAGAAAAACTTTCACCGGGAGCTCCACAGACCCACAGGGCAGAACTTCCAGCTGTTCCCTCCGTGAAGTCGCCCCATCAAACTCAAACCTACAAAAACTATGTCCATCGTTTGTGCTTCTTTAGTTTTGGAGAAATTAACGATTCTTTTACAGGTCAAACTGGGGTCAGACCCACAGGAAGAAGAAAAATGCTCGAAAACGGCCAAAATGGAGTCAGTGGTTTGTATTTGGTTTTGTGCTGTGACAGTTTCATTTGTGTGAGTTTATTTCTAAAATTATTCATTATTATTTCTGCGATAATTACAGGACAGCTGATGGCTGTAAATTCTGCAAAACTCGTAGCGTTAAACAACCTGAGGCTGTGGAAAACTCTGTATTATTATAAAATCTGAATCAAAAGCAAATAACTAAAGACTGAGACAGACTTTCCCACAGCCTCAGGTCGTTTCTCGTCACGAGTTTTGCTAAAGTCGCCGCCGTCAAACTGTCAACATCGCAGAAATAATAATGAATCATTTTAGAAATAAACTCACACAAATGAAATTGTCACAGCACAAACCAAATACAAATGTTTTGTATCATTTTCTGCTGTTTCGATCACTGCATTTGTATTTTTCCTCTTCCTGTGGGTCTGACCCCAGTTTGACCTGTAACAGAATCGTTAATTTCTCCAAAACTAAAGCAGCACAAACCAAACTTTCTGCAGCACAAATGACTGACGTAGTTCTTGTGCAGGTTTGAGTTTGATGGGGCGACGAAAAAGATCTGTTCACCCCTATAACTGCGGCCTCAATTAGCTTCATTTGACTGGCTCCAAATGTTTATAAAACCTGAACTCTGAAATACAAAGTGTCTGGTGGAAGGAACAGAACATCGACTACAGTTTTCCTCTCGATCAGTGTCAGGCTTTCAGTACTCGAGCCTGGTTCTGGTTGGTAAACCTGCTCGGTGCTGACCTCTGGTGGCGGCGCAGAGGCGGTCGGTGCCGGAGCAGTAGGTCACGGACACAAACGGGTCGGTCTCGTCGCTCGTCCCTTCCCTCTTCGGCGGCTCCACTTTGGCCAGGACCTCGAGCGTGGACAGGTCCAGGATCATGATGAACCCGGCTCTGCTCGTCACCACCAAGTGCCCCAGACCCACCACCTGCAGGACGCATGCGCACATCAGGAGCCCGGGATCCACTCCAGGCGGCATTACCCGGGGCGTGACGCTAACTGGAGGCACTGCTCTGTCTGAGGCTCTGCTAGACTTAAATCTGAGCTCGTAAGAACAGATTTAAGTGAACTAGAACAGGTCAGTGTCAAATCAAACTCAAAAACAGAACCGTGAACTGTTATTTGAGAGATTTGTTTAAACTTTACGGGTGAACTACACAATTTGACCAGACACGGCCACAATTATATTTGAGATTTGACCTAGTTTGGCCATTTTTTAGGTTTAAAATTTTACTTCCTGGTTGGAAATCATGACATAACAACATAACAACAGGAAGTTGTCGTGTTTAAAGGAAAAATGTGCTTTGCTTGTGTAAATGTGGCAGAATTTTTGGGCAGGATTCTCCCAGTTTGATGTCATCCGTGTGGGATTTTTAACACCTTTTCCAACTTTTCTTCACAAAATGCTTCTTGATTTGTGTAAAACTATCTTTTATATTTACAACAGGTCTAAGATCACCAGATTAATTTTTAAAAATGACAAAAACATCCTTTACAGTCAGATAAAACTGAGATTAAAGTCTAATTTGAGTTTCAGACAGAGCAGTGCCTCCAGTTACCACAGCCCCGGTGAATGTTCATGACATCAGGAGAAAGGTTTAGAAATGTTATCAAAACTATTTATGGTTCTAAAATGGACATTAGGCCTGTAGTGGACTGAATAAACTCCTGTTGGACTCATCTAAAACTATTATTTATACAGAAAAACGAACGAGGAAACAGTGGATTTATATAAAGACAGATTAAACATATGAATCATGAGGTTAATCTGACTTTGTACAGAAAAATACCAAAAAATAACAAATCTTCAGCTCCCTCACATTTAATTTCTGCTGCTGCTCATCTAAAGAAAATGATTTGTCAATTAAAACATTTTGATCGATTTAAGGCCACAAAACACCACAGGATTTTTCAGCTAAACGATTTTAAACGTGCGACAAAAGCACAAACCCCACAGACACGAGGAGAATCTTCAAACGCTCCCAGATGCAGCAGGATCTGTGTGAGGAGCACAGGATCTAAAGCTGTGAGGCTGTTTCCTGTCTGCAGTAAAACCAGTCGCTCTGAGACTCTGAAGTGTTCAGAGATCAGACTCTGCACTTCCACTTTAGACACAAGTCAAACTGTGGGATTATTGTGTGGGAAATGTGCAGCGACACTTCAGATCCAGGATTTTTAAAGCAAAAAAGAGGAGATAAAGTCCACAGGAAGTAGAGTCACTGTGGCTGATCTGTGGCTGTGGACGGAAACAAACACACGGGAGGAACTATCCAGACTTTTACAGTTAAAGAACGAAGAAAACTGGATTCACAGAGCGGGTTTGTGGACTGGGGGCAGGATTTACGGAGGATAAATTCTGTGGATAATGTGGAGACGCTGCACTTTAAATTTAACACTTTACGAGAGGTGAGGGATAAAGTCTGAACATTCTTATCATTATATCCGGAGTTTGTTTGTTGCGTCTCTGTGTTCATCACTCCTCTGCCTCTGACGCTCTGTTTTATCGGCCGTTATCGTAGCGTCGCTGATGTTTAGCGGTTACGATCTGACACCACAGACGAGGTGGCTCCAAAAATCACACACGGCAGGTCTCGCCTCACGACTCGGGAAGAAGAAATCGCAGCTAAAATCTGGTAAAATCTCCTGTCGTGTGTGGCGGCCTTAAAGGGACACTCTGGAATTTCGGACATAGAGCCTCATTTCCTCGTGAGCCAGACTGTCCGTGTGAACGTCTGTGTCCACTCAATCATTTTAGAGTCAAACCGACCGCTGCATCTGAAGGATTTGGGTCTGAGCAGCAGCAGTGAGTTGTTCTTCCTGACAGAAGCTCGACAGCAGCGACTGATATATGAGGAAATAGAACCTCAACATGAGACGATTCATGAGACACAGGGTTCCTACAGGGTCTTAAAAGCTTTGAATTTATGAATTTGGAAATAATACCTTAAAAAGACCTGAAAAAGTCTTGAAATTTTATATCTGGGTCTTAAAATTTGTGCAGTAACTTCTCCATATCACATTTCTCCTCAAAATTTGTCAACCGTCATTATTTGGTTAAATATCGTCGCCTGAATAAAAAGCGGCGGAAACAATAATCGAGGTGGTGACGCACCCGGGTCCAAATCCTCTGAACACGACACTGAAGATCTACAGAACCACAACAAACAAACTGAGCAGAAGAGAAGAACCAACGACGATCGACGAAAAGTTTGATTAACGCCGTTCTGTCGTTTTTTTAACGTTGGTTTGACGTTACCAAGTGACCCATTTCCCACGAGAGTCTCTACTCCCCAGATTCATTTGTTTGAGGAATAAATAAACACATTCAAGAATTTAGTTTTTCTTTGCCGGTACTTCTATGAAATGCAGCGTGAAACAGGTGTTACATTTATATAAATGGCCTTAAAAAGAGTTTAACTTGAAAAAACCTGCAGGAGCTGGGTTAGTTTGATTTCAGCCCTGATCCTGTGACACAGACGTTCACAGGGACAGTCTGCAGTTCTAATAGTTTCCTCGGGTCTGTGGAGTGGCTCAGACTGTTTTTAGTGGCAGGACGACTGTGGCCATTGACCTGCACTAGCCCAGCACCAGCACCTCTGCAAATACAAGGACTGGAGGAAGATTTAAACAAGTGTCTCCACACGTCTCCAACGCTCTGGACATGAGGAACTATGAACTAAACTCACACCTGACACTTTACGACTCCATTGGCGATTATCAGACTAAATTACAGTCCTGCAGTATAATATTCTGTAAACTAGGGATGGGCGTGATTAGTCAATTAATCGATCATTAATTATTTCGTCGATAACGTTCATGTTTAATCGACAAACCGAATGTAGGCTGCTGTGCGTAGCTAAAGTCTTGAATTGCAATGAATTTCACTGTGTGGCCGCAAAAAATGTGGCCACTGAGCCTCGCCTACTGTTACCTGAGAGTAAGTCAAACGTAATCATGGAGGTGACGGGGAAGTGCAGCGTGGGAACATTTTGATTTAAAAATGAGCACGTTAGCCGTCATTACTGTCAAGGCGTATATAAGTACAACTCCTCCACAACACTAATGATGTTCCACTTGAACACAGAGGAGCTGCGGTGCACAACGAGCAGAGAGAATCGCCCAGCTCATTGGCAAGATGACTGATCTGTTATTATCACATTTACCTGTTATTAGGGTCAGTTATGTTTTGGCACTGGCTCCAAACTGTTCCGCAGCTCAGGTTTGTGCAAAACGCCTGAATTTAAGTCCAGTGCATCTGCCAACAGTTGTCCTGCTAATACAGACCTCCTCGCAGAGAAACACGCTGTATTTTTATGTTTTCATTGCATTTAACATATAAAAGTATAATAATAGGACACAAGGAAAAGATTTGGAGTTGCACATGAGCCATGTGGTTTTAACTTTTGTTTCTGTCAGAGTAAATAAATGTGCCGAAGCTGCAGTAAACACACTGTCATCGCAAACGGGCTGATGTGGCTCTGTAGCAGTTATATGCTGTGAAGTTCAGTTTATTTATGCAGATTACTAATAGTAATAATAATGATGATCATTTTAATCTAAAAACGTAAAAAGGCATTTGTTTACTCTGCACCTTTTGCATGGAATATGCTACAGAAAGACTGGAAACTGATTTAATTTCCTTGAGCACATTTAAATCCAAACTGAGCTTCTGAGACCAATTCCACAATCGGCACTTGTTTTTCATAACGTCTTTAAACTTTTATGTCTTATCTGTGTAAATATGTAACTGTGTTCTGTGTTTGCTGCTGCCTCTTGGCCAAGACTCCCTTGAAAAGAGGTTCTTAATCTCAATGGGATATTTCCTGGTTAAATAAAATAAAAAAGTGAATCGATTGTTAATTCTCCCAACTATCGGTTAAGAAAATGTAATGGAATTCCCATCCCTACAGTAAAGGTTATATAAGCACCTCCGCCCTCCTCGCCGCCGGCCCCAGCGGCGTCTGAGGCGAGCTCTTGCCGCTCTTCGGCGCTCCGTTTTTGGGCGTCTCGTCCTGGCTCTCCTCGCTGTCCTCCTCCCGACTGTCCAACACGTCGGGCGGCAGCAGAATTAAAGACGTGATGGCGTCGAGCGGGTCGCTGATCTGCTGCAGCTTCACGGGCTCCTCGTCTAAAGTGACTATGCGCGTGGAGTAGTTCAGCTTGTACAGCGCCAAATACCCTCCGCCCTGGGTGAGCGATCTCTGCGGGTGCTCCTCCTGGTCGCTCGGGGGTAATATTAACTGCGTTTGACTACCTGTTTTGGGAAGGCTCTCCACGCCGTTGTGCAAACTGTCCGCTTTGCTCAGGGCCGAGTGCAGTCTGTTCAGATTATTCAAAGCTTCTACTTGATTGGTTGCGGTGAGCGACTCGGCGCCACAGTTGGGCTGCAGTCCGATTAGAAGGTGCACGCCATCGTAACACGGCGTTATGGAATCCACGTACAGATTTTCGTTTTCTAGCGCTTTGGGTAAACGTAAGCATTGCACTAAAGACCCGGGTTTGGGGAAGGGGGTGGAGGCGTTAGCCGCGGACGCTAACGTGCTCCATTTGTCCACGTGTCCGTCTAAAGCGGCTAAGTTCCCCGCTGCGTCTGCAAACTGCTGGATGTAGGTGATGGGAGGGTCCTGCAGGAGGAGCTGTTCATGAGAATCGAACTCCATCTCGATTATCTGCGGCACAGTGAAGCCCTCCTCGTGATTACTCATTAAATTATTCATTTGCGTAAAAACTTGTCCCGTGCTTTTGTCGTCCACCTCGCGGATGCTGTACAGGAGCAGGACGGGGACGGACCGCCGGGCGTTGGGTCCGGAGGGGGCGGGGCTGGTGGGCTGGGAGTCGTGCGAGGCGGCGGTCTGAGCGTTCTCGATGTCCATGGCGCCGTGGTCGTGCAGGGCGTCGGCGCGGCGCGGGCAGGCGGCGGTGGCGGCGGGCGTGGCGTTGGGGGCGGCGCGGTAACTCAGCAGACCTCCGGCTAACAGGCAGGGGAAGGGAATGTTGTGGTGCTCCGGGGGGCGGTCCTTGGGTTTGGCCTGGCCCAGGGGCTTGGAGGGCTGGGTCAGAGACGGGGGATTGGCCCCGAGCTCCTCCAGGTCCTTCACCGTGTCCTCCAGCACGCTCGCCACCACCTCCCACTGCAGCTTCTCCGGCTGCTGGAGGACGGAGAGCGCCGAGACGGAGAGGTGCACGTCCATGCTGTCCCACTGAGACTGAGGGCCTGGAGACAGAGGAACAGGAGAGTTTATGCTCGGGCTGGAGGATAAAATGATCTAAACATGTTGGATTATTTTACAAAGTGAGACACCTTATCCCTCTGGAAGCACTAATAGCTCTGAATCCATCTCTATTTGAATGGCATCTAAATGACTGCAACCTCATATGGTGCAACACTTATCCAAGTTCTTGTCAAATTAGTGACTCTTCAAAAGAAAGTGATTCGTGCTCTATCACGGTCTGACTGTAATTCTCCCTCTGATCCTCTCTTTTACAGGTTCAAGCTTCTGAAGCTCACTGAGAGCAGCGTTTTCCATAATGCTGCATGATGTACAGTGTAGTAAACAAACGAAATGATCGACTCTGCAGCTCATTCCCAAAGCTGTTGCTCCTCACAAACACAATGCACGAGCAAAACATCATCTACATCTACAACTGACATCCACCAGCTTTAGTGTAACATGTAAAGAGTGTTTGGAACGACATGGAGAAGCTCCATCAAACCATCTTCATCCCGAAACATATTTCAAATATATTTGATACATTATACTGAAGCATAAACCCAAAGACTAAAGAACTGGAATCACAATGTCATTCAGACACATGTCCTGTTCTTCTTACTGCACTGGTGATGATGCTGTGATGGACCAAACCATTTCCTGGACACAAAGGAGCTTCAGGGTGTTAATGGGCTGATGGGGTGAATGGGTTTATGGGTCAGAATATTGTCACGTTTGGGCCTTTCATGAGCTGTTGGAGCTTCTTGGGTGTTTCCCTTTTACAAAATTGTTAAAGCTGAAATACTTGCACATTTTCTTTGTATCTTTGTAAATAAAGAAGATGATGATAGACACTTTTAGGGCGGAAGTGATGAAAAAAGCTGCGCCCATTTTGGCAACAGAATTGTCATTGTTCCCTGTTCATTCCGACTCGTTCAGACTGAACGCGGACAGAAGACGGAGATAAAAACATTTTCAGCACCAAAGTGTCTGGTTGTTCTGCGTGTGTTTGTCAGAATCGATATTCTACTGACGGACTAAAGTTTGAAAGTTTCACTCACTGATCGCACGAGGATCTGACAGTCAGACACAGTTTGTCAAAGATCAGTTTGTTGAGGAAATATTCTCGATCTTTTGACGATAATAATTCACAGAGCTCGAGCTGAGTTCTGCCGCACTTCTGTTGCCAAAATGCACCGAGTCCACGTCACCACTGTTTACCAACACTAAAGTGTCTGTGAGCTGGGAGAAACTACTCCATTTTGTTACTTAAATAAAAGTACAAATATTGGAGCTACTAAAAATCCTCAAGTAAAAGTATCACATGAAAAAATCTACTTAAGTTAAAAGTGTTAAAGCACCTCTTTAAAATGTACTTAAAGCTTTTGGCACAGATCTAATAAGGCTTCAGACTTTGTGATTTTGATTCAGTATTGTTCAAACCAAATGCATTTTTTTTCCCAGTTGTCTGCTTAAATTATTAAAAATAACCCCTCAGGCTTTTCAGCAGGTCTCAAACTATAATAAAAATATGTTCACTTTTCAATGGACCCCATTTTACACAAGATCACCCAGATTCTCCATGTTTTTTCACAGTTTTCCCATACTGGCAAACATAACACAGGTCAAATGCTTGTACATATTTACATATAAGCTTAAGTCTGTGCTTATTGTGAGATTATACTTTAAAATAATCGAAAAAATTTAATTGAAATTGAATTGAAGATTGAAAGTTTGTTGAAAAATGTAGTGAAGCAGAAAGTACAGACACCTGCTCTCAAATGTAGTCAAGTAAAAGTAAAGTTTCCTCTTGTCCTTAAGTAAAGTACAAATACCTTAAATGTAAATGTACATAAGTCCTGTAGTACTTTTACTGTGTCACCTTCCACCACTGTGACTATAATCGTTACGTAATCATGGTTTTCTGGACTAACTGGACTTTGTGAACTTTTGATTTCACAAACACAAAACTCTTTATTTCAGTGGAACGGCACAAAACGCAGCACGTCACTGCCCTAAACTGGGTCAGAGCAAAGTCCTGTCTGCATAAATCAAACAGAGGAGTTTCATTAGGGGAGGAGGGACTTTACCTGTTACAGACTCTGATCTGGAATGATCTTCACTGTCCGAGTCCTCCAGCTGATCGTCACTGTGAACACATGAAGCAGAATGTGAGGGTTTATTCTGCATAAAGACAAAGAGCTGTGAGACGTCTGCTCCCTCCAGGTGCAGAACAGTCACCGTAAATACTATAACCACTCAATACAGATTAGGTTTAGGCGGTAATCCGGTGTCCCGCAATATCAGAAAGTATCATCAGTATCAGTATCACCGTCATTATGAAAATCTGCGTCAGGAGCTAAACCCACAGCAGGACTTTCTCTCTCCGCTCTCTCTCCTCTTCAAACGTGGTTCCGCTCGGAGATTTCCCTCCACACGCAACGAGGAAGAAGAAAAAAACCTGACTGACGCTTCATGTGCGACGTTGAGCCCAAAAGTTTGTGATGGAGACGTTTTACTGAAGCCGAGAGTCGAGAGGGGACGAGGCTGAAGAGGAGAAAGTTCCCGAGGGTGAAGTCAGACTTTCACGGAGGAGACGGTAAAGAACAATTTATGGTTCTGATCCAAACGTGTTTGTGTGGACGTGCGGCTCCTACAGCGTCCGACCTGCACCTCCCGAACTTTCTAACGACGCCTCAAAACGCCGCAGACATAAGGGCTGTGATTGGTCCTCTGCACCGCTCTGCATCTCCTCCTCATTCTAGACTCTGAGGAATAATGTGTTTAATGCAGCTTTAAACATTTGTTTACGTTTTACACAAACCAAACTTCAAACCTCATGGCTCATTTGCATACAGCTCATTTGCATACAGCTCATTTGCATACAGTATAAGCGCTGATAAAAACAGCTCGTCCTCTGATGCTGATGCGATCGAACGCGCTGCAGAGTTTGGTTTGATCAGAACTTGTGCCTCATCTTCAAATCTAAAGCTGCGACTCTGTTTCTGAAGGTTTAGGAGCAGAAACAGAGTAATTCTGAATTAGTCACAGTAAAACTGTAAACTCCAGGAAAACACGAGACGGTTTAACAGGATCAAAATGTGGATACTGCCCAAACCAACTGCAGACAGATGGGACAGTTACTTTTGGGGGTCATTATTTATCATGGAGACTTTTTCCTTGTATTAGTGTGAATTTTACTGAAATATGATGAGATTTGAGCTGCAGGGGGTTCAATTATGAGCTCCTGTGACTCATTATAAACAGACTGACGCCTTAAGTCAGACCTGGGCCTTGTGCAGGTCTGGGGCCACATATGTCCCTGTAGTCCACTCTCATTTGCTCATTTGGAATCACAAAATAAACATATATCATTTTACCTCATGTATCTTTTAATTTTATCTCAAATTAAACCTTTTTTCTCGTGTAAATCATTTGAACAGGTCATACAGGCTTTTAACTCGTTTAGACGACTGTAACACACTTTTCCATCAGCCTCCTGCACTTTCTCGCTCACAGTTAGTCCAAAATTCTGCTGCACGACTTTTAACTGGAAGCAAAAAACACAAGCACATTCCCCCGATTTTAGTGTCGTTGCACCGGCTTCCAGTTCGTTTTAGAGTTGATTTTAAGATTTTCTTGTTTGTTTTTAAAGCTTTAAATGTTCTGGCCCCACAGAAGGTCTCAGACCTCATCCAGATTTACTCCTCTGAGCCCGAGCTGAGGTCTGAGGTCCAGCTCCAGCTCGTGGGGCCAAAGTCGAGACTTAAAACCCGGGGTTTTAAGTAAACTGTGAAACGCTCTGCCCTGTCACGTCCCAACAGCCCCAACAGTCGAGTGTTTTAAGTCTCGTCTTAAAACCCACTTTTACTCTCCGGCCTTTAACACTGCGTGAGTTTGTTTGCTCCTCCGTGTCTTTTATCTATTTTATTTGATTTATTTAATGCTACTTTGTGATTTTTACGGCGTTGCTTTAATTTGATTTGACTGGTTTTATTGTTTTAGGACTGGTGTGACCGAATTTGAGCTTTTCTTTTAGTTTTATCTTATTTATGTGCAGCACTTTGGAAACTGCACTGTTTTTATTTTATTTTTTTATGACATTTTTTGTTGGGCAGCCTCATTTTTTCATTGCTTAGTCATGACATAAACTCTTCCCAGTCTGAGCAGCGTCAGAACACTGCGATTTACTGATTTTTATAAAGAAACACAGTGCATATTGTGCAGAGTGAAGCGTTTCCTCTGTGCTCTGTGGTGTTGGTGTTCAGGTGTACGCAGAGTTACCTGTCGCCCTCGAGCTTGGGCAGGTCGGAGCAGGACTCCTCTAACCAGGCCAGGGTGGGTCTCCTGGACTCGCTGAGGCCCTGGCTCTGCTCCCCGCTGCAGACCAGCAGCTGGCGCAAGATCACCGGGTCGTACGGGTTCAGGTCGAACTTAAGGTGCACCTGGAAAAGTAACGGAGGAAAAACGTTTCGTTTAAGAAGAATAACGGCCCCTGGTTTAGTCCCCCTGGTCTAGTCCCCGGTCTCTAGTCCCCGGTCTCTAGTCCCCGGTCTCTAGTCCCCGGTCTCTAGTCCCCGGTCTCTAGTCCCCGGTCTCTAGTCCCCGGTCTCTAGTCCCCGGTCTCTAGTCCCCGGTCTCTAGTCCCCGGTCTCTAGTCCCCGGTCTCTAGTCCCTGGACTAGCCTCTGGTCTAGAGTTCCCGGTCTAGTCCCCGGTCTAGTCCCGGTCTAGTCCCGGTCTAGTCCCCCGGTCTAGTCCCCGGTCTCTAGTCCCGGTCTCTAGTCCCCGGTCTCTAGTCCCCGGTCTCTAGTCCCTGGACTAGCCTCTGGTCTAGAGTTCCCGGTCTAGTCCCCGGTCTCATCCCTGGACTCGTCCCTGGACTCGTCCCTGGACTCGTCCCTGGACTCGTCCCTGGTTTAGTACCCGGTCTACAGTCCCTGGACTCGTCCCTGGTTTAGTACCCGGTCTACAGTCCCTGGTCTAGTCCCTGGTCTAGTCCCTGATCTAGTCACTGGTCTCGTTCGTAGTTCAGTCCAGTTTTAGTCCCATTTTAGTCCTGTTTTAGTCCTGTTTTAGTCCCGTTTTAGTCCCGTTTCAGTCCCGTTTTAGTCCCGTTTTAGTCCCGTTTTAGTCCCGTTTCAGTCCCGTTTTAGTCCCGTTTTAGTCCCGTTTTAGTCCCGTTTCAGTCCCGTTTTAGTCCAGTTTCAGTCCCGTTTTAGTCCCGTTTCAGACCCGTTTCAGACCCGTTTCAGTCCAGTTTTAGTTCCGTTATAGTTCCATTTTAGTCGTGTTTTAGTCCCGTTTCAGACCCGTTTTAGTCCCGTTTCAGACC
Organism: Odontamblyopus rebecca; assembly: GCA_030686955.1. Taxonomy (NCBI): domain Eukaryota; kingdom Metazoa; phylum Chordata; class Actinopteri; order Gobiiformes; family Gobiidae; genus Odontamblyopus; species Odontamblyopus rebecca. Next base: position 40,138,678 of record CM060662.1, on the reverse strand, counting down.
CGTTTCAGTCCAGTTTTAGTTCCATTATAGTTCCATTTTAGTCGTGTTTTAGTCCCGTTTCAGTCATGTTTTAGTCGTGTTTTAGTCCCGTTTCATTCATGTTTTAGTTGTGTTTTAGTCGTGTTTTAGTCCCGTTTTAGCACAAACCTTCATCATCTTGGAGACGTCCCAGATGCAGACCTTGCCCCTCCTGGTGGCGGCGGCGAGGAACTGCGGGCAGGAGCCGAAGCCGTAGCAGGAGATGGGGTCGGACAGGTCGGGGCTGTTGGGCAGCTGCGCGGGGCTCGTGGCCAAAGTCACCGACAGGGGGACGTTCTGCGTGTGCTCCCCTTTCACGAACGGGCAGTTTGGGGAGTGACGCTCGTGCTCGGACCTGCAGGAGGGAACCAACGGATTCAAACAGAAATGAAACATGTTTATTTGTAAAACACCAGATGGATTTGGCCTCGCCTGGATTTTGTTCTTAATTTTGCTAAAACTGCCCCTTTTACCCCCTAATGAAGTCTTCTACCTCCTTTTTTTCCACAATCTACTGTAGTTGTGTCATGTGGCTGTGATAAACCAGGTCTAAACCAGGTCTAAACCAGGTCTAAACCAGGTCTAAACCAGGTCTAAACCAGGTCTAAACCAGGTCTAAACCAGGTCTAAACCAGGTCTAAATCAGGTCTAAACCGGGACTGTGTTTTTAAACTGTAATTTGTATTTGTGTGATTTGAGATTTGTGTCATTTTCCATGTGTGTGAGAATTAACTCCACTTAGAGCGACTTTTTCCCTCGTTATAAACACACAGTCAGAGGAGTCGACCATCTTGACTCACTTCACTCTTTGGCAAAGTTTGGCTCCATCAAAATGGACGGAGCGCATGAGTTTGGGGAAAACAAAGTTCCTATTGGACACTCGTTTTGCTCACATCATCACACAGCGTGAGTGTGACGTAGGATAATCCTGGAAATATGCTCAGAAAGCTGCAACTCTCTGCTTTTCAAGGGGGGAAAAGTGTGTTTCAATCTTTCATTGCCTTTTCTGTGGCAGCGCCCAGATTGTGGAATAACCTTCCTCTTCCTGTCAGATCCTCTCAGTCCGTAACGCAGTTCAAGACTAGATTGAAAACTCATTTCTTTTCCCTGGCATTTAATACTAGTTAGTCAGTTTATCTTGTTTTATTAGGTTATTATTTTTTTTTTTTTTTTTTTTTTTTTTTTCTCTTTTGTCCTCATATGGTGTTGTTTATGCATATGTTTGTTATCCTCTATGTGAAGCACTTTGGTCAACTGAAGTTGTTTTAAATGTGCTATAGAAATAAACTTGACTTGACTTGACTTTCATGGTTGGAAAGTTCTGCTCAGTTTTATAAAACATATTCTCTTATTTATTGTATATGAAACCATCGGGCTGGAAGGGTTTTCAAGGCGTCAAAATAAATAAATGATAGTTTCAATTTGCCCAGTTTAAAGGTGGACTAAGTTTTCCGCAGGGGTCCACTACCTGCTCGTCTCCATGTAAATATTATGTCATCCCCTTCCCTGGTTGGATGTGGCACAGTAGGGAATTAAAGCAGAACTAACAAACGTTCAGCTGCTTTTATGAGACTAAAGGCATTTTCTTGCTTTCTTTTTCTTCTGTTTTTATTTTATTTTGAAACGAGGCAGTGTTTTCAAGGTCTATAAAGTCTATAAAGACGGCTACGTTTGAGTACATGAGAGATAAATACGTTTAATATTCAGGGAGACGAGAAGGTGGTGGATCATTCTCCCAGAAAAGTTACGCAGTGCAGGTTTACATAAGTATAAATGCAAACAAAATCCTCCTGTTTCTGTTTTCTAGTGTTTTCTGTGCTGATGGAGGCGCATTGTAAAAGGAGGTGGAGTTTAACAGTGAGTGAAGGTGAGTGAAGGTGAACGTTCTGACCAGGGCTCGTCCGTGGGCTCCCAGCAGACCAGACACACGCTGCAGGTGAAGCACATGGCCCTGTCGTCACCTGTCGACGCCGGCTGCAACAGGAAACAGGAAACACGGTCAGTCACACGTCTCCAAGCGCACACCCACTTTCCCTTTGTTTAGTCTCTGATAATGCCTTAAATCTTCCCTTTCACTTGACTTTTAGCCGTGAGAGTCGACTGTTTTATCCGTTAGGTTTAGTTCTGTATTAAAGTGCGGTTCCCTGATCACAGAACTCCATTTGGATCAGAAAGGTTTAGTTCTGGTGGGATGCATCTTTTGAGAAGCCGCAGTTCTAAAAGTACTGGTAGAATGACAAAAATATGAAATCAAGTAAATAGTTTCGTTTTGTTTAGTCTTTATTTGTCAGGGACCGTGTACAAAATTCCTGAATCTTTCTAAAAGAAGAGCTGAACTGCAGCAGATTTAGCTCCTGCTACTTTCCCTCTGCAGGATCTTTGTGGAATCGTACAGTTTCTGTTTGTTGTGGACGTGTGGATCGAGTCGTCTGTTCTGAGCAAAGTTTGATCAGTGTTTTCAAGGGAGGAGCAGCTTTATTCATCATGTTGAACAGAGTTTTTAGATTTGAAAATAGAATTGTCAAAACTGAGCAATTTATATTTCCTGAGAATGTTGCAGTGGTGATAACGAATAATAATAATACAAATACACATTCTGAAGCCAACTTTGGGAACTGAATCAGACTCTTTACATGTTAGAAATGATGTTAAAATCTGGTCTTGTCTCGTTGTCATGGGCCTGATCTCCTGTCTCGTCTTGTGGAAACTGTGTCTTGTCCCACCTCAGTTAGTTCTATTACATTTTATTATTCTATTCTATATCTTATTACATTTTTATATCTGTATTTTATTATATTTTTGACTATATTGTTTACTATTTCCCTTGTATTTGCAAACACTTTAACAGTTCTGTTTATTGCTGCTGTTAGTACTTCTTGAATATCTGAGCGAGTCAAACGGTTCTTCTCATCCTGAGCGTTTCACTGCACTGTCGACCTCGTGTTGAACCTGCATACGACAAATAAATAATCTTGATTCTTCTTGTTTTCTGTTTAAATGCAGGTACCTGGTGATAGAACCCGGCCTGGGCCATGGGATATTACTGTATTATTATATTTTAGATTATATTATGTTGTTATCTTATATTATGTTATGTTATATTATGTTATGTTGTTATATTATATTATATGAAGTTGTATGTTTAAATGCAGGTACCTGGTGATAGAACCCAGCCTGGGCCATGGGGTCGGGCTGTGCCCATCTGTACCCGGCGTGAGGCCACGAGGTGAAAGTCTCTCTGCGGTTCGCCTCACTGTACATCAACGACCTGCAAACACACAAACACACACACACACACACACACACACACACACACAAACACACACACAAACACACACACACAAACACACACACACACACACAAACACACACACATACACAAACACACACACACACACACACACACACACACACACACACACACACACACAAACACACACACACACACACACACAAACACACACACACACACAAACACACACACACACACACAAACACACACACACACACACAAACACACACAAACACACACCAAATCTGAATAAAAAGAAATCTGAACAATGAAAACCCCTCAGGAGAGCGTCTGTTACCAGAGCAACCCGGAGGTAAACACACAGAACAGAACACGGTGCAGCTCCGGGATCCACTCTGTCCGGCCCGTTTAAGCTCATTTGGAATTACAAACAAACAGATTTGATCAGTTTACCTCATCCATGGACTAAAGCTGCATCGCTTTTATTTTAGAGGTGTTTTCTTTTAAATGACTTTTTGTTCGGCAGCTTCACTTTTACATCACTTTAGTCATGACGTGAACTGTTCCCGGTCTGAGCAGCGTCACAACAAAGAGATTTACGGCTTTTCATAAAGGAAAACAATAAAACAATTAATATTCTGCAGCATTTTGGCTCCACAATATTCTCTGTTTCTCACGGGAATAAGAACTGCCCACACCTGGTACAGAGAAATGGCTCAAAATAAAGAAAACAGATATTTGTGGAAGCCGGTGGCCGTGTTCAGGTTCAAACTTCAGCAAAGGACAAACTGTAGTTGTGCATCTGAACAAGACACTTCCTACGATGTGGCCTGCAGCTAATGAAAGGATATCTGTCGTGAATTTTACACTGTTTTCTGTCATTTTTCCCCACTGCATATCGCCGTCAGTCACTGTATATTCTTGTTATTTTGTTGTAAATATTTGTATATTTTAATGACACTTGTGATTTTGCATTTTAAACATCAATAAACTTAAAAAATGCTGACAAACTGAGCCCAAAGACAAATAAATGTATGTTATAGGTGTACATTTCCAATACAAACTCATGATCATTTCTGTTTGAACAGTGATAATTGACAAAAGCAGCAGTTCTTTGTGTAACCGAGCTCTGCACAGACCTTCCCTCCCCGTGTCTCCAGGTGCTTTATCCCATGTAAAAGCTGCTCACCCTGTGGTTCAAACCTCCACAAACATGTTCTGAAACGCACTGGGGGATTCTTGGCTTAGTTTAAGTGCTGTAAATGATCCTGAGCCTGTTTAAAGGGACAGTTTGTGTTTTTTTTCACGTGAATCTGTTCGTCTCCATCAGCAGAGTCGCATCAGCTCTGACTTCTGTCCAAGAGAGAGCGACACATTTGCATCGCAAAATGTGAACAGGGAACAAGTCAGAGCTCATAATATAATAAACCAAAACACTGAGCACAAGTGACCTGCAAGAAGTCGCCCATCAAACAAAACCGACAGAAAGTTCAGTTTGTGTGATTCTGGTTCTTCAGATATTCACAGTTTTATTTTGGTCGATGACGTCGTCCAGAACCTCAGAATGTGAAACAGCCTCAAAACGAAAATGAAAAACTCAAAAAGAAAATGATAGAAAACGTTTGTATTTGGTTTGTTTTGTGCTGTGACAGTTTCATTTGTGTGAGTTTTATTAAAGAAAACCTCAGACCCACAGGTTTGTGTGACGCATCATTTTAAAGCTCAGAACTTCTAGTTTCTGTAGATCTGCAGATGAAGACTGTGAGTGCAGCTCACTTACAGCACACACACATTCAAACAGGTCTAACAACTGAATTTTTTTGCCTCGGAAAAAAAACTAAATAATAAAGGCTGTGACTTGGGCAAACTTCATCTTGGGCATGTGTGGCTCACTACACTCACTGCTGAAGCTGTGTAAAGTTTCAGACTCTGGGCCTCAGGGTTTGGTGCTGTGACCTTTTGTGTAAAAATATGACAATTCACAAGTGTCCAAATATGGACCAGATGTTCAAACTGTGAGAAGATGTAATGTGCAATAAATGAGTCTCTTCTGAGCTTTAGGCAGGTTTTCTTAAGATAAAAAACTAAAACAAAAGCCTGCTGCACCGAACCCTGTATCATCTCGGGGATGGTCTCCTTTTGAAGACGAGAGGGTGAGGAAAACAAACACGGTCTTTCTGGATTATTTCCCCACATGGAATTATTTTATGAAAAAAAACACCTGGATATTCTTTTTCTGTGACTGTTCTGGACTAACTGAGCTCAGCTGTTCCTGGACTGAAACAGTTTCAGACAGAACCGGCTCAAAGGTCAGAAATACGTATTGTCGGTTTGATTATTTTCAGGAACTCGGGCTCTTTGGGCTGTGTGGCATAAAATTAATGATACGGTTGTTTTACTGAGGAATGAAGCTTTAAATGATGTACAGTAAACGCCCGTGGGCGGGTGGTAAGAGGTTAATGTAAAAAAAAAAAAAAAAAGAACTGATGCGACTCTGCTGAAGATTCATGTCAAAAAACACAAACTGTCCCTTTAAAACGGCCTGACGGGAAAATAAGAATAAAAACACCTTTGATTTTCAGGTGTGAGGTGAAAGTCCTGACCTGTCCACGGACCTCCCGGGCCCCACGCCGAGCTCCGGCCGGGCGCTGGACAGAAGGTAACTGAGCCGGTCCAGGATGGAGGAGGCCACGGACAGCGCCGCCACGTTCTGGTTTATCTTCTTCAGCTCGTTCACCACGGCGCTGGCCACGAGCTTCAGGACGTGATGAGGGAGCCGGAACAGCACCGTCGCCCACTGCAGGATGGAGGAGGAACAACTTTTACGATTATTAAACTCTTTCTCTGCTGGAACAGACGTTTATGGAGCACGTTTCCAGTGGTTTACATCAGGAACCGCTCACGCTCACTCACGCACACACGCACACACACACACACACGCACACACACATGCACACACACGCACACACACACATGCACACACGCACACACACACACACCCACATGCACACACGCACACACGCACACACACGCACATGTGCACACGCACGCACACACACGCACACATGCACACGCACACACACACATATGCACACACACATGCGCACACACACGCACGCACACACGCACACACACACACACACACCATCGTATAAAAACTGTGGAGAGAGAAGAGAGAAAGGAGGAGGAGAGAGGAGAGGAGAGGAGAGAGGAAAGGAGGAGAGAGGACACACAACACACACACACCGTGGTACACAAACGGTGGGTTAGTGGATGTGAGTGTCCGAGTGTGTTTGGAGCAGGAGCGGAAGCGTCTCGAGCTGTGAGGAACGTTCTCCTGAGTTTGGACTGGCTCCAGGTTTAGGAGGCGACGCTCTGAGCTGAATGTAAAGTACGGAGGCTCTCAAAGGACAAACAGGAATCAAAGACTAAAGTCAGAGAGACCGGACACTGGAGCGGAGAGAGAGGAGAGGAGAGAAGAGGAGAGAAGACAGGATAGAGGAGAGGAGAGGAGAGGAGAGAGAATAGAGGAGAGGAGAGAGGAGAGAATAGAGGAGAGAGGAGAGGAGAGGACAGAGGAGAGGAGAGAGAATAGAGGAGAGGAGGAGAAAGGAGAGGAGAGGAGAGGATAGAGGAGAGGAGAGAGGAGAGGGCAGAGGAGAGGAGAGGACAGAGGAGAGGAGAGAGAATAGAGGAGAGAGGAGAGGAGAGAGGGAGGACAGAGAATAGAGGAGAGGAGGAGAGAGGAGAGGAGAGGAGAGGAGAGAGGAGAGGAGAGAGAATAGAGGAGAGGAGAGGAGAGGATAGAGGAGAGGAGGACAGAGGAGAGGAGGAGAGGAGAGGAGAGAGGAGAGGAGAGAGGAGAGGGGAGAGAGGAGGAGAGGAGAGAACAGAGGAGAGGAGAGAGGATAGAGGAGAGGAGGAGAGAGGAGAGGAGAGAGAAGAGGAGAGGAGAGAGGAGTGGAAAGGAGAGGAGAGGAGAGAGGAGGAGAGAGGAGAGGTCAGGAGAGAGGAGAGTAGGAGAAAGGAGAAGAGGAGAGAGGAGAGGAGAGAGGAGAAAAGAGGAGAGGAAAGAGGAGAAGAGGAGAGAGGATGAGGCAGAGGAGAGAAGAGAGGAGAAAGGAGGAGAGACAAGGAGAGACAAGAGGAGAGGAGAAAGGAGAGAGGAAAGGAGAAAAAAGGAGGAGAGACGAGAAAAAAGGAGGAGAGAGGAGAGTGGGAAAGAGGAGATTGATTTGATTGACTGAGGGAGAGAGGAGGAAGAGAGAGGAAGAAAGTGGGAGAGAGGAGAAAGAAGGAGACCGGAGGAGGAGTGAGGGTAAGTGTCCTCACCTTGGCCACCTTGTGATTGGCGGCGGTCTCGTGGGAGGAGTTCTTGAGCCCCTCTTTGAGCTGAGCGATGAACAGGTCGTATCCCTCCGTGTTGGAGACGTCGATCTTCTCCTGACAGGCCGAGAGCATCTGCTGCGCCTGGAGAACACGAGAGCACAACTTCAGAACTTCAGAACGTTTACTGAGAGGAAACACCAAAACCACCGTCTTCTGATTCCCCGTGTGAATGCGTGTCCCCCTCTCTGTGGCATTCATTTGGTGTTTTCGTGCAGATTTGTTAAAAATGGGGGCAAATCTTCAGGAGGGGGTTCAATAGTTCTTTAACCCCTGAAGACCTGAGGGCAATTTTAGTACATTTCTCCTCGCCTGGACTTTTTTCTTAATTTTGCTTTTAAATAGATGAAAAAAAAAAACAGAAAATAAAATTCACACTCTTTTATACAAAACCCACAGCAAACATGTAGAAACAACTTTTAGGACATAAAAATGCTTAATTTAGGGCCTGAGCTACAAAAATGCAAAATATCAAGTCTGTAAGTAAATTAAAAATCTGTAAAGTCCAGGTCCAGAGCCAAATCACTTCTAATGCATTTCCAGGGTGGAAATTACATTTGGATTTGTTCATTTGGACTGAAATAAACGTATGTAAGAAATGTATGTGAGAATTAACTCCACTTAGAGCGACTTTTTCCCTCGTTATAAACACACACAGTCAGAGGAGTCGACCATCTTGACTCACTTCACTCTTTGGCAAAGTTTGGCTCCATCAAAATGGACGGAGCGCATGAGTTTGGGGAAAACAAAGTTCCTGTTGGACACTCGTTTTGCTCCCGTCATCACACAGCGTGAGTGTGACGTAGGATAAAGCCGCAGAAATGTACGGAAACCTCTATGTCTGCACTTTCAGAGGGGAAAAGGACCTTTCTGTCTGTTACCGTTAAAGTTCTGCGGTTATAGAAACATGTTCCTCATTATCGTATATGATAACAAAGGTCTTCGAGGGTTAAAGAAGGTTCTACAAACACAACTAAACATGACTGACTCGTGTGAGACTTGGGCCCTGTTTACACGAACACGGATATTTTTAAAAAGGAATATTTCCCTCGCTCGTGTTTTCCTAAATAACATCGTGCACAGAGCAGTGTTTTCAGGAAAGTTTCCGTTTACGTGAACCCGCATAAAGACGCTGTCGAGCGATGACGTCGTAACAGCAGTGATAATGACGCCACAGCCACATTTTCACGCCGCTCCTCCCGGAAACCACTTCATTTTATTTATTTATTTATAAAAACAAATTGCATTGGACGAACCAGATGAATTGTTTCAAGTGTTACAGCACAAGTGCTAATTTTCAACAGCTGTCCACAGGAAGCTTTTAGAGAAAATACAATATTAAAACATTAACAATAAATGTACAGCGAATAATTTACATTTCAATTCATTCATTCTCATGTGCACAGCTCTGTCCTGATTTCAGCCACAGTTTCAGACGTCTGTTAAAGATGTTTGGATCCGTCTGTAGTTTTAGGTCTGTGGGAAGAGAGTTCCACAGCCTGGATCCATTGGAGGAGAAACTGGACTGTCCAAAAGAGGTTCTAGATTTTGGGACTACACAGTCTCCACTCCACCTTCCCAAATTCTCCCAGCAGACAGCGTTCGCCCAGGGTGAACCCAAAAACGGCGACATCAGCGGTGACGGCGACTGGGTCTTCGGGTCATAAGGAGAAAGTTTTGGTTTTGTCCTGGTTTAGCTCTGGTTTTATTCCTGGTTCAGTCCTGGTCTTGTCCTGGTTTTGTCCTGGTTACTTCCTGGTCTCGTCCTGGTTTCGTTCAGTTTCATCCTGGTTAAGTCCTTGTTTAGTCTTGATTTATTTCTGGCCTTGTCCTGATTTATCGCTGGTTTAGTCCTGGTCTTGTCTTGGTTTAGTCCTGGATTTGTCCCAGTTTCGTTCTGGTTTCGTCCTTGTCCCATCCTGGTTTTGTCCTGGTTTAGTCCTGGTCTTGTCTTAGTTTAGCTCTGGTTTAGGCCTGGTGACGTCTAGGTCTTGTCCTGGTTTAGTTCAGTTTCTTCCTGGTTAACTCCTGGTTTAGTCCTGGTCTTTCCTGGTTTAGGAGAAGAGTGAAAAGTGCTGAGCTCCTTCGCCTCATTCGTCTCTTCATGGATCTAAAACATCAGCTGTGCAAATGCAAACACAGGACGAGTGTTTGAGCAGAAGTGACGCGACTGCTGCTCTGACGCTTCTGATCAGCACCACAGAAACACGTTCACACTGGTCTCACTTTGGCGTCGTTTATGTCACGTTAAGAAAACGCCAAACCGGAGTTTTACAAAATCTCCACTTTAGCCGAAGTTTTTAGAAAGATTTGTTTTCAGAAGCACAAACAAACAAAGGGAAATTTCTCATTTTTAAAAATATCCGTGTACATGTAAACGGGGCCTGAGTCTGTTCTCGGATTAAATAAATGAATTAAATTGAGAAATCTGACAGTTTTCCTTTTCCTTTTTACAACTGATTCAAGGTAAATTTTCGTAATACTTTGTGTACAGCCTGATACTGGAATATAGTAACAAAACCCCAGCGCTGCTCTTAAAGTTGTTTTTAACCAGAATATTCCGGAGCAGAGCAGCATTATTAGGAGCATAACCTGCGAGTAGGTTTGGGCAGTATCCACATTTTGATCCTGTTAAACCGTCTCGTGTTTTCCTGGAGTTTACAGTATTACCGTGACTAATTCAGAATTATTCTGTATCTGCTCCTAAACCCTTCAGAAACAGAGTCTCAGCTTTAGATTTGAAGATGAGGCACAAGTTCTGATCAAACCAAACTTTGCAGTTCGTTCGATCGCATCAGCATCAGAGCACGAGCTGTTTTTATCAGCGCTTATACTGTATGCAAATGAGCTGTATGCAAATGAGCTGTATGCAAATGAGCCATGAGGTTTGAAGTTTGGTTTGTGTAAAACAAACAAATGTGCCAAAGCTGCATTAAACACATTATTCCTCAGAGTCTAGAATGAGCGGAGCAGTGGAAATGGATCTAGTTCTGGAGGATTTGAGGCTTCGTTCACACTTTTTTGGGGGGGAGTTTTGACTTTTTTGTTTTTGAAATAATAAAAATGTGATAATTCTGTTTTAATTTTTCCAGTTTCAGCTGTGGACGATTCATGTGCATCATGTAAAAAGAGTTTTAAAAGCTTCTGTACAGACGAGAATAAACTTTGGCTGAAAACCCCGAGTGCCCGAGTAAGACTGGAGTTAGAGACCTGGGTTAGACCTGGTTCAGACCTGGTTTAGTCCTGGGTTTGTACCTATTTCAGACCTGATTTTTGTCCTGGTTTAGACCGGAGTTAGTCCCAGTACAGTCCTGGGTTAGTACTTGTTCCAGACATGGTTCAGTCCTGGTTCAGGTCCTGGTTTAGTCCCAGTACAGTCCTGGTTTAGTACGTGGTTCAGTTCTGGTTCAGTCTAGAATGAGGAGGAAATGCAGAGCGGTGCAGAGGACCAATCACAGCCCTTATTGTCTCCGTGGTTTTGAGGCGTCGTTAGAAAGTTCTGGAGGTGCAGGTCGGACGCTGTAGGAGCCGCACGTCCACACAAACACGTTTGGATCAGAACCAGAAATTGTTCTTCACCGTCTCCTCCGTGAAAGTCTGACTTCACCCTCGGGAACTTTCTCCTCTTCAGCCTCGTCCCCTCTCGACTCTCGGCTTCAGTAAAACGTCTCCATCACAAACTTTTGGGCTCAACATCCACACGAAACGTCAGTCAGGTTTTTTTCTTCTTCCTGCTGCGTGTGGAGGGAAATCTCCGAGCGGAACCACGTTTGAAGAGGAGAGAGAGCGGAGGGAGAAAGTCCTGCTGTGGGTTTAGGGCAGGGGTCTCAAACTCAGTTTACCTGGGGGCCGCTGGAGGCAGACTCTGGGTCAGGGTGGGCCGCATAAGGGATTCCACAAAAAAAAGTTTTAAAAAAAAGTCCTCAAATGTCATTAACAGTTTTAATGATTTCTTCTGAACACGAAGTGTCCTGAACATGAATGGAACATTGAGTGAAAATCATGAACGGTTCTCCTGAACATGGTTCTCTTGCCTACTCCTCCTGCCAGAGACTCACTAACCCTGGAGCTTCGACTGCTGCAATATTCTCTTTGGAGAAATCTTGTTGCCTCAGTAGACCTGCTTTAAGACTGGTGACCCTCTTGGCTCTCATCCCCCTGGTGTTTTGCACATTCCTCAGCATGTTTAGTTGAATAATGGTGTTTAACGTTGTTCTTTGTGCACTGCAACTTCCTCTGTGCAAATAAGACATGTGGGGATGCCCCTGTGCTCAACAAAGAAATACTGCATCTCCCACTTTTCTTGAAATTGTCTGTGCTCGTCACCAACCTTTCTCTTCACTGCAGCTTTGATGAAGACATGACTGGGGTATGACAAAATCTAATTGATTCTCCTTGGTGGCGCTCTTGTTTCACGTTTCAAACAAGTGTTTAGCTAATTGCGCACAGAGAACATCTTAACGCTTTGTGACGGAGCCTTAACCAGGAGAGCGCTCCGTGCGCTCTGCCGCTCTCGAGCCAGAGCGAGAGGCTCCGGTCGGGGAATGTCAGGGCAGCTACAGGTGCTCCGTCACACGCTTCTATCTGTAACAGCAGCGTAGACGATAAACAGGCCGGTAACAGTCGCCGTTCTTTTTGCGCTCGATCATGACATTTGTGGTAGAAAGTACGATAGAAGGAAGCGCAAAGGCGACTGCTGTCTGACTGTTCATTACACGCCGTGCTGCTGTTGCAAGTGTAAAGTGCATGAAGCTGGTGTAGCTTAGCCTCGACCAGGGACGAGGCGCGGGAGCTGCTGATTGGCCCTTTGGAGGTCCACTTTCTCGATGGGCCACACTAATATTATACTTTCATATTAAGGTGCGGGCCACAAAATATTGTACTGCAGGCCGCACTTGGCCCCCGGGCCACGAGTCTGAGACCCCTGTTTTAGGGCCTTATGCAGATTTTTAATAATGATAATAATAATAATGCATCAGTTTTATACAGTGCTTTTCAGGACACTCAAAGACGCTTTACAGCATTATTCATTCACTCCAGACCCGGTGGTGTAAACTACTATTGCAGCCACAGCTGCCCTGGGGCAGACTGATGGAAGCGAGGCTCCAATCTGCGCCATCGGCCCCTCCGACCACCACCATCACACACACCACTTTCATACTAGGCAATGTGCCTTGCCTGAAGACACTATGACAATTTTTTGCCACTGGCCCCACTGTGGCACCTGGAATTCCCAGTGGTCTCGTATCCAAGTACTAACCAGGCCCGGCCCTGATTTTTATAATGACGGTGATGAAACTGATACCGCTGCTACTTTCTGATACCGCAGGATACAGAATTACTGCCCAACCCGACCCGGGAGTATCAACAAATGAGATGGAAAATACCTTGGCTCAAACCAGATCCACCTTCTTATAACAAGGATCTACAAAGTTTAGGATATAAATCAAATGGAGGACAAAACATATCCCCCTTTTTTAAGTGTTTGAAACAGGTTTTTCCTTTGTTAAAACAGTCGGGGCTTCTTTTATAACGTCTCTGATATATAAAGAGTGGACATTTAAGTATTATTACTGATTATTAACCTGCTGTTTGCTTCTTTTTTTTTTAACAAACTTATATTGTAAAAAACTCAAAAAATTAAAATGTTTGCACTGAAAAAAAAAAATCAGCCCATGATTTCAGTAAAGCACGTCTGTATGACTCTGGAGACAGAAAGTTAAAGCCACACTCTGGACCCTTTCCCCTGGCCTCACCTCGGTGACGGGCAGCTCCAGTTGGACCTCATCCTCGGCTTTGCACACGGGCGTCTGCAGAGCCGTGTCCAGGAGCAGGATCCCGTTCAGATCTTTACGACATCCGACCGCGAAGTCGTCCACGAACAAGACCTTATCCACGGCCGGGACGTACTGGCACCGCACGCGACCACCGGGGGACGCTAGAGAGGACAAAACAGAACAAAATATCAGACTGTAACAGAATACAGAGCATCTAAAGTACTGGCACCGCACGCGACCACCGGGGGACGCTAGAGAGGACAAAACAGAACAAAATATCAGACTGTAACAGAATACAGAGCATCTAAAGTACTGGCACCGCACGCGACCACCGGGGGACGCTAGAGAGGACAAAACAGAACAAAATATCAGACTGTTACAGAATACAGAGCGTCTACAGTACTGGCACCGCACGCGACCACCGGGGGACGCTAGAGAGGACAAAACAGAACAAAATATCAGACTGTTACAGAATACAGAGCGTCTACAGTACTGGCACCGCACGCGACCACCGGGGGACGCTAGAGAGGACAAAACAGAACAAAATATCAGACTGTTACAGAATACAGAGCGTCTAAAGTACTGGCACCGCACGCGACCACCGGGGGACGCTAGAGAGGACAAAACAGAACAAAATATCAGACTGTTACAGAATACAGAGCGTCTACAGTACTGGCACCACACGCGACCACCGGGGGACGCTAGAGAGGACAAACAGAACAAAATATCAGACTGTTACAGAGTACAGAGCGTCTAAAGTACTGGCACCACACGCGACCACCGGGGGACGCTAGAGAGGACAAAACAGAACAAAATATCAGACTGTTACAGAATACAGAGCGTCTAAAGTACTGGCACCGCACGCGACCACCGGGGGACGCTAGAGAGGACAAAACAGAACAAAATATCAGACTGTTACAGAATACAGAGCGTCTACAGTACTGGCACCGCACGCGACCACCGGGGGACGCTAGAGAGGACAAAACAGAACAAAATATCAGACTGTTACAGAATACAGAGCGTCTAAAGTACTGGCACCGCACGCGACCACCGGGGGACGCTAGAGAGGACAAAACAGAACAAAATATCAGACTGTTACAGAATACAGAGCGTCTAAAGTACTGGCACCGCACGCGACCACCGGGGGACGCTAGAGAGGACAAAACAGAACAAAATATCAGACTGTTACAGAATACAGAGCGTCTAAAGTACTGGCACCGCACGCGACCACCGGGGGACGCTAGAGAGGACAATGTCTCCAGCAGCTTCATAAATCTGCAAGTGACAACAGAGGCTTGTATAATATGTGAGTTTTGTCTTTAGAGTGTTTGGTCCTTTAGACTCTGACAGGTCTGTGGCTCTGAGTCCAAACAGGGGAATAAACGCACAACACAACACAACACAACACACAACACAACACAACAGTGACTCCCCGAGCCTCTGAGTCCAAACGGGTAAATAAACTGAGTGAGTCACAGTTTCTAAACCAGCGTCACCAAACAACAGACTCTGATCCACACCCAGGACAACACAACACAACTGTACACAACACTACACACACACACACACACATATACAACACAAACCACCAAACAACAGACTCTGATCCACGCCCAGGACAACACAACACAACTGTACATACATGTACACAACACAAGTCTATACAAATCTACACAACACAAGTGTATAAACATCTACACAACACAACACAAGTGTACACACCTGTGCAGATCACAGTGACACAGACACAGAGAGTCGTCCATTAGCTTCATTGCATCATCATAATTTAGATGTTTAATGTAAACAAACAAAATGGAGGACGACTGTATTTAGGGTTTATCTGCATTATTATGTTTGATGTCCCATAATCCTCTGCTCTGTTCTAATGCAGTTTAGTTCGCGGGGTCAGTTTTGTGTTATATTAGGACCTTTAATGTTCCTGAAGTAAATATGGACTGAATCCTTCAACACAAACCACAGCAGAAAATTAAATAAAAGTCCAATAATGTTCAGCCTCCACCAAAATCCACCCTCGGCCCTTTTCCATCAGTGATTATGAAAAAAACAGATGAGACTTTAATTAACGAATGTGAATGACTTTATAAACCCTGTGTCTGTGGAGAAGCTCTGAGGGACTACCGCAAACTACCACAGCACCAGCCCTGTAAACTACCACAGCACCAGCCCTGTAAACTACCACAGCACCAGCCCTGTAAACTACCGCAAACTACCACAGCACCAGCCCTGTAAACTACCGCAAACTACCACAGCACCAGCCCTGTAAACTACCGCAAACTACCACAGCACCAGCCCTGTAAACTACCGCAAACTACCACAGCACCAGCCCTGTAAACTACCGCAAACTACCACAGCACCAGCCCTGTAAACTACCACAGCACCAGCCCTGTAAACTACCACAGCACCAGCCCTGTAAACTACCACAAACTACCACAGCACCAGCCCTGTAAACTACCACAGCACCAGCCCTGTAAACTACCACAAACTACCACAGCACCAGCCCTGTAAACTACCACAGCACCAGCCCTGTAAACTACCGCAAACTACCACAGCACCAGCCCTGTAAACTACCGCAAACTACCACAGCACCAGCCCTGTAAACTACCGCAAACTACCACAGCACCAGCCCTGTAAACTACCGCAAACTACCACAGCACCAGCCCTGTAAACTACCGCAAACTACCACAGCACCAGCCCTGTAAACTACCACAGCACCAGCCCTGTAAACTACCACAGCACCAGCCCTGTAAACTACCACAGCACCAGCCCTGTAAACTACCACAAACTACCACAGCACCAGCCCTGTAAACTACCACAAACTACCACAGCACCAGCCCTGTAAACTACCACAGCACCAGCCCTGTAACCTACCACAAACTACCACAGCACCAGCCCTGTAAACTACCACAGCACCAGCCCTGTAAACTACCACAAACTACCACAGCACCATCCCTGTAAACTACATCAAACTACCACAGCTCCAGCCCTGTTAACTACCGAAAACTACCTCAGAACCAGCCCTGTAAACTACCGCAAACTACCACAGCACCAGCCCTGTAAACTACCGCAAACTACCACAGCACCAGCCCTGTAAACTACCGCAAACTACCACAGCACCAGCCCTGTAAACTACCGCAAACTACCACAGCACCAGCCCTGTAAACTACCGCAAACTACCACAGCACCAGCCCTGTAAACTACTGCAAACTACCACAGCACCAGCCCTGTAAACTACCGCAAACTACCACAGCACCAGCCCTGTAAACTACCGCAAACTACCACAGCACCAGCCCTGTAAACTACCACAGCACCAGCCCTGTAAACTACCACAGCACCAGCCCTGTAAACTACCACAGCACCAGCCCTGTAAACTACCACAGCACCAGCCCTGTAAACTACCACAGCACCAGCCCTGTAAACTACCACAGCACCAGCCCTGTAAACTACCGCAAACTACCACAGCACCAGCCCTGTAAACTACCGCAAACTACCACAGCACCAGCCCTGTAAACTACCGCAAACTACCACAGCACCAGCCCTGTAAACTACCGCAAACTACCACAGCACCAGCCCTGTAAACTACTGCAAACTACCACAGCACCAGCCCTGTAAACTACTGCAAACTACCACAGCACCAGCCCTGTAAACTACTGCAAACTACCACAGCACCAGCCCTGTAAACAACTGCAAACTACCACAGCACCAGCCCTGTAAACTACTGCAAACTACCACAGCACCAGCCCTGTAAACTACTGCAAACTACCACAGCACCAGCCCTGTAAACAACTGTAAACTACCACAGCACCAGGCCTGTAAACTACCAGTCTCCAAAAGCTACTTTTTGAATGGGATAAAAACATCCGGGTTCTCGAAAGGAGCGAAAATCAGATACTAAAATACACAAAAAAGTCAGAAGTCAGGACAGAAATGAACTAAACCAGGACTAAACCAGGACTAAACTAGAACTAAACCAGGACTAAACCAGGACAAAACTAGAACTAAACCAAGACTAAACTAGGACTAAACCAGGACTAAACCAGGACTAAACTAGGACGAAACCAAGACTAAATCCAGGACTAAACCAGAGCTAAACCAGGACTAAACCAGAGCTAAAGTAGGACTAAACCAGAGCTAAACTAGGACTAAACCAGAGCTAAACTAGGACTAAACCAGGACTAAATCTGGAACATAACCAAGGTTAAACCAGGACTAAACCCGGACTAAACCAAGATAAACTAGGACTAAACCAGGACAAAACTAGAACTAAACCAAGACTAAACCAGGACTAAACCAGGACTAAACTAGAACTAAACCAGGACTAAACCAGGACAAAACTAGAACTAAACCAAGACTAAACTAGGACTAAACCAGGACTAAACCAGGACTAAACTAGGACGAAACCAAGACTAAACTAGGACTAAACCAGGACTAAACTAGAACTAAACCAAGACTAAACCAGGACTAAACCAGAACTAAACCAGGACAAAACTAGAACTAAACCAAGACTAAACTAGGACTAAACCAGGACTAAACCAGGACTAAACCAGAACTAAACCAGGACAAAACTAGAACTAAACCAAGACTAAACTAGGACTAAACCAGGACTAAACTAGGACGAAACCAAGACTAAACTAGGACTAAACCAGGACTAAACTAGAACTAAACCAAGACTAAACCAGGACTAAACCAGAACTAAACCAGGACAAAACTAGAACTAAACCGAGACTAAACTAGGACTAAACCAGGACTAAAACAAGCCAAAACCAGGACTAAACCAGGTCTAAATTAGGACTAAACCAGGTCTAATAATAGAATTCTGTATTTCAGGTGATATTAGTTTTGTCAATTGAAATTGAATTGAAAATCAGATCTTAATTGATTCTAAACTGATGGAAACTCTCCTCTGCTTCTCAAACTCCAGCTCCTCTCTGCTCTTTTTCTCGGCCTCCTGTTTCACGGCTGCTCTTTCCTACTGCTACAGATATTCCCGATCGCTCCTCTGGTGATTTCCAAACGGTCTCAGTTTGGACACATCCGGCACGATCCAAAATATACAGAGCCGAACAAATGTATTCGAGCAGGGGTCACAACACGATGCCCCGAAGGACGACACGAGGCGCCCGCTTCTAAAAATAGCACAACTCAGTGAGCCGCATCTAAAATGTAATTTCATTCCGTTGCTCCTCTTTTATGCAATTATATTGATTTAAAAATGACATCTTAAAAATATGTTAATTACACATGAAGTTAAAATGAGCGGCTTTGTTATTCCAGAAGTCCCCAGTATAAGGACTTTGCTGCCGCCGTAATTTAACAGTATTTCTGTTTATCAAAATATCTTTCTCTGTTTCTATAATGGTGAATCCTCCAGTTTATGCAACATCTTATCAAAACCAGATCTTTAATGCTCAAACAGAACTATTGTTGCTATTCATACATTTTTAGGTTTAATGAACTCAACTCAAGGAACTCAATATCTGCAGAGACTTTGCAAAACGGCGTAAAAACAGTAAGAACGCAGCTGTGATCAGGTGCTCACACTAAATATTCACATTTTTGGTTCTGATTCGTCAACAAGGATGATTTTGTTTTTTCCAGTCGGTCATTTTCTTCTTCTTGAAGAACAATGAAACTGTTTATTTGAAACTCATTTCTGATATATTATGAAGTTATTTCTGTTTTCATGACAGGTGCTCCAATACATTTGTTAATCGCTGTACAAACAGAACTATCTTTACAATTGTTCCCGTCGGCTATTCTGGGATGGGTTTTAGTCCAGTTCAGTCCTGGTTCAGTCCTGGTTCAGTCCTGGTTCAAGCCTGGTTCAAGCCTGGGTCATCCCTGGGTCATCCCTAGTTCAGTCCTGGTTCAGTCCTGGTTCAGTCCTGGTTCAAGCCTGGTTCAAGCCTGGGTCATCCCTGGGTCATCCCTAGTTCAGTCCTGGTTCAGTCCTGGTTCAGTCCTGGTTCAGTCCTGGTTCAGTCCTGGGTCAAGTCCTGGGTCAAGTCCTGGGTCAAGTCTGGGTCAAGTCTGGGTCAAGTCCTGGGTCAAGTCCTGGGTCAAGTCTGGGTCAAGTCTGGGTCAAGTCTGGGTCAGACCTGGGTCAGTCCAGGCCTGGGTCATCCCTGGGTCATCCCTAGTTTAGTCTTGGTTCAATCCTGGTTTAGTCCTGGTTCAATCCTGGTTCAGTCCTGGTTCAGTCCTGGTTTAGACCTTGTTCAGTCCTTGTTCAGTCCTGGTTCAGTCCTGGTTCAGTCCTGGTTCAAGTCTGGGTCAGACCTGGGTCAGTCCAGGCCTGGGTCATCCCTGGGTCATCCCTAGTTTAGTCCTAGCTTAGTCCTGGTTCAATCCTGGTTCAATCCTGGTTTAGTCCTGGTTCAGACCTTGTTCAGTCCTGGTTTAGCCCATATTGCACTACAGAGGTTAATAGGGGAACAGAGAAAACCATTCTTGCGTTAGATTTGACAGGAAGGTGAATGACAAGCACATTTCTGTTCATTTTAGCCTTATTTTTTTTAATTCTCCTCTAACCTTGATCGGATTCCCATCACCAGAGTCCAGCCTGAGTGTTTTAGAGCAGCAGCGCGGCGAGTTTCCATCCTGAAGCTCTGAGTGTCCATTAGCAAAACACAAAGTGACAGGAGGCGGCTAAGCTAGCGCCATGCTAATGCTAACGGCTAACTCACCGACACCGTCACTATTCTCCCTCCACAGCCCAAAACAATCAACAGCACTCGAGTTTAACCATCACAAAAAGCACTCAATAATCTATTTTTTATCCGAGGCCCTGTCATGAGAAAACATGGAGTGAAAGTTACTGTTTTCAGTGTAAAGTTAGCAGGCCCCGGGTTAGCCTAGCAGCCGACGTACGCGCTAGTGTTGACATGAAGCTAATCGCTAAATAATCTTCACTTTTGGGCAAATATCTGACATTAGACAAACCAAATCAATTTCTTGAGACGAATTATAGTGTCTTATTTTCTAATAACTGTGTGACTGTTAAAATACAACTTGTTAGAGCAGATAAAGGCGACTACATGAGCTGGAACGCCGGGCAGCTCGGTGTTTGGGTATTTCACGGTAAACGGAGATTTAAGGCGAAACAGAAAGTAGAAAGTACAATTTACGAGACAAAAGGCCAAAGGACAGAGCTAAACTGGAATTATAACGAGTTCAGACAAAGAAATGTAGATAAAAAGACTAAAATGAAGCGAAAACATGAGTTCTGACAGGTTAGAAGCAGAACAGGAAGGCCACACAGAACTCTGAGCTGTCACAAAGTCCTGGTTTAGACCTGGTTTAGACCTGGTTTAGTCCAGGTTTTGGTCTGGTTCACCCCTATTTCAGATCTAAATTAGTCCTGGTGTAGACCTGTGTTTTGGGCCTTTGTGACTGTTTTGCTTTTCATTCTGATTCCTGATTTGTTCCTGGTTTAAACATGATTTGTGTCCATTTAAGTCCATGTTTAGTCCTGGTTTGGTCCAAGTTTTAGTCCAGGTTTAGTCCAAGTTTACCTCCTAGTTTGGGTCTATATTAGTCCTTATTTACACACATATGAGCATTAGTTATTAGTTGTTTTGGGCGACTTTTGACTATCTCACATTTAATGATGATCCTGGTTTAAACATGACTTGTACCAATTAAAGTCCTGGTTTAGTCCAAGTTTTAGTCCAGGTAGTTTGGATTTATACGAGTCCTTATTTACACACATGTGCTGTATTATTGTATATAATAATAATGGTAATAATGGTTCTATATAATACACATACACTCGTTTCAGTGCTTGTTTTTAGTTGTTTTGAGCTGTTTTTGACTTTCGTTTTTAATCATGATCCTGGTTTAAACATGATTTGTGCCTATTACAATCCACGTTTAGTCCAAGTTTTAATCCAGTTTTAGTCCAGGTGTGGTTCAGGGATAGTTCAGGTAGTTTGGATCTATATTATAAGCGTGGTATTATTTTATATAATAATGATAATAATACACGTAAACACGTTTCAGCGCTTGTTTGAGTTGTTTTGAGCTGTTTTTTGATTTTTAATCGTGATCCTGGTTTAAACGTGATCTGTGCCAATTAAAGTCCTTGGTCAGTCCTGGTTTAGTCCATGTTTTAGTCCATGTTTAGTCCATGTTTACCCCTAGTCTGGATCTATATTAGTCCTTATTTACACAGGTTTCATCTCTTGTTTTAACTGGCTTGAGCTGCTTTTGACTTTCACTTTTAATCATGACTTTTACTCATTTAAGTCCTTGTTTTGTCCTCCTGTATCACTCTGTCCTCCTGTCTCCCAGGTTAAATGTGGTCATCTCTCTGTGCCCCTGTCTCTCTCTCTGTGCCCCTGTCTCACTCTGTGCCCCTGTCTCACTCTGTGCCCCTGTCTCACTCTGTGCCCCTGTCTCACTCTGTGCCCCTGTCTCACTCTGTGCCCCTGTCTCACTCTGTGCCCCTGTCTCTCTCTCTGTGCCCCTGTCTCTCTCTGTGCCCCTGTCTCTCTCTGTGCCCCTGTCTCACTCTGTGCCCCTGTCTCACTCTGTGCCCGTCTCTCTCTCTGTGCCCCTGTCTCTCTCTCTGTGCCCCCGTCTCTCTCTGTGCCCCCGTCTCACTCTGTGCCCCTGTCTCACTCTGTGCCCCTGTCTCACTCTGTGCCCCTGTCTCACTCTGTGCCCCTGTCTCACTCTGTGCCCCTGTCTCACTCTGTGCCCCTGTCTCTCTCTCTGTGCCCCTGTCTCTCTCTGTGCCCCTGTCTCTCTCTCTGTGCCCCTGTCTCACTCTGTGCCCCTGTCTCACTCTGTGCCCCTGTCTCACTCTGTGCCCCTCTCTCACTCTGTGCCCCTGTCTCACTCTGTGCCCCTGTCTCACTCTGTGCCCCCGTCTCACTCTGTGCCCCCGTCTCACTCTCTGTGCCCCCGTCTCTCTCTGTGCCCCTGTCTCACTCTCTGTGCCCCCGTCTCTCTCTGTGCCCCTGTCTCTCTCTGTGCCCCTGTCTCACTCTTGTCTCACTTTGTCCTCTTGTCTCACTCCATCCTCTCGTCTCATTTTAGTCTCACTCTGTCCTCCTGTTTCCCAGGTTAAACGTGGTCATCTCTCTGTCCCCCTGTCCCCCTGTCCTGCCCTGTCCTCCCCTGTCCTCCCCTGTCCTCCCCTGTCCCCCCCTGTCCTCCCCTGTCCTCCGGGCCAAACGCGGTCCTCTCCCTGTCCTCCATCACATGTCCCGGCTCTTCCGCCCACAGTAAACAGTCGCACGGCTCCAGACACCGGGCGCTGCAGGAGCTGTGTGCGGGGCGGAGGGCCGTGCTGGTGGGGGAGAGTGTCTCACCGTTCAGCGCGGACGCCTGGAGGATGGCCCCGGAGGTGCCGTCGATGACCGTGATGCTGCCCCGGCTCGTCACGGCTAGGATGGCGTTGAGGGCCGGGTGGTAGCACAGGCTCCGCAGGCCCTCCGCGTCACAGCGCAGGCAGCCGTCCCTCAGCACACTCCAGTCCGAGGAGGAGGAGGCCGCGGCCGCCATCTTCCCCCGAAAGCGCCCTTCCCGTCCCGGGCCCGGCTCCGTCACTTGGTTCAGATACAGAGAAAACGGTGAGTGTCGTGCGGCTAAAGCAGAAGTGTCATTCCCGGGGCTCTGCTGCAGGACTCTTCTGCGGCGGCTTCTCCTCCGCCTGTTTCCGCAGCGCTGCTATTCACCATCTGCGCCTGCGCACTCTGCACAGGTGACTGCGTGAGGCGCTAGATGCGTCACGACGCTCATGTGACACGCGCCGCCGCCATCTTGGGACTGCGGGACAGGAGCGTACAGTCTACTTCTCCTACTTCTTCAAACTCTGGGCCTGGTTTGAGAAAGGAGTCCGGGATTCTTTTATCCTTTTTGTGCGAATCTAGTTTGTTCTTTTGTACTGGAGCTTTGAAATGGCCCTTTTTGTATGTAAATGTGTTTTTGTTCACTGTTGTGTGGACTTTTTTCTTGAGCATTGGTTGTGTTTTCATGTGATCTGTGTTCGTTTGTGAGGAGCCTTTTTGTTTTGTATCTGAGGCTCTGCAGTATTAAAATTTAAAAAAAAATAAAAAAAACTTCAAACTCTTTACACAATAAGACAAATGTTTTAAATGTACAGTTCACAATTACGATACAATATTTTTAAGTCAAGAAATTTTAGAAAGAAATATTCATCATAAAATTATTATACATATAACATTAAATCAAACTTTGGAGACACCATTTCCTTGAATGTTTTTACCTTTATTTTTACTTTTACCATCAGATATATGAAGTAAGACATATGGAATAAAGCTGCAAAGAAAACAAAGTGAAAGAACTGCTATTTGTTAATATATATAAATATTTTCTATTCAAAGTATCCACCTGTTGCTTTGTGGAATATTTAGTATTATTTCATTTCACTTTTTTCCTTTACTACAAAATCCCCAAAATACACAGTACATATCATAGATTTAATGTGTTTATTTGTGTTCCGTGTTTAAAATGTAAAAGGTAAAAATAAAGTCAAGTCAAGTCAAGTCAAGTTTATTTCTATAGCACATTTAAAACAACTTCAGTTGACCAAAGTGCTTCACATATAGGATAACAAACATATGCATATACAACATCATATGAGGACAAAAGAAAAAACAGAATAACCTAATAAAACAAGATAAACTGACTAACTAGTATTAAATGCCAGGGAAAAGAAATGAGTTTTCAATCTAGTCTTGAACTGCGTTATGGACTGAGAGAAACAAAACAGTGAGTGAGACGTTTGTGAACAGACTCAGACTTGACCTGAACTTTAAGTTTAAATCGTTTAAATCATTTCAGGCTGTTTATTATTGGACAAAAGACTGAAACCTGCCAGAAAACAAAATAAAGCTCACAGTTTAAGAAACCGCCTGTGATTTTGGATCAATGAGCGAGTGAAACGAGCACAGAGGAAGAATGTGGATAATCAGGTAAAAACACAGTGTTTGGTTCACTGAGACAAAACAAAAGGATCAGACAAAATGTTTTATTTCAGTTTTTATTAACACAATAAAATGAAAACGGTGCAGCTGCAAACACCGACCACAGACTCATCACAAACTGTAGAAACTCTTTACTCTGTGGAGGAAATAAAATGATCCTGATTTGAAAAGGATGTGATCTGAATATAAAATGTTGTTTGCGGTAAATTTCACCTGGTTGGAAATGTTTTTATGTGATGATTTTGGACGTAAGAAAATATAAAACTGTAGTTGTGTTACTGACATCAGATAAACAGATTCAGTTCGAATAAACTCTGAACATGGCATAAATTAAAGCGTTAAAGGAACCGCTCTTTTTTCTTTTTTCCAATAATAAAACTGTGTGGAGTCAGTGCTGGAGTGGCCCCGGGGCCCCTCTAGAGTTTTACAGCAGCTCCGGGTTTGCGGCGTAAACTTACGCAGATTACGTAGCGTTATCTGCGCTCTCGCGAGAACCAAACACACACGCGAGAAGATAACAAAGCCACTTATATTTTCTGCTCATTTTCGCAGGTTTAAAGCTCTGAGCGCCGCGTCTGCGCTTTTTATCACGGAAACGGGAGGAGTTTTAGAGCATTTCACAGCTTAGATTTTATTTTTCCACCTCGTGTAAATTTAAAATAACAAAAATCTCTTCTCCCTCCGTTTGCAGGAGGGTGAAGTGTCTTGCCCAAGGACACAAGAGCAGCAGGAACCAAACCTGCGGCGTTCTGAGTTTCACGTCTTTATAAAACATTTTGGGCCATGAATATGTTCAGTTCTGTTCAGTGGTTTTAATAGTTCCTGGAGCTCAGTTCTGCTTCAGTTTGTTTTAAATCACAAATTTGCATCAAGTCGATGTTCATAATAATATCAGAATATCAGAGTTTTGTGTATTTCATTTTTTCACGTTTTACAAATATCATTTTATCACTGAGCCACAGGGAAAACAGGACATTTGTCGGATTAACAGCAAAATACGTCTTTGTAATTAGAGAAGAACCAGGACTAAACCAGGACTAAACCAGGACTAAACCAGGACTAAACCAGGACTAAACCAGGACCAGACCAGGTCTAAACCAGTGTCATTAGGGATGGAACAATATCCAAATCTCTCTGGACCAGATTTTCAACAGAGTTTTCATTCTTTCCTTCGTTCTTCTTCCATCTCCATCTCTCTGGACGAGATTTATTCCAATATAAAACTGTGAATCTGCTCCTTTTTCCTCTAAAAATGCTTCACAGACTTAATCCACAGAATGAAGATGTAAAAGTGCTTAGAACAGTTATTTCTTCATGTCGTCTGCACTGAAACGGAGCAAAGGATCATGGTCTATGTAGTTCCCTCTGGTTTTTTTTAGCTCTTTCTGCATCAGAACTGTTCATTTAAGCAAAGACACTTGGGATTCGATATATTGTGATGCTCCAGATTATTGGGACCTTTGACGAGTCGATATCATCAGATTTATGTTAGTGTCACATCCAAAACCAGTGATTTGTCCCAGTTTTAGTCCCTATTTTTGACCAGTCATTAGTTTGGGTAAAACAGAGAAAAGCTCCTGTGTGTCACATGTTGGTCAGGAATGGGCCGAGTGCAGAACAGGTTTTCTTAATGACACGTTCAGTCTGATTATTACAAACCGCCTCAGACCAGGAGTGGCTCAGGTTTTATTCTCAAACTCTGGGCTCTGCCCTGCTCTGCAGAAGGATTTTCTACCAGAGTTAAACTGACTTGGATTAAGCAGATTCATCTTAAAAAAAACAATTTTAAGATTTTTTTACTTAATAAAATGAGATTTTTTTTACTTGTTTCAAGATATTTCCTCCTGATTTATCTTATCTCGATATTACAACTTATTCTAAGCACTTTTTATATGAACTCAGTCCAGGTTCAGCCTCTTTAACTTCCTTCTCAAACCAATAAGGGGAAAAATCTGTCCATAAATACTTGAAACTCGTGTTTTCTGCTTAGAACAAGATTCAGATTTCATCTTGTTTTAAGAAAACTTGGTAAGTGAAAATTTCTCACTGCACTGGCAGAAAATTTCACTTAAAATCGGGCATTTTTACCTCTAAATATATATTTTTTTCTTCTTTTCTGTTGGGCCTTTCTGCAGTGTGTCTGAAGTGAGGTTAGTGTGAGTTTTCTTTGCACAGATCTGATCTGTGCTGCTGTAAAGTCCTTTTGTTGGTTTCTAAACTCTTCACTCAGTCGTGTTTATTTCTTTTATCACATGAGTCCAAAGTAAAACTGAGGCTGAGGGACAAAAGAATCATGTGTATAATGTGTCTTCCTCAGTGTAAACGGGGCAGACGAATGTCAGAACTGTTCCTTCTGTGTTTAACATTTCATATGAACAATGATGGAAATGTTTCTTTGACATTTTCATCTACGGAACAAATAAATGAATGAAAAAAAAGAGGCGGCGTCAGTTTTTACGTCTGTGAAGCTCCGCCCTGAGGATCTGAGCTCCGCCCTGAGGATCTGAGCTCCGCCCTGAGGACCTGAGCTCCGCCCTGAGGATCTGAGCTCCGCCCTGAGGACCTGAGCTCCGCCCTGAGGACCTGAGCTCCGCCCTGAGGATCTGAGCTCCGCCCTGAGGGTCTGAGCTCCGCCCTGAGGGTCTGAGCTCCGCCCTGAGGATCTGAGCTCCGCCCTGAGGGTCTGAGCTCCGCCCTGAGGATCTGAGCTTCGCCTGAGGACCTGAGCTCCGCCCTGAGGACCTGAGCTCCGCCTGAGGATCTGAGCTTCGCCCTGAGGATCTGAGCTCCGCCTGAGGGTCTGAGCTCCGCCCTGAGGACCTGAGCTCCGCCCTGAGGTTCTGAGCTCCGCCCTGAGGATCTGAGCTCCGCCCTGAGGGTCTGAGCTCCGCCCTGAGGATCTGAGCTCCGCCCTGAGGGTCTGAGCTCCGCCCTGAGGGTCTGAGCTCCGCCCTGAGGATCTGAGCTCCGCCCTGAGGGTCTGAGCTCCGCCCTGAGGATCTGAGCTCCGCCCTGAGGGTCTGAGCTCCGCCCTGAGGATCTGAGCTCCGCCCTGAGGATCTGAGCTCCGCCCTGAGGATCTGAGCTCCGCCCTGAGGAGCTGAGCTCCGCCCTGAGGAACTGAGCTCCGCCCTGAGGATCTGAGCTCCCGCCCTGAGGACCTGAGCTCCGCCCTGAGGACCTGAGCTCCGCCCTGAGGACCTGAGCTCCGCCTGAGGATCTGAGCTCCGCCCTGAGGATCTGAGCTCCGCCCTGAGGACCTGAGCTCCGCCCTGAGGACCTGAGCTCCGCCCTGAGGACCTGAGCTCCGCCCTGAGGATCTGAGCTCCGCCCTGAGGGTCTGAGCTCCGCCCTGAGGGTCTGAGCTCCGCCCTGAGGATCTGAGCTCCGCCCTGAGGATCTGAGCTCCGCCCTGAGGATCTGAGCTCCGCCCTGAGGATCTGAGCTCCGCCCTGAGGGTCTGAGCTCCGCCCTGAGGGTCTGAGCTCCGCCCTGAGGATCTGAGCTCCGCCCTGAGGATCTGAGCTCCGCCCTGAGGATCTGAGCTCCGCCCTGAGGGTCTGAGCTCCGCCCTGAGGGTCTGAGCTCCGCCCTGAGGATCTGAGCTTCGCCCTGAGGACCTGAGCTCCGCCCTGAGGTCCTGAGCTCCGCCCTGAGGTACTGAGCTCCGCCCTGAGGATCTGAGCTCCGCCCTGAGGGTTTGAGCTCCGCCCTGAGGCTCTGAGCTCCGCACGAATGAACTGAGAACCGCCCTGAGGCTCTGAGCTCCGCCCTGAGGACCTGAGCTCCGCCCTGAGGATCTGAGCTCCGCCCTGAGGGTTTGAGCTCCGCCCTGAGGATCTGAGCTCCGCCCTGAGGGTCTGAGCTCCGCCCTGAGGGTCTGAGCTCCGCCCTGAGGATCTGAGCTCCGCCCTGAGGGTCTGAGCTCCGCCCTGAGGGTCTGAGCTCCGCCCTGAGGGTCTGAGCTCCGCCCTGAGGATCTGAGCTCCGCCCTGAGGGTCTGAGCTCCGCCCTGAGGGTCTGAGCTCCGCCCTGAGGATCTGAGCTCCGCCCTGAGGATCTGAGCTCCGCCCTGAGGATCTGAGCTCCGCCCTGAGGGTTTGAGCTCCGCCCTGAGGATCTGAGCTCCGCCCTGAGGGTCTGAGCTCCGC
Source organism: Odontamblyopus rebecca (assembly GCA_030686955.1). NCBI lineage: Eukaryota > Metazoa > Chordata > Actinopteri > Gobiiformes > Gobiidae > Odontamblyopus > Odontamblyopus rebecca. Next base: position 40,110,120 of record CM060662.1, on the reverse strand, counting down.
CCTGAGGATCTGAGCTCCGCCCTGAGGGTCTGAGCTCCGCCCTGAGGGTCTGAGCTCCGCCCTGAGGGTCTGAGCTCCGCCCTGAGGGTCTGAGCTCCGCCCTGAGGGTTTAACTTTTTCATTTTGCTTTTGATTCAAACTCATTTCAGTTAAATTAAATGTGAATTTTGGTTGTGTGACCTGAAGCTATTAAATTATTTATTTTTTTTGTAAAGGTGAATTTTAATTATGTGACATTAAACAATTACATTTTCTTATGTTGGCTGTGTGACCTTAAGCAATTTAATTCATTATTTTTTATTTGTAAAGGTGAATTTTAATTACGAGTGTTCCCAAGCTATTTAATTATTTATTTGATTTGTAAAGATGAATTTTGGTTGTGAGACTTTAAGATATTTATTTATTTTTATTTTATTTGTAAAGGTGAAGTTTGGTGACATGTGACTTTAAGCTCTTTTTTTTTCCTTTGTAAACATACATTTTTGTTCTGTGACCTTTGGCTGCTCCATCTGCTCCATCTGCCCCGTCCTGTGTATTATTTGTTGGTGTTATTTTTTTTTATAATTTGTATTTATTTTTTGTGTAATGATATTAAATTTTTTTTTTAAATCCGGAGTGTTTGTAGTGCAGTGTCGCCCCCTGGAGGCCGCACACAGAAACACCAGGACCAGGCTCCGCACGTTTGGAGACACAAAAAAAACGCTTTAAGAAATCGTCTGAAAACCAAAATAAAGAGTGGTTTTCACTCCCTGTGATCAGAGCGACGCTCAGTCTGTTTAAGGGTTTGATTTGACACAAACTCGTGTCACTTCAGTGTCGAGTCTCTTCCAGGTTTTTTATTCAAATGCATAAATAAGCAGAGAGGCGGTAACCGTGGTAACAGTCTTCAGGAATGTCCCAGAATGTTAAAGTGTTTTGCTCAGGCGCCTTTTTTATTATTCTGACGAAGGACAAACTATTTACAGAAATACAGATTTATACAGAAGCCCGGAAGTCCCCAAGAGTCTGAGAAACGAAGAACCGACGCACGCAGAGAGACCAGGTTTAGACCCGGTTTAGTCTCGGTTTAGTCCAGGTTTAGTCCCGGTTTAGACCCGGTTTAGACCCGGTGTAGTCCCGGTTTAGCCCAGGTTTAGTCTCGGTTTAGTCCCGGTTTAGTCCCGGTTTAGTCCCGGTTTAGTCCCGGTTTAGTCCCAGTTTAGTCCCAGTTTAGTCCCAGTTTAGTCCCGGTTTAGTCCCGGTTTAGTCCCGGTTTAGTCCCGGTTTAGACCCGGTTTAGTCCCGGTTTAGTTCCGGTTTAGCCCAGGTTTAGTCCTGGTTTAGTGCTGTTTAAAGGTGGATCAGGGGTCGGCGGCCTGAGACTCTTTCTTCCTTCTGTGACTTTGGAAAATAAATAATGATTTAATTACAACGTAGTTTTTAAATGTTGAATGTTGAATGCAGCTTTGCCACATTTGTTTATGTTTTACAGACACTTAAAGCCACACGGTTCATTTGCATAAACTATAAACGCTAAATAAAAACAGCTCTGTCCTCGTGCCCTGATGACACATATTCTCTGTTTCACTGGATTCATAAATAACACTCGGCTCTTTTACACAGAGCCACGGGTCAAAATGATCTGCAGGTTTTTCACGGGGTTTTGTGGTGTTTTGAGGCTTTAAGGCGCCGACCCCTGATTGAGACCAAGTCAAAGTTCAGACCAAGTTTAGACCTGGTTTGGGCTTTTGTACCAAATCCTGTAGTGTTATTATTTTAGATTTAGACCTGGTTCAGTCCTGGTTCAGTCCTGGTTCAGTCCCGGACCTCTGCGGTGCGTATACAGCGGGGTCCTGGTTCTGTGCTGGGATTGGTCAGAGCCAGGCATGAGTCCTTTAGACCTGGCTTATTCCCGGTTTATTCCCAGTCCCGGTTCAGTCCCGGTTCAGTCCCGGTTCAGTCCCGGTTCAGTCCGGCGGGCGGTCAGACTCCGGTGTACAGGGACAGGAAGTAGATGTAGAGCAGGAAGATGGGGTAGATCAGCAGCGGCTTCTTCGTTTTGAACTCATCACCGACGAGAAGAGACGCGGCGCTGTAGGCCGCCCAGAACACGCCGAAGAGCTGAGGGAGAGACCGGGAGAGACCAGGGTTAGTCCTGCTTTAGTCCTGGTTTAGTCCTGCTTTAGTCCTGCTTTAGTCCTGCTTTAGTCCTGCTTTAGTCCTGCTTTAGGCCCGGCTTAGACCTGGTTTAGACCTGGTTTAGACCTGGTTTAGACCTGGTTTAGACCTGGTTTAGTCCTGGTTTAGACCCGGTTTAGTCCTGCTTTAGACCCGGTTTAGACCCGGTTTAGACCTGGTTTAGTCCTGGTTTAGACCTGGTTTAGACCTGGTTTAGACCCGGTTTAGACCTGGTTTAGACCTGGTTTAGACCTGGTTTAGACCTGGTTTAGACCTGGTTTAGTCCTGGTTTAGACCCGGTTTAGTCCTGCTTTAGACCCGGTTTAGACCCGGTTTAGACCTGGTTTAGTCCTGGTTTAGTCCTGGTTTAGACCTGGTTTAGTCCTGCTTTAGACCCGGTTTAGACCTGGTTTAGACCTGGTTTAGTCCTAGTTTAGACCTGGGTTAGACCTGGTTTAGACCTGGTTTAGACCCGGTTTAGACCCGGTTTAGACCCGGTTTAGACCCGGCTTAGACTCGGCTTAGACCCGGCTTAGACCTGGTTTAGACCTGGTTTAGACCCGGTTCAGACCCGGTTCAGACCCGGTTTAGACCTGGTTTAGACCTCCGTTAGACCTCCGTTAGACCTCCTTTAGACCTCCTTTAGACCTCCTTAAGACCTCCTTTAGACCCAGTCTAGTTTCATTCCTGGTCTAGACATAAAAATAAAAACTGGTTTAGTCGTTTTTCAAATACTTTTACTTTGTCCGTGGTTTAGTAACTGTGGATGACCTGGTCCTGGTTCAGAACCTGGTTTAGTCCCCGGTCTATTCCCCGGTCTATCCCCTGGTCCAGTCTTGGTCCAGTCCTGGTCCTGGTCCAGACTCACTTTGATGACGACAGAGAGCAGTTCGAATCCTCCGATGAAGAGCAGTAACGGAGCGATGACGATGAGCGGGAGCAGAGAGTAACCGATGACGCCCAGGACCTGACCGTACGACACCTGCACAGAAACACAACAAACAACTGTGAAACTCAACCAGAAAAAACTACAAAGACAAAATAAACATGTTTAACATTCAGACTTGAAGAAAAGAGGTTTAGAGGATCTGGGGCTCACCTCTCCTCCCAGAACTCGAGCCAAAAGGAAAATGATTAAAGAGCCAAAAATCCAGATGGTGATGATCCACGACACCACCTGAAAAACCAAAGAGACGAGTGACAGGAGCTCGAGGAGAAGCACAAGTACGAGCGGCATCAGCACTCGCAGCTGATACTGACCCTGAACTGTCCGTAGATGGAGATCATGGAGAAGAGCAGCACCACGGCCAGAGGACCCCAGAAGTCGGGATTGTCCCGGACGACCTGCCGGTTGTACCCGAGAGACGGGACGGGCATCAGGACACAGCGCAGCTTATAATAAATGTCCTTCAGGTCAATGTCCAGCTCCTCCCTGAACACAGACAGAGAGAGACAGAGAGAGTCTGAAAATGTACTTTAAAGAGAATCCTACTTTTTAAACCTAAAGTGCCTCATCTGTCATAATCTAATCATAACTGCAATAAATGTGAGAAAAGCTGCTATTTGTTTCTATTCCAAAATCACGCAGCCTCATCAGAAAAGCCTAAATCTGCGTTCAGACGTCTTGAGTTGGAACTTTTACATTTGAGTTCAGACGCGTCTTGGACACTGGGGACCAACAGGAGAAAAATACTTATTCACTTATTATACTTAAATACAGGCACCTCCAGGGCGTCACTGTGGTCGAGAGAGACTTTAGTGTAGTTATTACATACATTCATCAGCAGAGGTGATCTGTGGAGCTGTGTATATAATTATATACTAATAACGCAGTGTAGAGTTTTGTGTTCTGGTGTTTCTGGTTCTCGCATCTTTCTCTTCCTTCTCCTTATTCCGGGTAATAACGTCGCTACATCACTGGATAGTCGTCCCTGATTGGCTGACGTGGTGCGTCCAACGGCAAAAGTTCAGCGTTTTCAACTTCTGGCGGCTGAACGCTCAGATTGTCACCGCGCCGACACCTGAAGACGCGTCGCAAAAACACAGGACGCCCCAGACACACGTCCACGTAGAATCTGTGTGTGAACTGAACGCTGTGACGCCGCGGTCTGAACTTAAGAATCCCTCTCATATCGTGTGTGGTGTTCAGGGGCCTCACAGCAGAGGTTTGTGGTCCTCGCTCTCGTCCTCCTCCACCTCCAGGAGCCAGCCATAGCCTCTCTGCCGCAGGAACGCCGTCGCATAAGGATCCCTCCCCGAGTCCGAGCCCACGTTCAGCTTCACGTCCGGGGCAACGATCGTCCCGCTGAGCTCTGGGGAGGAAGAGAAAGAGGGTTAAACCAGGACTAAACCGAGACTAAAGCAGGACTAAACCAGGACATAAATAGTGTCCTCTTTGGGCTCTGGGGGGAGACACACTCAGGGTGTTATTATAAAAGACAACAGTCCTAAACAAAGCCTAACCTAACACTTTTGAATAACAGATATTCAAAAAAAAAAAGTAATAGTCTCAAAATATCGGGTGTTTTCCCGGTTATTAGTAATTTTTTTGTCATGTTTATGTATTTATTCAGTCCCCAGAGGAATAACCATCATATGAACTGTTCATTTAGCTGCTACACGTCAACAAACCAGAAATCCTTACGAAACTGCAGCCAAACCGCACTACAGTGATGACAGAAATGCGCCAGGGGGCTGTTTGGGTAGTGCCCATATTTAGCATGATATAAACTGTCTATGAAGTGCGTTATTTAGTCTGTTGTTGAAGCTAAGCTAGAAATTCCACTGATAGATGTCAGTTAGCATTAGCATTAGCTCACCCTCAGCCTCGGCGGAAGACACGAACGTAAAGTCTCCATTATTGGGAGAAAACTGCATCGTCACGGCGCCTTTTCACACACTTCGGACCCGCGGAAAGCACAGTGAGCACGGGCAGGTGTTAGGAGAGTCCCGGTGGTGGTGTCATAGGTGTTTTGGGTGTATTTTGGACGCTAAAGCATGTTGTTTTCGCTGAGGTCCGCCACAGACACGGAGCAGGAAGTGGAGACAAGACACGTCTCATGGCGCGTTCAGGGCGCCGCCTCAAACTGGGACATTGTAGTTTTACATGTACATCCACGCATGTTATTTCATTTTTTATCAATATTTTCCATAAATCACCTTTAAGAATATACATCTGTCCTCAAAAGCACCTCTTATTTTGCATCACAATCATGAAACCACGAAAAAACATGTCTAGTTAGTTTCTTCATTCATTAATTTGGCCAGTACTGACTCTTGCAACACATTACTCGCTTAATTCGTCATTTAAAACTACATTTGCTAAGTAAAAGTACAGATTTATATTATTTAACGTGTTTTATGTCGTCTCATAGCCATAAAAACTCGAAAAAGTAATTTAATGACGCAAAAACCCAGTACAGTTAGTGCATTCTTAAGTCTCGCCAACATTTGCCGTGTCATAAAAAGGCGTGTGCTGCCAGCCAATGGGAGAGCAGTATATTCACGTGTGACCAGCTCTCGTCCAATAGCAGCTCTCCGTCTAATGACACGGATTTTGCCGCTAAAAGCAAACTCCCTCCAGCTCCGTGTCGTGTTTTCATCATTTCTGCTCTTTTTTCGGATAAAAAGCGGTTTAAAACACACAGGTAAGCGCCACATTGCGGGTTATCAACGGTTTATTACATTACACATCTGCCAGACTATGTACATTTTATGTTTTATGGGTTTTAGCGCGTAATTTCACCGTTGTTTTGACTGTTACGAACTGTTTGTCGTGTCTGAAATGGCTTCTTATGTTTAAAACTCTTTAAATGTGCATGTTTCACTGAATATTTCGCTTTAAAACGCACATTAATGTTATTACACTAGTGTTATGCGGTTACATATATTTAATAGAAAGTTACTCATGCATAAAACAATTACACCACTTAAATTGAGTTTAGTGTCTTATTAACAGTGACATATGAGGTGAATATGGACTAAAAGGTTTGTATTATTAACTGTCATAGAAAAGAGAGTTTAGATTAGACCTTTTTGGAGCTTTGAGCAATGAACCTTTTACTTCCGAGTGTAAAAATAGACTTCTGAAACTAAAGTATAGAATAAACACTGTGTATTTTATGTAGAACTTATTGATTTTAAGCAGGGTGCAAATTAACTTCTCAATAAAACCCGGTGTTTGCCATTATTAGAAAAGTCTGGTGGTCTAAAAATAAAATGAACATAAAAAGTGCCATAAAAAATCTCAAATCTTTAACATAAAAAGTAACTGCACTGTTCAAAAACACAATGTAAATAAGAAATACAGGCAATAAGTGACAATTAAACTCCACAAACTGCATGAAAGAAAATTAATAATGTCGACAGTATTTGTAACACCATAGTCTGAAACTGAAATATTTTAATTTCATAATCAGAATAAGTTTTAAAAGTGAAAAAGTCAGTGAACTAAACTCATTAAATATAAAGTATGATATAAAAAAGGCACGCAGGTTTATAAAGGAACAGAATCCTACTTTTTAAACATGAATCCCATTATTTGTTAGATTTTTTTTCCACTCATTCTGCTTCTCGTCTGTTGTTTTCAGAGGCCCCGCGCAGCCCAGGAGCATCATGGGAATCTCTGGCCTGCTTCAGTTCATTAAAGACGCCGCGGAGCCGGTGAATGTGAAGAAATACCGAGGACAGGCCGTGGCCGTGGACACATACTGCTGGCTCCACAAGGGCGCCTTCTCCTGCGCCGAGAAACTGGCCAAAGGGGAACCCACCGACCAGTGAGTAACGAGCGCAACGCCGCCACAGCTCAGGGGGGTTTATGTTCACCAAGAAGAAGAAGAACGGAACTGCAGCAGCGTCGTCTCTGATCTGTCCTGACGTCGTTTCCTCGTCACAAACACCTGGAGTCGTGTTTTTGTTTCATTCACACATGTTTAACGCACAAACCTGCCCTTTTAGCACCAGTTTTTCTCTCCTGGAGGTGCCAATCTGTACTGAATTTAATTAAAAAAAAAAAAAGGAACTGTTCACTTGAAAACTACCACTTCATGACATCACAAGGTGGAGCAGAGCGTTTGGAGCCTTGGAGGTATAATGATAGAGTTACTCAAACATGTGTGAATGAAACAAACACGACTCCAGCTCTGTTTTTGAAGAAGGAACAACAGTATATTATAGTTTAAATCTCACAGGAGTCACTTTTGGATAATATAAGACCTTTAATATTTCACTTTGACTTTTATATTTGCTTAAACTTTTCCTTTTTGCACAACTGTCCTTGTCAAAACCTGTGTGAACACTCAAAAAGAAATCTAAGACAACCCCACCCCCCCTTTTTGTTAATAATAATAATAATAATACATTTAGTTTTATTGTATTATTATTTTTTCATATAATAATAGTTAATAATATTAGTAGTATATTTATTATCAGTCTATTATTATATTGTGAGGTTACTTGTATTTCTTCATATTTTCTCAGTTTCTTCATATTTTCTCAGTGATTTGTTTTTGTTATGTGTGCACATGTGTCTGAATGACATTTATATTTGTTTCCACATTAATAAAGAAATATATGAAACTGAAAAAAAAAAAAAAGAAATCCTCTAATGATCAGATTTCTGGTGTGCGAGTGAACAAGGGCAAGGGAAATTTATTTGTGCAGCAAAATTCGTACACAAAGTCATTCAAAGTGCTTTACAGAATAAGAAAAACATTAGAATCACAATGCAAACAAATCAAAACATAAATAATCATCATAAAATTTAAAACTAGAGACATTGAATTAGAGAGAAGAGAGTGCGGAATGAGAAATTAAAACTTCAAAATGACTGTTTGCTGTTTAATCTGGACCTGACCCTGTGTGTGTGTGTCTGTGTGTGTGTGTGTGTGTCTGTGTGTGTGTGTGTGTCTGTGTGTGTCTGTGTGTGTCTGTGTGTGTGTGTGTGTCTGTGTGTGTGTGTGTGTGTCTGTGTGTGTGTGTGTGTGTCTGTGTGTGTGTGTCTGTGTGTGTCTGTGTGTGTGTGTGTGTCTGTGTGTGTGTGTGTGTGTGTGTGTGTGTGTGTCTGTGTGTGTGTGTGTGTGTCTGTGTGTGTCTGTGTGTGTCTGTGTGTGTGTCTGTGTGTGTGTCTGTGTGTGTGTGTCTGTGTGTGTGTGTGTCTGTGTATGTGTGTGTGTCTGTGTGTGTGTCTGTGTGTGTCTGTGTGTGTGTGTGTGTGTGTCTGTGTGTGTGTCTGTGTGTGTGTGTGTCTGTGTGTGTGTGTGTGCGTCTGTATTTGTGTCTGTGTGTGTGTGTGTCCGTGTCCATGTCCGTGTGTGTCTGTGTGTGTGTGTGTCTGTGTGTGTGTGTGTCTGTGTTTGTGTGTGTGTGTGTCTGTATTTGTGTCTGTGTGTGTGTGTGTGTGTGTGTGTGTGTGTGTGTGTGTGTGTGTGTCTGTGTGTGTGTGTGTGTGTGTGTGTGTGTGTGTGTGTGTATGTGTGTGTGTGTGTCCGTGTGTGTGTGTCTGTGTGTCTGTGTGTGTGTGTGTCTGTGTGTGTCTGTGTCTGTGTGTGTGTGTGTCTGTGTGTGTGTCTGTGTCTGTGTGTGTGTCCGTGTGTGTGTGTCTGTGTGTGTGTCTGTGTGTGTCTGTGTCCGTGTGTGTGTGTGTGTGTGTGTGTGTGTCCCTCCTGCAGATACGTGTGGTTCTGCATGAAGCTCGTGGACATGCTGCTTAACTTTGGAGTCAAACCCATCCTGGTGTTTGACGGACGAAATCTGCCGTCGAAAAGAGAAGTGGAGAAAACGCGCAGAGAGTGAGTCTGAAATACGGAGATGAACCATAAAACCGACACTACTTTATGCCTCTGACACAAAAAAGCAGGTGAATCCCAGTAAAAACATTTTAAATCGACGGTATCATGAAAACACCTGAGCAGAAAGACATAAATAACAGAATGAACTTTGCTCAAATCCATGTAAACATCAGATATTTGTGAAGGATATGGGCTCATAGTCACTGGTCCGATCTACAGCGTCACTTCACGACTCACTCTGGACGTTCTTCTTCCATCATTAAGCAGCGTTTACCTTTTTTGACTCTATACTTTGTTGTAAAATAGTTTATGTAACATCTTATACATTGAAAAGGTTGAGATTTGCGCTTCCCTGAGATCCTAAGGTTGACATTGTGTTTTATTTCAGACGTCGTGAGTTGAACCTGCAGAAGGGAAAGCAGCTGCTCAGAGAAGGAAAACTGTCTGAGGCCAGAGACTGTTTCAACCGCTGCGTCAACGTCACCCCGACTATGGCCCATAACGTTATCAAGGTCTGACCAACATCTCCGGAACTATGGCCCTATTTTAAAGCTGAACTCCGGCACATCTGAAGCTAAAGTCCGTCGCTAGAGGTGGTCGAGTTCTGTCAGGAGCCAAAAAACAGCACAGATCAGTGTTTCCTCGGTGGAGATCTCACTGTGGCAGTGAGTCTGTCAAGGCAACAAACTAGTGTAGTGATGGGGGCAAGTTCTGAACTAGTGCAGTGATGGGGGCAAGTTCTGAACTAGTGTAGTGATGGGGCAAGTTCTGAACTTCCACGTAAAACACCAATTTGCTTCACACTGAAGAAGCTTAACTCCACTTTAACCCATTTTACAACAGCCACGAGTCTGACAAACAAAACGCTCTGCCTGGTTCACTCATTAGTGTCTGGAAACGTTAGAAAACAACTTTATAAGCACCTCACACTTCCCTCTGCTGATTTCCCACTGCACAAAAGCCCAAAAGACTCGATCGCCGACTCCAGAAGCAACAAGTGAGAATCGACTACTGACGGTGAAGAAGAAGAGAAACTGAAAGTTGTTGAAAGAAAGTGGTTCGGGAATGTATTTTTGAGTGTTTTTCAAAAAAATATAATTCACTGGTAAATAAACGGGATTAGAAACGACATCGACGATCGAGTCTTTTGGGCTTTGGCCTGTGCAGTGGGAAATCAACACTGATCTGTGCCGTTTTTTGGCTTCTGACAGAATTCCACCACCTCTAGCAACGGACTTTAGCTTCAGACGGGCCCGAGTTCAGCTTTAAGGTCTGACCAACATCTCCCCAACGATGGCCCATAACGTTATTAAGGTCTGGACTAAAGTCTGACTAACCTCCCTCAAACTGCCCCAGTGTGTGAGCTTTAGTTGTGCGACTCTCACACTTGGGGCTCTTCTGTGCTGTGGTGTCGCCCCCTTTAGCTGCACGGGCCCCTTGTGACACCATAACTTTATTATTTATAAGCCTGTGTAGCTGTAAATGTCCCTGTGTGTTTGTGTTTTCCAGGCAGCCCGTTCTCGGGGCGTGGACTGTGTGGTGGCTCCGTACGAGGCGGACGCTCAGTTGGCGTTTCTCAGTAAAAACGGTTTGGCTCAAGCCGTGATCACGGAGGACTCCGACCTGCTCGCCTTCGGATGCAAGAACGTGAGATGATTTTCCAAGACCAATCGTGAAGTATTCAAAATGGAGTTTGACCTGCGCTGTGGTTTTAGGTGATCCTGAAGATGGACAAACAGGGGAACGGTCTGGAGATCGCCCAGAGCCGTTTGGGGCGCGTGAAGACTTTGGGCGACGTGTTCACGGAGGAGAAGTTCAGGCACATGTGCATCCTGTCGGGCTGCGACTACCTGCCCTCGCTCCACGGCATCGGCCTCGGCAAAGCCTGCAGACTCCTCCGGCTCGCCAGGGACCCCGACATCCTCAAGGTCAGACACACAGGGACCCCGACATCCTCAAGGTCAGACTCACAGGGACCCCGACATCCTCAAGGTCAGACTCACAGGGACCCCGACATCCTCAAGGTCAGACTCACAGGGACCCCGACATCCTCAAGGTCAGACTCACAGGGACCCCGACATCCTCAAGGTCAGACACACAGGGACCCCGACATCCTCAAGGTCAGTTTATTTCTAAAATTCTTCATTATTAGGTCAGAATTACAGGGACCCCGTCATCCTCTGGTCAGCTGCACAGGGACCCCGACATCCTCAAGGTCACACAACTAGTGAAGACATCCTCAAGGTCACACACACAGGGAAAAGTCTGTTTCAGTCTTTAGTCTTTTGCTTTTGATTCATATTTTATAATAACACAGACTTTTCCTCAGCCTCAGGTCGTTTCTCAGCCTCAGGTCGTTTCTCTTCTCTAGTTTTGTGGAGTTTGTCTCCGTCAGCTGAGCAGAAATGACGTCCTGTAATTACCACAGAAATAATAATGAAGAATTTTAGAAATAAACTCACACAAATGAAACTGTCACAGCACAAAACAGCACAAACCAAATACAAACATTTTCTATCATTTTCATTTCTTCTTTCTTCGTTTTGAGGCTGTTTCACATTCTGAGGTTCTGGACGACATCATTGACCAAAATAAAACTGTGAATATCTGAAGAACCAGAATCACACAAACGATTGACATACACTCAACAAAAATATAAACGCAACACTTTTGTTTTTGCTCCATTTGTCATGAGATGGACTCAAAGATCTAAAATTCATTCCAGATACACAATATTACCATTTCTCGCAAACATTGTTCACAAATCTGTCTAAATGTGTGATAGTGGCACTTTTGCTTTGCTGAGATGATCCATCCCACCTCACAGGTGCCACATCAAGATGCTCATCAGACACCATGATTAGTGCACAGGTGAACCTTAGACTGCCCACAATAAAAGGCCACTCTGAAATGTGCAGTTTTGTCTCACAGCAAAATGCCACAGATGGCGCAAGCATTGAGGGAGCGTGCAATTGGCATGCTGACAGCAGGAATGTCAACCAGATCTGTTGCTCGGGCATTGAATGTTCATTTCTCCACCATAAGCCGTCTCCAAAGGCGTTTCAGAGAATATGGCAGTACATCCAACCGGCCTCACAACCGCAGACCACGTGTAACCACACCAGCCCAGGACCTCCACATCCAGCAGGTTCACCTCCAAGATCGTCTGAGACCAGCTACTCAGACAGCTGCTGAAACAATTGGTTTGCATAACCAAAGAATTTCTGCACAAACTGTCAGAAACCGTCTCAGGGAAGCTCAACTGCTCGTCGTCCTCATCGGGGTCTTAACCTGACTCCAGATCGTCGCCGTAACAGACTTGAGTGGGCAAATGCCCACATTCGATGGCGTCTGGCACGTTGGAGAGGTGTTCTCTTCACGGATGAATCTCGGTTTACATTGTTCAGGGCAGATGGCAGACAGCGTGTGTGGCGTCGTGTGGGTGAGCGCTTTGCTGATGTCAGTGTTGTGGATGGAGTGGCCCATGGTGGTGGTGGGGTTATGGTATGGGCAGGCATCTGTTATGGACGAAGAACACAGGTGCATTTTATTGATGGCATTTTGAATGCACAGAGATACCGTGATGAGATCCTGAGGCCCATTGTTGTGCCATACATCCATGAACATCACCTCATGTTTCAGCAAGATAATGCACGGCCCCATGTTGCAAGGATCTGGACACAATTCTTGGAAGCTGAAAATGTCCCAGTACTTGCATGACCAGCACACTCACCGGACATGTCACCCATTGAGCATGTTTGGGATGTGCTTGACCGGCGTATACGACAGCGCGTACCAGTTCCCACTAATATCCAGCAACTTCACACAGCCATTGAAGAGGAGTGGACCAACATTCCACAGGCCACAACTGACAATCTGATAAACTCTATGCGATGAAGATGTGTTGCACTGCATGAGGCAAATGGTGGTCACACCAGATACTGACTGGTTCTGAGTCCCCAGACCCCCAATAAAGCAACAACTGCACATTTCAGAGTGGCCTTTTATTGTGGGCAGTCTAAGGTTCACCTGTGCACTAATCATGGTGTCTGATGAGCATCTTGATGTGGCACCTGTGAGGTGGGATGGATTATCTCAGCAAAGCAAAAGTGCCACTATCACACATTTAGACAGATTTGTGAACAATGTTTGAGAGAAATGGTAATATTGTGTATCTGGAATGAATTTTAGATCTTTGAGTCCATCTCATGACAAATGGAGCAAAAACAAAAGTGTTGCGTTTATATTTTTGTTGAGTGTAGTTTTGTGCAGGTTTGAGTTTGTGGGGCGACTTCACGCAGGTTCACACAGGGACATGTGGTACAGGGGGGCAGGAGGGCATCTGGCACAGGCGGACGGGGGGACGGGAGGGCATCTGGCTCATGTGTCCGTGTTGCAGGTGATAAAGAAGATGGGCCAGTACCTGAAGATGGACCTGGTGGTTCCGGACTCGTACGTGGACGGGTTCGTTCGGGCCAATAACACTTTCCTGTACCAGCTCGTGTTCGACCCGAGGAGCAGACGAGTGGTGCCCCTGAACCCGTACCCCCAGAACTCCCCAACGCAGGAGCTCAGCTACGCAGGAGTGTATCCTACAGGACTAGAACGGGACTAGAACAGGACTAGAACGGGACTAGAACGGGACTAGAACGGGACTAGAACGGGACTAGAATGGGACTATAATGAGAGTAGAACAGGACTAAAACAGGACTGAACCGGGACTATAACAGGACTGAACCAGGACTATAATGGGACTATAATAGGACTGAACCAGGACTAGAAAAGGACTGAACAAAGAACCAGGTCTAAACCAGTTCTAAGTCTAGTCTTGACCCCTTGACGTTGCTGCACAGACACATCGGGGATGAACAGGGTTTGCAAATGGCTCTGGGAAACCTGGACCTGAACACACTGGAGAAGATCGACGACTACAACCCCGACGCTCCACACGCACAGGTACAAACTACACAAACTACAACCCCGACGCTCCACACGCACAGGTACAAACTACACAAACTACAACCCCGACGCTCCACACGCACAGGTACAAACTACAACCCCGACGCTCCACACGCACAGGTACAAACTACAACCCCTCCACACGCACAGGTACAAACTACAACCCCTCCACACGCACAGGTACAAACTACACCCCCGACGCTCCACACGCACAGGTACAAACTACAACCCCGACGCTCCACACGCACAGGTACAAACTACAACCCCGACTCTCCACACGCACAGGTACAAACTACAACCCCGACTCTCCACACGCACAGGTACAAACTACACAAACTACAACCCCGACGCTCCACACGCACAGGTACAAACTACAACCCCGACGCTCCACACGCACAGGTACAAACTACAACCCCGACGCTCCACACGCACAGGTACAAACTACAACCCCTCCACACGCACAGGTACAAACTACAACCCCGACGCTCCACACGCACAGGTACAAACTACAACCCCGACGCTCCACACGCACAGGTACAAACTACAACCCCTCCACACGCACAGGTACAAACTACAACCCCGACGCTCCACACGCACAGGTACAAACTACAACCCCTCCACACGCCCAGGTACAAACTACAACCCCGACGCTCCACACGCACAGGTACAAACTACAACCCCGACGCTCCACACGCACAGGTACAAACTACAACCCCGACGCTCCACACGCACAGGTACAAACTACAACCCCGACGCTCCACACGCACAGGTACAAACTACAACCCCGACGCTCCACACGCACAGGTACAAACTACAACCCCGACGCTCCACACGCACAGGTACAAACTACACAAACTACAACCCCGACTCTCCACACGCACAGGTACAAACTACAACCCCGACGCTCCACACGCACAGGTACAAACTACAACCCCGACGCTCCACACGCACAGGTACAAACTACAACCCCTCCACACGCACAGGTACAAACTACAACCCCTCCACACGCACAGGTACAAACTACAACCCCGGCTCCGGCTCCGGCTCCTTCACATTAGGATCTTCTCGTCCCTCTGTCTGTACCTGCTGCTCTGAGCCTCGTCATTCTGGACTTAAACTGTTCGTCTGAAGCCGCCACACAGGATCCTGAACTTTTCATTTCTCTGTTTTGTTCCTAAATCAAGATCTGAACAGAAATAACGACCAATCAGACGCCTTCATTCCCCGAGGCCCCTCCCCCTAGTGTTAGCAACAGGTTTGATTGACAGTTTGTTGTTGTTCGTACGTAACAAAACAAACAACATAAATCAGTGACTTAAACTATTTAAAGTTTGCTGCTAAAAGCTCAAAGTTTCTTCTTCTGCAGAATCAGTAAATCCAGTGTCCTGCAGGTGCAGAGTATCTCCGCTCTGAGGAGGCGGCACCTTTAACCTCCTCACTCATGATTGGCTCTTGTGGTTGCTATGACACATGGTTGGATTTCCAAATATGGAGTCTGGCTCCAGATTCGCTCCTAATAATCATAATGATACAATTTCTCCTTTTACCTTCATTTCTAATACTTTTTTCTTCCTTTCCAGCCAACCAAACCTCGCAGTCGCTCTTGGCACGACGCCCCCTCGCCCCTGCCCTCCCCCAGCTGCAGTATCTGGAGCAGAGAATACTCCACAGCGCCCCCTGCGGCCGCCTCTGCCCCCAGTGCTCCCCCTGCAGAGCCCCGAGCCTCCACCAGGGGGCAGCACAGGGTGGTGAGTGTGAGGCCGCCGTGTGTGAAGAGGAGCAGAGACGGTGAGAAACATCCTCCAGCTAAACTTGATTGAGTGATTTAGATACACTTTTTTTGTTTTTTAAGTACGAATCTGCTGAAAGTAAAGCCACAGCATGGAACTTTTTAGCAACGAAACAAAACTACTAAATTAAAACTATATTCTTTTCATTTTGTTTGTGTTTATTGCCCTGAAAAACCTGCGTTCTGTTTGCTGTGAGCGGGCTCGCCTCTCCACAAACCTGACTCTTATTTGGCCTCATCCTGCCTGTTTCCATGGAAATGGATGTAATATTCCACAGTATGACGTAAAACACATTTACCTTTATGGAGAATGTTCCGAAGTGCAGCTTTAACTTTGTGTTTCCACAGAATTATGCAGAAAGTTGCACAGATTTCACAGACTGAAATCTGAACTGAAAAACACATTTTACTTTTATTTTTTTGACTAGAGATTGCACACTTTTTTCATATAATTCTATTGAGGCATGAATAATTCTTGTTTTTGATGAAATAATCTTTAAATCTGTTACGGCTCAGCTCTGCTCGGGGCAAAAAAACCCAAGATGGCATAAATAAGGTAATTTAATTAAAAGGAATGTACAAGGTAAATTAAACAAAACAAAGGGGAGCTAACATATTCACAACAAATCTTTACAAAGTTTAAACAAAAGTGTAACAAAGGCCAAAGAACAAAAGAAACTAAACGTACAAGAACTAAACAAACTAAACAAACAAAAAACCAACCAGTCTTATCTTATGTCAGTTCTGACATAAGATAAGACTGGACTTTATTGATGTGGCAGTGGAGAAATTCAACAGTCACAGTGGCTCCAGGACAGTTCAGTGTAAAAAAGGAAAAAAGTGTGATGCAATCAAGATAAACAATAAGAATAAAAATAGGAATAATAATAAATATAAAATGAATAAGTATATGTACAAAATGTACAAAGAGACGAGTAAATTCCGAGTATTACGAGAGACGAGGATCTCATAAACACAGTGACATAACCAAAGACACATTAAATAAACAACAAACGAGTTAAGAGTCAAGAACAAAGTCGACAGAGACACAAACACAGAATGGCTCCACCGCAGGGACCAGGGCTCAAACAGCAGGAATCTAAGGGGAAAAAAGAAATGAAAACACACACAACACAAATGGAAGAAGTGGAGGCCTGGGGCTGTAACGCCCTCCCCCCTGAAGCTAACAAAATATCTGTGGAAATCATTCAAATTAGATTGTGTTCTTGCATTGGGCTGCAGCTGACAGGGAGGTGGAGGTGAGGCTCTGAGCCGGGGCTGTGTTTGCTGTGAGATGATCCCTGCACCAGTGACAGGGGCCCCGACGCTCCAGGAACCGAGCCTCACCTCAGAGTCTGGAGGACGAGAATAAAGGAAAAAGTGGCAGTGTTTTTATTTAGTTGTTTTGTTGTTTTTCCCACAGATTCTCCTCTGTCAGATCAGGACGTGTTACTGCAGTATTCCTCCAATGACCAGAAGCGCCACAGATCTGAGCCTCACCCGTCCCTCCATCCTCTCTCCTCCTCTTCCTCCTCCTCCTCTTCCTCCTCCAAACCTCAGGCTCCGCTCAGACCCAGAAACAGATTTGCCACTTTGCTGCAGCGGAGGAACCAGCACCCGGGGGAGGAGGAGGCCACATGCAGCAGGTGAGAAAAAGGAAACACAAGCTCTTAATTACATCCTTTATGGAGCCCATTTACCCGGAAAGTTCCACCAACCTTAGAAATCTCCATGGAAACAAGCGCCTGGCTCACAATAAAGAAAACCTGCATCTTCAGCTGATCTCCAGATGATGAAGACTGAGGTCTCTTTGCTTAAATGAACAGTTCTGATGCAGAAAGCGCTAAAAACAGAGGGAACTACATAGACCATGATCCTTTGCTCCGTTTCAGTGCAGACGACATGAAGAAATAACTGTTCTAAGCACTTTTACATCTTCAGTCTGTGGATTAAGTCTGTGAAGCATTTTTAGAGGAAAAAGTCACAGATTCACAGTTTTATATTGAAATAAATCTGGTCCAGAGAGATGGAGATGGAAGAAGAACGAACGAAAAAGAAAGAATGAACGTAAAAGAAAGAAAGAACGAAAAATAAAGAGAAAGAATGAATGTAAATAAGAAAAGAAACAACAAACGGATGAAAAAGAACGAAAAAGAATAAAAATGAAAGAAAGAACAAACGAATGAATGAAAGAATGAACTATAAGAAAAAGAATGAAAAAAGAAAAGAATGAATGAACCAAAGAAAGAATAAAAGAAACAACGAAAGAAAGAGCGAAAAAGAAATAATGTAAAATAAAGAGTGAACTGAAAGAAATAAAGAATGAAATAATGAACGTAAGTAAGAAAAAGAAAGAACAAACAAAAGAAAGAACGAAAGGGCAAAAGAAAGAACAAAGGAAAGACTCTGGTGAAAATCTGTTGTTTTAGTTTTTATATAACTGGTCTTAAAAACCTTGAATTTAACTTGAATAAACCTGTGGAACCCTGAGCATCGATACATCTCTACTTTTTAATATTAATGTGGGTTTGTTTTTTTACACTTTATTTTTAATTGAAATAATTTTATATTTTACAGAGAACAAGTGATCAGACACACTGGGGTTTAAAAGACCTACAGACACACCATCACACAGATCAAATGTAAATATGCCCATTTTTCCCAGAAGTCATTCCCCTTTTCTTTTTGGAGTCTCAAGTTAAAAGTCAAACGTTTTATGTTATAAATATTATGGACTGTGGCCATGAAGTGTTTAGTAGTTGGTGGGTCCTTCAGTCAGTGTTTAGTTTTTGCTTTTTTGCTCACTGTGATGAACATTTTAAAAGATATTTGTCAGCAGTGGACAACCTTTGCTCCATATTTCCAAAGGAAAAGTGAACACACGTAAATCTTATGTCAAAGCAGAGAACGTCTCGCACTATTTGATGTACATCTTCCCGAAAAGAGTCAGGGACATCCCCAAAAACATGATTAATGTGAGTTTTTTTTAATGTTTTTTGTGTTTTTATTCCAGGTTTTTCAGCAGTTCTGCTCTAACGTCTGTTAAACCGGTGACTCCAGAGTCTCCAGCCCAGATCCTGCTGCCCTGTGAGGAGGCTGAAGCTCCTGAGGCTCCGTCTGTGGACACGCCCAGCCCCTCCCCCCCTGCATCGCCTCCAAATACTCCTACAGATACTGCGAATACTCCAAATACTCCAAATACTGACCCTCCTGCTGCAGCCCCGCCCGCCTGCTCGCCCTCCTCCAGCAGGGGGCTCCAGCTGTTCCACTGGCCCGGCCGCTCCACAGAGCCGACGCCCTGCGGACTCTCCTCGCTCAAGAGGTTCAGATTTAAGAAGGAAAACTCCACGAGAAGCCCCGACCCGCACAGGTGAAGCAAAAGCAAAACTCGAACAGAAACAAAACTATGAAATTAAATACATAAAAAAATCGTGCGGACAAAAGTGGAAACTGAATCCTGAAGTGTGTAAAGGAATTTGTCAAAATCTCATCTCGTTCTCGTGGACCTGATCTCGTTTCTGGTCCCGTCTTGTCTCCACGGAGCACTGAAGTGTCCCGAGCTCCACATGGACTGGGTGGATCCTGGTTTGAGCCCAGTTTGGTCCTGATTTAGACCTGGTTTAGTCCTTGTCTAGTCCTGGTTTAGGCCCTGGTTTAGGCCTCTTCTAGTCCTGGTTTATCTCTGTTCTAGTCCTGGTTCAGTCCTGGTTTAGTCCTGGTTTAGTCCTGGTTCAGTCCTGGTTTAGTCCTGGTTTAGTCCTGGTTCAGTCCTGGTTTAGTCCTGGTTTAGTCCTGCACAGTTTTAAATCCTGTTGTGTTGTGTGTTTGAGCTGAACTGTGATCAGATCTCACGTGTGTCTCATGTGTGTTTGTTTTCAGAGCTGGAGAAGAGCCTGAGGAGGTGTCAGACTCTCCTCCATCTCAGGACAGCGGCTACTTCTCCCAGTCCCAGCCCTCCTCCTCCTGCACCTCCTCCTCCTCCTGCACCTCCTCCTCCTCCTGCTCCTCCTCCTCCTCCTGCACCTCCTCCTCCTCCTGCTCCTCCTCTCAGGCTCCTCTCTGCTCCGGTGTCTCTGTAGGTTCACTTCATCCTCACAGTGTTTCTCTGTTTTCTCTTTGAGGAAAGTTTCTCTGAACATTTGTTTCCTTCTTTAGGATTTGGAGGGAGGAGAAGAGCTCAGTCCCACAGAGCGGGAACAGCGGCCCACACCCACATATAAGGTCTGGATTATTCCTCCTGCTGCGACTCCTACTCTTCTACTACTACTCACATCCTGAGCCTCGTCATGTTTAGGGTGAAAACATGACCAGAACCATGGAGAGCTCAACAACACGGCTAAAACAGAACTATATGACCGCTTATCACCATCATATTATCATTATGATTATGTTTATATCATTACTAAATATTATTAATGTGATGATAATTATCACACTTATTATTGATCAGTTTCAAGAGGAGCAGATGATTCTGTATCACACATCAGTGACATGATGAAGAAACATCATTTTAGAGCCAAACTCCAGGTTTTTCTGAACAGAACAGCAGAGTCACAGATTCTCCTCTGAGACTCTGAGACTCTGAGGCTCTGAGGCTCTGAGGCTCTGAGGCTCTGAGGCTCTGAGGCTCTGAGGCTCTGAGACTCTGAGGCTCTGAGGCTCTGAGGCTCTGAGACTCTGAGGCTCTGAGGCTCTGAGACTCTGAGGCTCTGAGCACGTTTGAAGGATTCTGTCTTTTGTTTAACCAGGGCTCTACACTAACTTTTTTTTTCAGGAGCACATGTGCCCCTAAGTCAAACATTTTAGGAGCACAGAAAAAAAAAATGGGGGCACAAATAGGTTTTCGTTTTTAACAATTATTACAGTGCAAAACTTGACACCAACACTAACAATGAATAAATTTAATACAGAAAAGAAAAGAATTATGGCTGTACTTTTCCTGCATGATCGCAATGTTTTTATAAATATATCTTCATTTTATCTGATTAATATTTAGACTTAAAATAAGCCAAACTGTACTGCACTTGAACACTCTGTGGCCCTTTTTGGACCTTCACCCACAGTTTGAGAACCTCTTCTTTAAGAGAACCTCCACTGGCACTTTACACAAAAATGCTTCAAAGTGAAAAACATAGGTAGGATTTTTAAACCTGTTTTTTCAAATTCCTAACTGGAGTTACATTCTGTTGGTGGTTTTACAGTGGTTTTTAGACTGCACATTTACCAAACCAAACGCACATTGTGACAAACAGATTTATTTGGCATTTTCTTAGTCAAACTTCAGCCCACATATCACCTGCTCTGTGCCGTAGCTCTGCTCTGTGCGGACACGGACATAATATTAATATTGTCGTATTTGATGTGAGGCGGGTGGACAGGTGGGACGTTTAACCTGCCCTGTGATGCAGGCTGAGGGTGGCGCTGTGGACAAGCCGCGCACTGGCGGTGCCGCGGTGTTTGCGGGCTCCAGCGCACAGGTCCCGCACATCGGTACACGTTTATTGCGGACAGCAGCCGCCGTAATGAAATATGATCGAAGTCAGTATTTAGACCGTGAGTCCGTGACGAGACCGAGTCCAAATGCGCTCGAGTCCGAGACGAGACCAAGAAAAAACCATCGCTTTAGCGAAGAAGGAAGTCCAGCGGCACAGGGTTGTCTCCTGAGTGTGGGTCAGGTGTGTGTCCTGCTGCTCGGTTAAGGGGACGTAGGTGTGTTTTGAAGCTGAGTTTGTTCATATCAGTGATATCGGCCACACGCGGAGCTCGTATGCTGGGGTTGTGCGCGGTCGGAGGTATCGTGCATGGTTCGGTTGCGCTCACGCTGGGCAAGAGTGCCGCGCTTTAGGTGTGATCCAGGCTTGGGCACGATTCTAAAGTCCTAGTATGAGTTTGCCCCTAATGTTTGACACATGTAGAAAGTTTAACTCGTCACGTTACGTCTGTGCGCAGCTCCTTATTGTGGCTGCAGAAACACTCGCACATGTGCCTGTTTTGTTTTCCACGTTCGCACGACGAAATATTTACTCGCAAATGCGAGTGAAATGGGCGCACTGTAGAGCCCTGTGTTTAACAGGAAACGGTTTCAAACAGTTTCAAACATCACTATTAGGGATTATCAGGGCATTTGATTACATTTTCTTAATCAACTGAATAACTTTAACCCTAACGATTGATTATCGAGTCATCATCCATGTTTTTATATTAAAATGATCAGAATTATGATTACTATTACTCATCTGCATAAATAAACTTTACACATATAAACCATCAGCACTGCAAACACATCAGCCTGAAACTAAACTTAAACCTCACGGCTCATTTGCATAAACTGTAAGAGCTGAAAAAAGCAGCTCTTTCCTTGTGCTGCTGCTTCAGCTTCTGTGGGACTAAAGGACTCGACTCAGTGAATATGAGTGTTCTCTCTGTGACTCAGTGAATATGAGTGTTCTCTCTGTGACTCCGTGAATATGAGTGTTCTCTCTGTGACTCAGTGAATATGAGTGTTCTCTCTGTGACTCAGTGAATATGAGTGTTCTCTCTGTGACTCAGTGAATATGAGTGTTCTCTCTGTGACTCCGTGAATATGAGTGTTCTCTCTGTGACAGAGGATGTTCTGCTGGTGCTGAGTCTGTTCTGTGCGTTTGTGGCGTTGCAGATGTTCATGTTCTCAGAGGTCGTTCGTGTGCAGGGTGCTTTGCTCTCGCAGAATCGCAGGTGTAATACGGGTGGGGATTTGTGGTGATGAGACGGCGGCGGCCGAGGGTCTGAAATGAAGACAAAATGTCAAAAATGAGGACGCAGAACAGAGGTCCGGACAGAAGGCTCTAAAACCGGACTGTCCGGCCCAAACCCAGACGACTGGACACCCTGCTCATATCTGTGTTTGTGTGTCTGTTTCTGTTTGCTCCAGGCGGCAGGTTTATCTCGTCCAAACTCGGCTCACACACTCAAACCCACGGCTCAGGGTCCGGCTCAGGGTCCGGCTCTGGGTCCGGCTCGGGTCAGCGGCCTCAAGAGGAAGTCCAGTTTAAACAAGCCCAGGTCGTCTAAACCCGGCATGAGCGATGAGAACAGCCCCGGGGTCCAGGCCACCATCAGCGGACTGTGGAAACACTTCAGATTCACTAAGTAAAGCCACAAAAACACAAAGATTCGAACGAGAAACACAAACAGTTTATTTATCAAACTGACCCTGAGCCTCTGTTCCTCGTCTCACTCAGACCTGGAGTCGTGTTTGTTTCATTCACGTTTGACTCTTTATTATTCGTCTGTTACATCTGCAAAGCTCCAAACGCTCTGCTCCACCTCGTGATGTCATCAGGTGAACAGCTCCTTTTCCCTTTAGTTCAGTCGAAATCAGCGACTCCAGGACTTAAACAATCCAAATGAAGGTGTGTGGAGTTTAAAAACACAGCGGAGCACTTCCTGTATCACCACACGATGACATCACGAGGTGGAGCAGAGTGTTTTCAGTCTGAGAGAAGAACTCGTGCTAAATGTGCAGGTTTGAGTGAAACACGAGAATGAAACAAACGTGACTCCAGTTTATCGTTTCTGCTGAATCAGAATTTTGACTCCTGCAGATAAATGTCAAATAAGAAATTCTGTTTCAGCTAAAAGTTCTGTTTGTGTTTTTGTGTTTTTCAGAGCTTCTCCAAAGATTTCACACAAAGAGCCTCTGTCTCCAGTCAAAGACAATGTGTCCTAATGAGGCCACAGCGCCCCCTGTCTGCAGGGCCTTTTACCTCAGCATATACTGTGTATGTGCCAATAAACTCTTTTATTAACTACAGTTTAATGATATATACACACATATATACACATGTCCCCCACACACACTCATACTGTCTATGTGTGTGTGTGTGTGTGTGTGTGTGTATGTGTGTGTGTATGTGTGTGTATGCGTGTGTATGTATGCGTATGTATGTGTGTGTATGCGTGTGTATGTGTGTGTGTGTGTGTGTGTGTGTATGTGTGTATGTGCATCCAGGACTAGTTTAAATAAACAGTTTTATCAACACTACAGTTTAACTGTGTGTACAGACACACACACATCACACGTCACACACAGGCAGGTGCAGTGTGTGTAATAGTTGCCACAGACAGGTGCAGTGTCCCTGTCAGGCAGGTGCAGTGTGTGTAATAGTTGCCACAGGCAGGTGCAGTGTGTGTAATAGTTGCCACAGGCAGGTGCAGTGTGTGTAATAGTTGCCACAGGCAGGTGCAGTGTGTGTAATATTTGCCACAGGCAGGTGCAGTGTGTGTAATATTTGCCACAGGCAGGTGCAGTGTGTGTAATATTTGCCACAGGCAGGTGCAGTGTGTGTAATATTTGCCACAGGCAGGTGCAGTGTGTGTAATATTTGCCACAGGCAGGTGCAGTGTATGTAATATTTGCCACAGGCAGGTGCAGTGTCCCTGTCAGACAGGTGCAGTGTGTGTAATAGTTGCCACAGACAGGTGCAGTGTGTGTAATAGTTGCCACAGACAGGTGCAGTGTCCCTGTCAGACAGGTGCAGTGTGTGTAATAGTTGCCACAGACAGGTGCAGTGTCCCTGTCAGGCAGGTGCAGTGTGTGTAATAGTTGCCACAGACAGGTGCAGTGTCCCTGTCAGGCAGGTGCAGTGTGTGTAATAGTCGGGGGGATGTGTGACTCTTTGTGGAATGTTGTGGAATGTTGTTGCGGTGCTTTGGCTCCGCCTCTTTCTTCTAAATAAGGTCACTTCCTGGAAGATGGCGGCGTGTTTCTCATTCTTGAGATAAACTGAAGCGGATGTTTCCTTCTAAGGCTTCAGACTCGCAGATATTTGATCAACTCTGACGAACTCTGACAAACTGATCAGAGACTTGTGACGAGTGAATAAAACCAAACCAAACTCAGGTCTGTTTTTGAGGAGGGAACGACTCTTTCACGGCTTAAAGCTCCTGAGACTCAGTTCTGAGTAATATTGGACTGTGAAATCATCATGAGCTCAGAGTTTATGAAGAATGACTCAGGCTTTGGGCTTTAAGTAGATGTGAACTCCAAAGCCTAAGCAGGACCTAAGCTTCAGTCACTGTGAATACATCAGTCTGTTGAGTCTTGTTTCGCTTCATTACTTTTGCTTCGTTAATCGTGGACATGTGCAGTTAGCACTTTTAGCTGCTAATCTGGAGCCAGTTTCCATTTTAGAGACGTCACGATAACATTTTTGAGAGATTTTTCTACACGCTCAAGTAAATACAGACACGATAACCCTAAAGCAGCACTTTCCAACAAATCCTCTTCTAAATGTGTCATGTGGTTAAGAAACACAAACTGAAATCAGTAAATAACAGAATTAAACACTTTAGGAGTGAGTTTGTTGCTGGATTGAAATCTCTGTGGCTCAAATCATTCTGTAGCTCAGGCAAAAAACCAAATCCCACCAGTGCAATGAAAAAGCACCAGGAAAATACTGATCCCTAAAAAAATATAGTTCCACCGAACATATCTTGAAAAGTCAGTTTAACGATCGTGACAGGCCGACCAATCAGGAGCGAGAAGGATGTTGGTCTAATATTAATGTTCAGATTTTAATTTAGGGACAAAATCCAAACCCAGGATCTGTGGACGGTTCAGACATTCAGAGGCGTTTATTTATGGTCATGTAAAGAATCAATAAACTGACAACCAGTGTGACTTTGCTTTTCCAAATGGACTTTTCTCAAAAACAAAAAATGTTTCACATTTCATAAAAGTTCATATTCACACTGAACGTCCACACTGGTCATAGAGGAAAAAAATATCTGTATTATGAAGTTCTTGGGTTTTATTGGAAATGTGTGGAGGTTAAACCTGATGTTAACACTTGGCCTGATGTTAATGTTCAGATTTAGGGACAAAATGCTGAAACCCAAACCGGGGCAGCGGCTTCAGACCCACATTCTGAGGCGGAGTGGAAACCTGTGCCTTCTGCAACAGTCTGGAATGGAACAGCCTCCGGTCTAACAGCAGGGGGCGCTAATGTGATCATTTGCCCATTTGTCAAACATAAACTGCACAGGTCTGAAAGGCGACAAAGAAGAGCAGGTCACTCACTCGGTTTTAACAGGAAACACGAGGAGAAAGACGGACGGGAAAAGGTTAAAGAGACCAGACGTCCTTATTTCCCCGGGACAGTCCCAGTGTTGAGCCTGTGTCCCCTGTCCCACAGATTTATGCAAAACCACTGTATCTGTCCCAGTTTTATACAAGAAATGTCCCAGTGTCCATATTTATGACCAATCTGATCCCTGCCAACAGTAGACAGGTACACGCTGTCATTTGTTTAGATGAAATACAGAAAAGCTGCTGAAAAATAACCAAAACACTAAGAAAATGTGACTACACTGACTCACGTTATGTCATGTATGGTCTGCAGAACAGTTTTCTTTAATTACACACTCGTTTCGCAATTTTATTACCGAACACCAAAAAACAAACTTTGAAATGAAATGATTTAGGTGTGTTTGAAACAGTAGTTGTTCATCTTTGTGCGTTTTCTTCAATTATTTTATTATTGGTTTATTGGAATTATTCATTATTTCCCTCCTGTGGTCGACCTGTTTGTGGGGAAAAGTCCGGGGCCTTTTTTTGGTCCCTGCTGAGATCCTGAGGTCAGAGGATCCTGACAGCAGCAGGTCCAGGAGCAGGGCCACAGTTTAATAAAGTGAACTGAAATCGAAGGAGCTGAAGTGGGTCCGTGCTCACTTCCTGTTTGGAACGTGTCCACTTATATATACAGATATACACACAGAGCCCTCGGCCTGTGGGGCTGCAGGTTTCTTATCTCTGATCTCTGGACCCGTGTCTCTCATACTCCTCATACTTCTCATTTTTGTCATTCCTCATTTTGTTTTTGCAGAATTCCTCTAAACACGAGAGACGTCCTGGAGCTTTTGTCCAAACGTCTCATTTAAAGTCCTTTTGTGCGACCACGTCTCACACGTCTCACGAGTGGAGCCTGATCGGTCACAAACCTGCACTTCAGTGAGGAAAAGCTCACTCAGGGGAGCTTCGTTTTATTATCACTGGTTAAAGATTCCAGCTCTAATCACACTGAGCAACACACGTCCCCACGTTACCCGAGTGTGTTAGAGTGAGGAGTTTATCAGAGCTGGGTGTGGTGTGGAGTAACGCTGTTGTAAACATCTAATAAAGTTATCAGTCAATCACAGTTTATAACTAACAGCTGCAGCTCTGCCGGCGAGAACAAACGAATAAAACACGACCAGCACGAGGAACCTTCACCAGAGGA
>CM060662.1:40063169-40075669 GCA_030686955.1 Odontamblyopus rebecca | reverse complement strand
CATATATCACATTACTCACATATATCACATATATCACATTATTCACATATATCACATATATCACATTATTCACATATATCACATATATCACATATATCACATATATCACATTACTCACATATATCACATTATTCACATTATTCACATTCCATCAGCACACGCCACAGTGACATCACCTCACACACACACACAGACACACACACACACTCACACACACACAGACACACACACAGACACACACACACAGACACACACACACTCTGCATATGTGTTTGTGTTTATGAAAAGACAAAATGAATTTTCTAAGATACATTTACTGCAGCTGATGCAGAAAGAGAAAACTGAACCAGGACTGAACCAGGTCTAAACCAGGTCTAAACCAGGTCTAAACCAGGACAAAATCAGGTCTAAACCAAGACTAAACCAGGACTGAACCAGGACTAAACCAGGACTGAACCAGGACTAAACCAGGACTAAACCAGGACTGAACCAGGACTAAACCAAGACTAAACCAGGACTGAACCAGGACTAAACCAGGACTAAATCAGGTCTAAACCAAGTCTAAATCAGGACTAAACCAGGACTAAACCAGGACTGAACCCCCTTCAGTTTTCACAAATCTTTGGCCCAAACGCAGAGTTTCTAAATCGGAGCTGAACTTTCAGGATTCGTTCTCGGACCTTCGGCTCCGTCGGGTCCGAGGATCCAGGTCTGTGGGACCAAACGGAGGAGCAGAGGAAGAATAAAAGAGTAAAAGTGGGTTCAGACGTAAAGGATCTGAGCCGCTGCGGTTTCACTGCAGATGTTGTAAGAGCCTCTTGGGCCTTGGCTCTTCTGGGATGTGGTTGGACCAGTTCCTCTGGTCTAGAGCTGGTTTAGTCCTGGGTCTTAACCAGCTTAATCCTGATACCTGCAGCCACAGAGGCAGAGGCAGCTGACGAGAGAGGAGAGACCAGAGTCCAGGGTCCAGACCAGAGTCCAGGGTCCAGACCAGAGTCCAGGGTCCAGACTAAACCCAGGATCCAAAAGCCAGGAATTCAACCAGGACTTAAGATCCAAACTTAGACCAGTTATTGGAGCAGGAGGGACTAAACCCGGACCAGAGTCTGCACCAAGACCCCGACCAGGACCAGGACCAGGACCAGGACCAGCCGGGTCCCGTCGCGGTGAGTGCAGAGCAGAGGTCAGAGGTCAGAGCTTCTGTTTGTGTCTCTGTGAAATTATTTATGATTTTAGAATCTGCAAATTCATTTCCAGAGATTCTGTTTGCAAAAAATCTGAATAATATTTTGGAACTTTCTTTATTTTATTCTGTTTAAAGAACGAATCAGAGTCAGACCAAATGAGCGTCTGTGTTTAGCTCAAAATAAAACAAAAGACAAAAACTAAAACAACTTTTTTTCCACATTTTTTGCATATTTTCCTGTGTAAATGTTGTAATAAGCGGCTCATGTAAAAGTGATTCTGCTGCGGTTTGGGGCGGAGCCTCTGAATCACAGGCTCCTCCCAGGCCCAGGGTTAAAGCTCCACTGCGGGACATTTCCTCATGTTAGAACAGGGTTAAAGCTCCACTGTGGGACATTTCCTCATGTTAGAACAGGGTTAAATAACATAAATGTTTGTTTGGAGTTTATGATTCCACAAACTGAAATCATGAGGCCTGAACCAGGACTAAATCAGGACTAAACCAGGACTAAACCAGGAGTAAACCAGGACTAAACCAGGACTAAACCAGGATTTTTCTAGCTCTAAACTTTGATAATTTCTCTCTTTGTGTAAATGAAACATGTTCCTGTTCTGGTCTCTAGTGTTTAGTCTGGTGTAGTTTGTCTCAGATCTGCAGATCGTGATCGTTCCTCCTCAGATGTTGGAGCAGATCGAGTTTTGCTTCTGTTCGGTTTCAGTCTCTGAGCTCCTGGTTTTGTTGTGATGTGTGGGTTTCCAGGGTTTGTGTGTTAAACATGTGAATGAAACAAAACACAGCTCCAGCTCTATTTTTGACCACAGTCCGTATATATGAGTGGGCTAAGCTAACCCTTTAGCCGCTAACCCGTTAGCCGCCACGTGCCAAACAGGAAGTGCTCCAGGAGGCTCTTGGGGCTCCTTCACATTAGGATCTTCTCGTCCCTCTGTCTGTACCTGCTGCTCTGAGCCTCGTCATTCTGGACTTAAACTGTTCGTCTGAAGCCGCCACACAGGATCCTGAACTTTGTTTTTTCACTATTTTGTGCGTCAAAATTCCTCTTCATAACATAGACCTGGCTCCAGAGTCGCTCCTGTAACCCTGGCAACAGGAGCCTCATCTGAGCGACGCTGACGACTCAGAAATACAGAATATGTGACGAGGAAACCACATTAACTCATGTCAGAGCACGACGACAGAGGGAGGAGCAGCAGGAGGAGCAGGAGGAGGTGCAGGAGGAGGTGCAGGAGGAGCAGTAGCAGGTGCAGGTACAGGAGCAGGAGGAGCACGAGGTGTAGGAAGAGGTGTAGTTAAAGTGGACAGAGGGAGCAGCAGCAGGAGGTGCAGCAGCAGGAGGTGCAGCAGCAGGAGGTGCAGCAGCAGGAGGTGCAGCAGCAGGAGGTGCAGAAGGAGGAGGTGCAGCAGGAGGAGGAGCAGAAGAGGATACAGACAGGTCCGGGTTCGTTTGTCAGGAGTCAGAGGTAGAATGCAGGAAGTTTGGCAGCCGGTAACGGATCCACACAAAGGACAGGCTGAAAAACAGGGCTTTTTAAACCCAGGTCAGTCAGGGGTGCAGGAGGTGCAGCTGGGTGGTGCGTGAGGTGAAGCTGGGTGGTGCGTGAGGTGCAGCTGGGTGGTGCGTGAGGTGCAGCTGGGTGGTGCGTGAGGTGCAGCTGGGTGGTGCATGAGGTGCAGCTGGGTGGTGCATGAGGTGCAGCTGGGTGGTGAGTGAGGTGCAGCTGGGTGGTGCATGAGGTGCAGCTGGGTGGTGCGTGAGGTGCAGCTGGGTGGTGCGTGAGGTGCAGCTGGGTGGTGCGTGAGGTGCAGCTGGGTGGTGCGTGAGGTGCAGCTGGGTGGTGAGGATGCAGAGTGGAGACAGGTGGATCAGATCAGCTGGAGTGGAGGTAGGTGGAGCTCGTTAACAGGAGCTGAGAGGAGCTCATGACACTACGAGGATCTGTGCAGAGTTAAACTGACTTTAATGAAGCAGATTCATCTCAAAAGATCCATTTAAATTTTTTTTTACTTAAGATGAGATTTGTTTACTTGTTTCAGGATATTTCATCCTGATTTCTCTTATCTCGATATTACAACTTATTCTGAGCACTTTTTATATGAACTCAGTCCAGGTTAAGCCTCTTTCACTTCCTCCTCAAACCAATAAGGGGAAAAATCTGTCCATAAATACTTGAAACTCGTGTTTTCTGCTTAGAACAAGATTCAGATTTCGTCTTGTTTTAAGGAAATTTGGTAAGTGAAAATTTCTTACTGCACTGACAGAAAATTTCACTTAAAATAGGCATTTTTACCTCTAAATTGTTATTTTTTTCTTATTTTTTGATAGGCCTTTTTTGCAGTGGCTCTTTACTGCACAAAACAAAATCTAGTCAAGATAAAATGACTCAGATTAAGAAAGTTTTACCAGGATTTGAGTAAAATTAAGTAAAATTTTTGTACTTAAAATATGAAAATACATCTTTTCCTACACTTAAAATGAGAAAACCCACAACTTTTTGCACTTAAAATAACATAAACTCAAATGTTGCTTGAGTTAAGACAGAAACACTTCCTCCTCTGCAGATCGACTCACTTCAGGATGAATCTGCTCACATCTGTTTAACTCACATGTTTTTCCTGTGGTGAAGGAGGAGCAGACAGGAGCAGACAGGAGCAGGCAGGGGCAGACAGGGGCAGACAGGAGCAGACAGGAGCAGACAGGAGCAGACAGGAGCAGACACAGAGGGTCAAAGCTTCTTCATTTCTGTTTCTCTGTGATAATCAGACTCTGGTTTATTTGTGTTTCTTCAGTTTGTCTTAAAGCTGTAGATCTGGACCTCAGTCTGGACTCGGTCTGGACCTCAGTCTGGACTCGGTCTGGACTCGGTCTGGACTCAGGTTTTGGTTTCTTCACATG
Organism: Odontamblyopus rebecca; assembly: GCA_030686955.1. Taxonomy (NCBI): domain Eukaryota; kingdom Metazoa; phylum Chordata; class Actinopteri; order Gobiiformes; family Gobiidae; genus Odontamblyopus; species Odontamblyopus rebecca. The sequence continues at coordinate 40,071,572 of CM060662.1, read as the reverse complement.
TTTGTGTCACGTTTGAGGCATTTAAAAAATCTGACAAACTTCTCCTCCTGGACTTCTAAGAACAACAGAGACCTGGTTTAGTCCTGGTTTAGTCCTGGTTTAGTCCTGGTTCAGTCCTGGTTCAGTCCTGGTTTAGTCCTGGTTCAGTCCTGGTTCAGTCCTGGTTCAGTCCTGGTTCAGTCCTGGTTCAGTCCTGGTTCAGTCCTGGTTCAGTCCTGGTTTAGTCCTGGTTCAGTCCTGGTTTAGTCCTGGTTCAGTCCTGGTTCAGTCCTGGTTCAGTCCTGGTTCAGTTCTGGTTCAGTCCTGGTTCAGTCCTGGTTTAGTTCTGGTTCAGTCCTGGTTCAGTCCTGGTTTAGTCCTGGTTCAGTCCTGGTTCAGTCCGGGTTCAGTCCTGGTTCAGTCCTGGTTCAGTCCTGGTTCAGTCCGGGTTCAGTCCGGGTTCAGTCCTGGTTCAGTCCTGGTTCAGTCCGGGTTCAGTCCGGGTTCAGTCCTGGTTCAGTCCTGGTTCAGTCCTGGTTCAGTCCTGGTTCAGTCCTGGTTCAGTCCTGGTTCAGTCCTGGTTCAGTCCTGGTTCAGTCCTGGTTCAGTCCTGGTTCAGTCCTGGTTCAGTCCTGGTTCAGTCCTGGTTCAGTCCTGGTTCAGTCCTGGTTCAGTCCTGGTTCAGTCCTGGTTCAGTTTCGGTGCAGCAGAATTCTTCACATTTCTGAAGTGCGTCGTGTCTCTGGAATGTTTCAGGTTTTTCTGCCTGTTTCATCAGTGCTCTGAAGGGGGAGCGGCTCAGCACAAGAGTAATACCCCTGTTTATTACCCCACAGAGGTGTAATACCCCTCTGTAATACCCCAGACAGGTGTAATACCCCTCTGTAATACCCCACACAGGTGTAATACCCCACTGTAATACCCCACACAGGTGTAATACCCCTCTGTAATACCCCACACAGGTGTAATACCCCTCTGTAATACCCCACACAGGTGTAATACCCCTCTGTAATACCCCACACAGGTGTAATACCCCTCTGTAATACCCCACACAGGTGTAATACCCCTCTGTAATACCCCACACAGGTGTAATACCCCTCTGTAATACCCCACACAGGTGTAATACCCCTCTGTAATACCCCACACAGGTGTAATACCCCTCTGTAATACCCCACACAGGTGTAATACCCCTCTGTAATACCACAGACAGGTGTAATACCCTAGACAGGTGTAATATCCCTCTGTAATACCCCACACAGGTGTAATACCCCTCTTTAATACCCCACACAGGTGTAATATCCCTCTGTGAGGGAGAGGCGGAGTCTGCAGGTGGAGGGATGTTATGTAATGTAATGTTGAGCTGTCTCTGGCTTTCAGACCTCACTCTTCAGTTGTGTGGGCTGTGCAGTGCATTCTGGGACGTAAACAAAGCGTGCCGCCATTTTTGAATACATGAAGAACTGAGTGAGGAGCCTCGTTCCAGTGACTGTAGTTATTCTCTTGCAAACATCTCGATTTTCTGAGAGAAATTTGCAGACTTAACAGAATGAAAATGTCTGGAAGAGACTCACTTGAAGTGTTGCCAAATGTTATGTCCGCTTGTCTTACCACCGATAACCGCGCCATACGTCGTCTTTCTGTTACTTCGGACTAAATTCCCTCGATTCTTTTTCCACACAGGAAAACAGTAAAACGAGATCCTCTTTTCCTTCCGCTCGTGTGAACGGACCGTCACCCAACAACAGAATAAGTTCATCCCATGGCGCCTTAGTGGGCGGTTCCGTCGCATGACGTCACATTCCTGATTAGACTTTAATCTGAGCCAAAATCTACAGGTCCCAATAATTATTAGAGAAGAAAATATCAGTATTTACGATTCACATCAAAACCCCAAATTCGAAAAACGTATCAACTTATTTATACTTTTTTGCATGTACCACATCCATAAAGTAAAATTTCTAAACTTCTGTGGAAAGTCTTTTCCACTATTGATGAGTGAAATAAATATCATTCTATTCAGCACTTATCCTGCAAAAAAGCCAAAATAACAAACATATACATCAGTCCTCTGCCGTCAAGCAAGTTTCATTTATCAGGGTTGGTTTATTCTGATTTTATTTCCTTATACTTACACTTGTGTTTTGTTTTCATTGTCTCTCAGTTCTGGAATGAATGACTGAATGTCTTTTTGTGTATATAACGTATATATGTATAACAATAGTCAAATTTAAAAAAAAAAGAAAAAAATTTGAGCTCATGTCCCTCAGATAACACTACAGTCATGAGCTAGCATTAGCATTAGCGTTAGCACTAGCGTTAGCATTAGCGTTAACATTAGCGTTAGCATTAGCGTTAGCATTAGCCAACAGTTTGCTGCGTTCTGTTGGAAGTCGGTAGTCGATAAATCCGAGTCAGTTCTCCCGACATCCATTTTAAATGTGTTCTGTTGCAACAGTCGGGAAAATATGGACGCCCGAGAAAGTTTAATGTTTATCGATATTACGATATTCTACAGAATAACAAGACTCGAAAATGCTTTGCTCAGTCATTTGGTGCAACATTTATTGTCATTAGGGACGGAACGAAATCCAAATCTCTCTGGACCAGATTTACACCAGACTTTCCTTTTTCACTCTTTATTTGTCATTCTTTTTTTTGTTCGTTTTTCTTCCATCTCCATCTCTCTGGACCAGATTTTTTTCAATATAAAACTGTGAATCTGCTCCTTTTTCCTCTAAAAATGCTTCACAGACTTAATCCACAGAATGAAGATGTAAAAGTGCTTAGAACAGTTATTTCTTCACGTCGTCTGCACTGAAACGGAGCAAAGGATCATGGTCTATGTAGTTTCCTCTGGTTTTTTAGCTGTTTCTGCATCAGAACTGTTCATTTAAGCAAAGACACTTGGATTCGATATATTGTGATGCTCCAGATTATTGTGAGACCTTTGACGATACGAGATCACCACATTTATGTCATTATTCATCCCTAATAGAGATAAACTGACCAAAAGTGAATGTAAACAGACTGAAGTGTAGTGTGGCTCCTCCCTGTGACGTGTTTGTGTTTGTCTCCTTCCAGTTGTTTGCGTCACTGTTGTGAACACGTATAAATGGAGTGATTTTACTGGATTTGAACAGTTTCATTCTGTTTTGATGTTCTATAAAAATGCGGCACAAATCTTTGGGGGCAGTGGTCATTCTAGGAGAGTTCAGAGCCCCCTGAGGCACTGCCCCTGAGGCACTGCCCTTGCCCCTGCTCCCCCTGAGGCACTGCCCCTGCCCCTGCTCCCCCTGAGGCACTGCCCCTGCTCCCCCTGAGGCACTGCCCCTGCCCCTGCTCCTCCTGAGGCACTGCGCCTGCCCCTGCTCCCCCTGAGGCACTGCCACTGCCCCTGCCCCCCTGAGGCACTGCCCCTGCCCCTGCCCCCCTGAGGCACTGCCCCTGCCCCTGCTCCTCCTGAGGCACTGCCCCTGCCCCCCTGAGGCACTGCCCCTGAGGCACTGCCCCTGCCCCCCTGAGGCACTGCCCCTGAGGCACTGCCCCTGCCCCCCTGAGGCACTGCCCCTGCCCCTGCTCCTCCGGCGGCAGTGCCCGTGCCCCCCTGAGGTTCTGCCCCTGAGGCACTGCCCCTGCCCCCCTGAGGCACTGCCCCAGCCCCCCCTGAGGCACTGCCCCTGCCCCCCCTGAGGCACTGCCCCTGCCCCCCTGAGGCACTGCCCCTGCCCCTCTGAGCCACTGCCCCTGAGGCACTGCCCCAGCCCCCCCTGAGGCACTGCCCCTGCCCCCCCTGAGGCACTGCTTCTGCCCCCCTGAGGCACTGCCCCTGAGGCACTGCCCCTGAGGCACTGCTCCTGCCCCCCTGAGGCACTGCCCCTGAGGCACTGCCTCTGCTCATAACACTGCACGTTTCTCTGATCCGGACAAGATTTCACAGCTTCTGTCAGGTTCTTCATGTTGTTTTCTTCATGTTGTTTTCAGATTTATTTTCGACTTATTATTAGTTCTGAGACGCTTCATTCTCGTCTGGAGGTCGTTTATTTAAACTCGTCCAGTAAATGATCTCACTGCAGAACAGATCATTTCAGGACTTTAAAGTCATTTTCTGACAGATTTAAGTGTTTCGATCTGACATTTTGGACAAAGAGCAAGTGCAGTGTGTGTAATATTGTGTGTGTGTGTTCCTGAAGTGTGTGTGTGTGTGTTCCTGAAGTGTGTGTGTGTGTTCCTGAAGTGTGTGTGTGTGTTCCTGAAGTGTGTGTGTGTGTGTTCCTGAAGTGTGTGTGTGTGTTCCTGAAGTGTGTGTGTGTGTGTGTTCCTGAAGTGTGTGTGTGTGTTCCTGAAGTGTGTCTGTGTGTGTGTTCCTGAAGTGTGTGTGTGTGTGTGTTCCTGAAGTGTGTGTATATTCTGAAGTGTGTGTTCCTGAAGTGTGTGTGTGTTCCTGAAGTGTGTGTGTGTGTGTTCCTGAAGTGTGTGTATATTCTGAAGTGTGTGTTCCTGAAGTGTGTGTGTGTTCCTGAAGTGTGTGTGTGTGTGTGTGTTCCTGAAGTGTGTATGTGTGTTCCTGAAGTGTGTGTTCCTGAAGTGTGTGTGTGTGTGTGTTCCTGAAGTGTGTGTGTGTGTTCCTGAAGTGTGTGTGTGTGTTCCTGAAGTGTGTGTGTGTGTGTGTGTTCCTGAAGTGTGTATGTGTGTTCCTGAAGTGTGTGTTCCTGAAGTGTGTGTGTGTGTGTGTTCCTGAAGTGTGTGTGTGTGTTCCTGAAGTGTGTGTGTGTGTTCCTGAAGTGTGTGTGTGTGTTCCTGAAGTGTGTGTGTGTGTTCCTGAAGTGTGTGTCGTCAAACCGCACGTCTCTGTTCTTCTGGTTCTCGCTCCACATTCCACAGACGTGACTCGTAAGGCCGCTCACACTTACTGCAGAAACACCACACACCAGAGCGGTTTATGTAACAGCGCCGCTCAACAAACACCACCTGTGAACATTAAAGCTCTGTTCCACCCTGTGATGTCATCAAGTGGCAGTTTCCACGTGAACAGCTCCTTTTTTTTACCTTTAGTTCAGCAGAGATCAGTTAAAAAAACTCGAAAACAGCGACTGAACAAATGATCCAAGTGATTCTAGTGAAGGTGTGTGGAGTTTAAAAACACAGCGGAGTACTTCCTGTATGACCACGCGATGACATCACGAGGTGGAACAGAGGGTTTTCTGTTTCAAAGAACCTAAATGTGCAGGTTTGTGTGTTGAACGTGTGAATGAAGCAAAACACAAACTCCAGGTGTGTTTACGGCGTTTTAACAGACGTGAATAGACGAGGGTTTGGCAGGTGAGAGCGTCAGGTGCAGGGAGGGTCAGGTGCAGGAGCAGGGAGGGTCAGGAGCAGGGAGGGTCAGGAGCAGGGAGGGTCAGGGGCAGGTGCAGGGAGGGTCAGGAGCAGGGAGGGTCAGGGGCAGGTGCAGGGAGGGTCAGGAGCAGGAGGGTCAGGGGCAGGTGCAGGGAGGGTCAGGAGCAGGAGGGTCAGGCGCAGGGAGGGTCAGGGGCAGGGGCAGGGAGGGTCAGGAGCAGGGAGGGTCAGGGGCAGGTGCAGGGAGGGTCAGGAGCAGGAGGGTCAGGAGCAGGAGGGTCAGGGGCAGGTGCAGGGAGGGTCAGGAGCAGGAGGGTCAGGCGCAGGGAGGGTCAGGGGCAGGTGAGAGCGTCAGGCGCAGGGAGGGTAGAGACATGATCTGTTCATGAGCTCTGTTCAAATAATCGATCTCTGGACGAGAATGAAGCGTCTCAGAACTAATAAGTCGATAATAAATCTGAAAATATCATGAAGAACCTGGTGTAAGCTTTAAAATCTTGGCCAGATCAGAGACATTTGCAGTGAAGTCTCCACAGACGCAGAATCTCACTGTGGCTCAAGTCCTACACTGCAAAAAAGGATTTTCTACCACAGTTAAACTGACTTGAATTAAGCAGATTCATCTTAAAAGACCAATTTTAAGATTTTTTTTTTACTTAAGATGATTTTACTTGTTTCAAGATATTTCATCCTGATTTATCTGATCTCGATATTACAACTTATTCTGAGCACTTTTTATATGAACTCAGTCCAGGTTAAGCCTCTTTAACTTCCTCCTCAAACCAATAAGGGGAAAAATCTGTCCATAAATACTTGAAACTCGTGTTTCCTGCTTAGAACAAGATTCAGATTTCGTCTTGTTTTAAGAAAACTTGGAAAGTGAAAATTTCTTACTGCACTGGCAGAAAATTTCACTTAAAATAGGACATTTTTTTTTACCTCAAAATAGTTTTTTTTTCTTATTTTTTGATAGGCCTTTTCTGCTGTGTATGTTTGAATTAAAAAAATTAAATGAAAAAAGAAAAATATTTTTCCAATTAAGAAGAGTTCGGTGAATGTTCTTATGAAAGTCGTGGGGTTCAGAACCACTGCTCTGGTCCATGTGAAGAAAACACCAAGAAAACAAACTTGGAGTGTTGGATGTTTTTGTAAAACTCTGTGGTGAATCTTGTGTTTCAGGAGCTGCTGTCGTCTCAGCTTCAGTCGGTCGGTGATGTGGATGTGAAAACTACAAAACAAAATGGTGAGTTTATGTGAAAACCATTAAAGGGCCCATATTAAACTAATGTCTCTGTTCTAAAGTCGTTTCCTCGGCACAAACAGACCTGAGGTCGTGTTTCATTCACACAGGATTTACACACAAACCCTCAGACTAAAAACACGTCTCTACTGAACTGAACGGAAACATCGCAAAAAGCTCGGCCAAAATGTCACATCTAAACACTTAAATCGATCAGAAAATGTCTTAAAAGTAGAGAAATGATCTGTTCCTGCAGCGAGATCATTTTACTGGACGAGTTCTGTTCAAATAAACGAGAATGAAGCGTCTCAGAACGAGTCCGGAGAATAAATCTGAAAACAAGACGACTGTAAGGTTGAAAATCTTGGCCAGATCAGAGAAATGAGCAGTTTTTGAAGCTGTTCACTTGGAAATGACCACTTCATGACATCACAAGGTGGAACATAGTGTTTGGAGCTTTGGAGATGTAACAGACTCATAATAAAGAGTTCCTCAAACATGTGAAACAAACTCGACTCCAGCTCTGAGTTTGAGACGTTCCAACACGACAAAACAATTGTTTAATTTGTCACTGGACACAAGTTTATTTGGTGGAATATGTTTCGGAGCTGCTGCTTCACTTCTGCTCAGACGCTGCAGGACACGGCCTTAAATCTGCCTGAAGGAGGAGTTTGCTACTATGAAATGACTCTGAAACTAACAGCTACACTGTTTACAGTTTGTGGTGTAGCTCAGCCTGTTGGACTCAGAGCAGCAGAATTATTTAGGGTCAGAATAGACCTCACAGCTCTGGGCCTCACCTGGACGCTGAGGTTTTCTTAGTTTGGATTTGGGTTTGAGGCTGGAGTTAAAGGTGGAGTCTGAGTCTAGTTCTCACTTGGTGGAAACCGTCTGAACTGTGGCGTTAGGATTCATTCACTGGACAGTAGGCGGGGTCGCTGCTGTTTGGTGCTGTGCTCGTGGCTGTTTGGTGCTGTGCTCGTGGCTGTTTGGTGCTGTGCTCGTGGCTGTTTGGTGCTGTGCTCGTGGCTGTTTGGTGCTGTGCTCGTGGCTGTTTGGTGCTGTGCTCGTGGCTGTTTGGTGCTGTGCTCGTGGCTGTTTGATGCTGTGCTCGTGGCTGTTTGGTGCTGTGCTCGTGGCTGTTTGATGCTGTGCTCGTGGCTGTTTGGTGCTGTGCTCGTGGCTGTTTGGTGCTGTGCTCGTGGCTGTTTGGTGCTGTGCTCGTGGCTGTTTGGTGCTGTGCTCGTGGCTGTTTGGTGCTGTGCTCGTGGCTGTTTGGTGCTGTGCTCGTGGCTGTTTGGTGCTGTGCTCGTGGCTGTTTGGTGCTGTGCTCGTGGCTGTTTGGTGCTGTGCTTGTGGCTGTTTGGTGCTGTGCTCGTGGCTGTTTGGTGCTGTGCTCGTGGCTGTTTGGTGCTGTGCTTGTGGCTGTTTGGTGCTGTGCTCGTGGCTGTTTGGTGCTGTGCTCGTGGCTGTTTGGTGCTGTGCTCGTGGCTGTTTGGTGCTGTGCTCGTGGCTGTTTGGTGCTGTGCTCGTGGCTGTTTGGTGCTGTGCTCGTGGCTGTTTGGTGCTGTGCTCGTGGCTGTTTGGTGCTGTGCTCGTGGCGTCTGCAGTTGCCGTCGCAGCTCGAGTTGGTTCTGACTAAACTTCAGAGGTTTTTGTGACCCGTGTAGTGGCTGTGACCCCTGACCTGTCGCTGGAGAGAAACCAAACTGAGCAGAGGCACTGGGTGGTGCTCGTCTGAGTCCATTTCTGTTAATAAGATGAGATTTTTTTTTACTTGTTTCAAGATATTCATCCTGATTTATCTTATCTCGATATTACAACTTATTCTAAGCACTTTTTATATT
>CM060662.1:40033169-40058169 GCA_030686955.1 Odontamblyopus rebecca | reverse complement strand
AGGACTCGGAGGAGGACTCGGAGGAGGACTCGGAGGAGGCCTCACGACCCCGACCCTCAACGGGGACTTTCCGGATCTAAGTCTCTCCGGTCCAGACCTGAAGACCCCAGACTTTAAAGCGGGTCTGTCTGGTCCGGACCTGAACGGGGACCTCAGCGCCCCTAAAGCCTCCTTGGATCTGGACGCTCCTGGCTTTAAACCCCCTAAGTTCACCATGCCGACTTTCGACCTGCCTCCGATCACCGCTCCGGACGCAGACCTGGATCTTTCGGGAGACGTCGACGTTCCTAAAGTCAGGGCTGACGTCAAAACGCCGCATCTGAACTTATCTGCTCCAGATGTCGATGTAAAAGCTCCAAACTTAGACCTAAACGGGCCCAAGGTTAACGTCAACGGCCCCGATTTGAACGCAGAAGCCCCTGATTTGAACATAGACGCGCCTCATGGTGGAATCAAATGGCCTCACCTGAAAAAGAAGGGCAAAGCTAAACTCCCAGACGCTAGTTTAGATGTAGAAGCTCCGAAAGTCGACGCTAAACTGGACGGTGATTTGAACGCGGGAGGGGGGATAAACTGGCCACATCTGAAGCTGAAGAAACCGAAAGGGCCCAAACTCGATGTAGACGCAGACGCCGATCTGAACTTATCCTGTCCCAAACTTGACGCAAACTTGGAAGCGCCGAGAGCGGATTTAGATCTTCCCGACGCCGAGGTTAAAACTCCAGACATCAGCCTTGACGGGCATTCGGGCATAAAGTGGCCACATTTGAATTGGAAAAAACCCAAAATGCCAAAAGCAGATCTGAGAGCGGATGTTAACACGCCGGACGCAGACCTCTCGCTTCCCAAAATTGACGGCGAATTAAACGGTCCAAAACTTGATGCGGATCTGCCAAAAGCCGATCTTGATGCTAAAGTCGACGGCCCGAAAATCAAATTCCCGACGCTGAAAAAGCCTAAGTTGAAGGTTTCAGGTCCCGACGTGAAAACTCCAGATCTTGACGCGAATTTGAAAGCGGATTTGCCCGACGCAAATCTTGACGTAGACTTACCGAAAGCCGATTTAGATGTGAATGCGCCAAAACTGGAGGGAGACATAGAGGGACCTGAAGTCAAAACAAAATGGTGGAAGAAAATTGGAACTTGGAAGAGAAAAGATATTGACATAGACGCAGATGCGAAATTACCAAACATCGACGGAGATGTTAAAATCGACACGCCGGACATCAACGGCGATTTGAAAGCTCCCAGCGTTGACATAGATGCGCCAAATGTTGACGTAGACACACCAAAAGGAGGCTTAAAATTGCCAAAACTCAAACTGCCGAAGGCTAAGGCGAAAGTGAAGGGCCCTGATATCGATGGAGATCTTAGCGCGAATGTTGACGCCCCAAATTTGCAAATGAACACACCGGATTTGAACCTAAAAGCTCCGAAAATAGAAGGAAATTTAGACACGCCAGATCTAGATTGTAACTTACCAAACGTGAACGCGGAATTACCGACTGCGGACGCTAAAATTAAGTCACCAAAAATTAAGTGGCCTAAGTTCGGGCTCACCGGTCCGAGGGTAAAATCAGACGCCGACGTAAAATTGCCGAACATCGATGGAGAATTAAACGCACCAAATCTGAAACTGGATGGGCCCGACGGTAAAATCGACGGGCCAAATTTGGATCTCGACTTGAACGCGCCAAAAGTCAACGCAGAGCTGAACGCGCCGAAACTAGAAACCGGATCTCCAGACATCGGCGGGAAAATTAAGATTCCAAAGATTAAATGGCCGAAAGCGATCCACAAAACGCCGAGTTTAGATCTGGACGCAAATTTGCCCAACGCGGATTTGTCAGGTCCAGATTTGAGCGTAAAAACCCCCGAGGTGAATCTGGACGCGCCTAAAATCGAAGGAGATCTCAACGCTCCAGATCTGAGTTTGGACGCGCCAAAAGTAGACGTTAAAACTCCAGATCTTGACGTCGACGCTCCTTCTGGAAAATTCAAACTGCCGAAGATAAGATGGCCGAAAGCCAAAACTAACATCGACGCGGATCTGGAAGCGCCCGATTTGAGCGTGAAAACTCCAGATCTTAACTTAGAGGCTCCCAAGTTAGAGGCGGATGTGAACGCGCCTGATTTGAGTTTAGACGCGCCCAAAGTAGACGTTAAAACTCCGGATCTTGACGTTGACGCCCCATCTGGAAAATTCAAACTGCCGAAGATAAAGTGGCCGAAAGCGAAATCGATCGACGCAGATCTGGATGTGGGAACTCCAGATGTCGATGTAAAAGCGCCAGATTTGAACCTCCAGGCGCCCAAAATCGAAGGAGATCTCAACGCTCCTGATTTAAGCTTAGACGCGCCTAAAGTAGATGCCGATGTTGACGCTCCAAAATTCAAATTACCAAAAATAAAATGGCCGAAAGCGAAAACTAACATCGACGCGGATCTGGAAGCGCCCGATTTGAGCGTCAAGTCCCCTGATCTCAAACTAGACGCACCAGAAATTGACGGTAAAATCTCAGCGCCGGATTTGAATTTATCTGCACCAAATGTTGACCTAGAAGCGCCTGATTTAAACGTAGACGCTCCAAATGTCGACGTCAAACCACCAGCAGGGGGCATCAAACTTCCCTCGTTCAAATTTTCGAAATTTACCTTTGGAAAACCCAAAGTTGATGGAGATTTGAACGTCGATACGCCTGATATTGATATAAATTCACCAAAAGCGGAAATCGATCTTCCAAATTTGTCTGGTCCAAATCTTGACGCTGATTTGGATGCAGGATTTTCCGCTCCAAAGTTAGAAGCGAGTTTGCCGTCTTTCAAAAGTCCCGACCTCGATTTGAGTTTACCCAAAGCCAGCGTAGATGCACCGAATCTCGATCTGAACGCTCCCGACATTGACGGGAGCCTGTCCGCTCCGAAATTAAACGCTGACCTAAAGTCGCCCGATCTTTCGCTCCCGTCTGCGGACCTTAACGCCGACGTATCCGCTCCGAACGTCGACGTGAAAGCTCCAAATCTCGACACGACTCTTGGCGATTTCCAGCTTCCTCACTTCAAAATGCCCTCGCTGAATATGTCCAGTTCCGACGTCGAGACCCCGAGCATCGATACTTCGCTAAAAGCCGACTTCGATGCTCCTAATGTGGACCTGAGTCTGCCCTCTGCTGGTGCGAACGTGTCTGCGCCTTCTGTAGACGTCAAAGCTCCAACGATTGATGCCGACGCCCCAGACATCGACGCGAAAGTAGACACCGAGAAGCCCAAACTGAACTTTAAGATGCCGAAATTTTTTGGCAAATTGAAAAGCACGGACGTAGATTTGAACGCGGACTTACCCAAAGTAGACGGAGAAATCAGCGCTCCCGAAGTTAACGCAAACATCGATAGTCCTTCGGTGGAGCTCGGAGCGGCAGGAGGCGTAGACGCAGAGGCGAAAGGTCCGAAGCCAAGATGGCCGTTTAAGTGGGGCTTAAAGTCCAACGAAGACGAAGGCGAAGGCAGCGGCGCCGACTCTGACGCGGAAATAGCCAACACCGAAGTGGAGGTCCCCGCTTTCGTATTCCACCGATTACCCGTGAGTCAGAGGGACAGTTTCAGCGGGATCGAGGATAGTTTTAGCGCCGCGAGTCGCGAGATCGAGAGCAAAGATTTCATTGTCAGCAAAGGAATCCGCCTTCCCTTCGTCAACCCCACGGCCAACACGGGCGAGAAGGTGGATATTTCAGAGCGACTCAGGTTAGCGAGGGAGAAGTCGTCGTCCGTTAGCACGTCTCCCACCGACTCGACGGTCGATCTGAACCTGGGCGGCGCGGGGGCCAGTGTCGGGGCGGAGGGCGGCGCCGGAGGGTCCCTTTTGGGTTTGATAAGTCGGAGTGACACCACGGAAGAAGACAAGAAGCTCTCCGTAGGGCTCACAAACATGCTAGGGCTAAATATCGAATGATCAGACGGGAAATCGTTTGAGGAAGATACAGAAGTACTAGAAGTGAGCGAAGAACGTGAGATTTAAGGGTTTTAAAGCTGCGGTTCCTGAAGTGACGTTAGACGCTTTGAACCTAAACGTGGTCGAGGTTTGGCGGAAGGTGAGAGGAGGTGAATCTGTGTGTCGTTCGTTCGTTTGTTTTTCAAAGTAAAACCAAAAATAAGAAAATGAAAAAACAACTCTTTTCTTCATGATTTTTCTCCAGAACCAAAATGAAAAACAGAAACGATTCGTTTTTTCCAGTTTTTGATTTTGTGTTTCAATGAAGAATGGAAAAAACGAACCAAACTCCTGGACATAAAATCCTGGTCCTGGTTCAGTCCTGGTTTAGTCCTGGCTTAGACCTGGTTTAGTCTTGGTTTACTCCTGGTTTAGGTCTGGTTTAGACCTGGTTTAGACCAAGTTTAGACCTGGTTCAGACCTGGATTAGACCAAGTTTAGACCTGGTTTAGACCAAGTTTAGACCTGGTTTAGACCAAGTTTAGACCTGAATTAGACCAAGTTTAGACCTGGATTAGACCAAGTTTAGACCAAGTTTAGACCAAGTTTAGACCTGGTTTAGACCAAGTTTAGACCTGAATTAGACCAAGTTTAGACCTGGTTCAGACCTGGATTTCTGTTAAATTTTGGCTTTGGAGACAAATAATGAAGAAAAGAGTTGTTTTTTCATTTTCTTATTTTTATTTTGAAAACTCGGATTGAAGCGGTTTAGTGGAAGTTGTTTTGAGGCTTTTTAAATATTTGTATTTGTTGAGTTCATATTAACGCTGTTATTTACCTTCAGTATAAAAGAAGTTCTGGTCATTTTTAAGATCTTATATTTTGTTAAATGTTCTTTTTTTGTGAGATTCAGTTTTTATGTTATTTCCTGCTCTAGAACCAGTTTTTGTGTTTTGTTTTATTCACGTGATTTTTACCATTTTTATCTTTTAAATGAATATGTTAAGGTGTAAAACATGAAATATTCAAGCTTGGAAATACAAAATACTGAGAAAATTCTCAAATATGCATCATTATGGGCTAAACTTTAGAGGGAAAAATTCTGCACTTTTACACAGTGATTTAAACGTGTTAAAAGCCTCTTTAATACCAAATAAATGCCTCTTTAAGACTTTAGTTTTGAAAATTTACCCCCCAGACTGTAAATACGAGCACATGAACCATTGATCACCGACGATACAGACTTTTTATTTTATTATTTGAATATTTTGATGTTTTTTTTAATGTAATTTGGTTAAAGTGGAGTGTGGACTCCAGAAACACACTGACCAGAGTTAACGAACGACACAAGAAAATCAACAAATTAACTAATTAAGATGAGACTTTAGTGACGGACGGTTGATTCTTTGCAGAGACGCTGCGGGGGGGGGGGGGGGGGGGTTTGCAGATGCATTTACACCGCAAAAAGTGTTAAAATTGAAATTTTCTAAGGGTTTATTCGAGTCTAATCTGTTCTAGAGTTAATTTAACGTTTTTATTTAAATGTTCATGAAGTAACACTGGACCAAAGTTCCTGTTTAACCCCGAAATCCAGAGTTAAATTCACGTTTTGTGAGTAAACGGGTCACACTTTGTAGAGTTAGTCTGATTTAGCGAAACAACACACAGAGGAGTTTTATTTTTGCACTTTATTTGAGTTAATTTAAGATGAAATTGTGGACAAAACGGGTGGAGTTTGAAGTGGAAGTAGAGTTTACACTAAAGGAAGTTGAATTTACACTAAAAGAAGTTGAATTTACAGTAAAAAGTTGAATTAACACTAAGAAGTTGAATAAACCTTAACCATATCGACTCTGGCAAATAACTCAAAGCCCCATTTCCCTTCCCAATAGTTAAAATCACACTTTTTACGTTAAAAAAACAACTATTTTACCCTGAAATTTTAACTCTCCAGTTTGAATTTGAGTAAAAAAACCTCGGACAGAGCAGTGCCTCCAGTTAGCGTCAGCTTAGCGTTGACGTCAGCTGCAAAGTATCGACTGGGCCTGAAAATACAAATAAAAATGATCTTCTTCTTCTCCAAATTCTCCCGTTAAACTGTAATAAACGAATGAATAAAATGGATTTGGCCTGAACGACATTTTTAATCATTTTGTAAAAACAATTGTACAAATTCTGGCCCCAGATCTGGTGGAACTCTTGTGTCGTCCGTTATTCCTGCTCCTGCTGAGCTCCTGGTCGGGTTTGGTTGTAAATCTGTGTTATTTATGCTGTGACGTGTTGGTTTCTGACAGGTTTTTGTCTCTCGGATGTGAGTGTCTCATTTCTGACATTTAATCTCGTCTGTAATTTTCTGTACGTCTGAAATAAACTCGAACCAAAAGCTGTGGATGAAGAGTCCGGTTCTTTCCCTTTCCTGGAGGTTTCAGGTTCAATTCCCCAAAATACCATCATAAAAACGGTTTTTGCTGAGCTGGTGCTGATGCGGTGGAATAAGAACAAACGAAAGCAAAGTTTGAAATGTTTATTGAGTAATTAAGTCAAATGTGTTTCAGTGAAGTGAGCCGTAAAAGAAGGAAATGAGGAAATGAAGTCAGTGTGAGTTCATTTAACTGAAGTAACAATGGGGCGGATTCTGTCCTCACTTTTATTTAATGTGTATTTAGATGAACTGTCACCAAAGCTTAAAAGCAAAACTGGTTGTGGCTGGAAATCATTGAATGCAGAGAGTCCAGGGGCCCACACGACCTGCTGTGACCCCCAAGGGCCCGGAGCACAAAACTCAGGGCAGATTTACCCCAAAAACCGCAATAAGTCCAAATATTTGTGCAGAGAAACGCAAATCTATTCCAGAAATCTTTTGTATTTGATGTGATTTTACACAGTGTTATAATATTCTGCTCAGAGAGTTTCCTGTCACTTTCCTCTGGGCTCCGGGTGAAGTCAGACTCTGTTTCTTCAGTCGCAGCAATAATTCGTTCATCTTCTGTTTCCTCAATTCTCCATTCAGGTTGTTGTATTTTTCTCCGTGTCTCGTAGTGGAGTTTAAGATTTTTCCCACTCAGCTCCGTGAACAAATAAGAATTAGTCCATTTTTCTTGGAAAATCACTGGAACTCAGCTCCACTTTTCTCATTTCTGACATTTTGCTGCTGAGTTTGTCACAGTCACAGAACGATCGTCCTTCAAGAGCGTTTGGAAAGAGGCGAATCTTCATTTGTGCCTTTGAATTAAAAAAATCAGCCGAGGGCCACATGTTTGACACCTGTGTGTTCGACCAAAGAAGAGCGACAAACTCCACAGAACTAAAGAAGAGAAACGACCTGAGGCTGAGAAACGACCTGAGGCTGAGGAAAAGTCTGTGTTATTATAAAATATGAATCAAAAGCAAAAGACTAAAGACTGAAACAGACTTTTCCTCAGCCTCAGGTCGTTTCTCTTCTCTAGTTTTGTGGAGTTTGTCTCCGTCAGCTGAGCAGAAATGACGTCCTGTAATTACCACAGAAATAATAATGAAGAATTTTAGAAATAAACTCACACAAATGAAACTGTCACAGCACAAAACAGCACAAACCAAATACAAACGTTTGACATCATTTTCTTCTGTTTTGAGGCTGTTTCACATTCTGAGGTTCTGGACGACGTCATCGACCAAAATAAAACTGTGAATATCTGAAGAACCAGAATCACAAACTGAACTTTCTGCAGCACAAACGACTGACTCAGTTTTTGGAGTTTGAGTTTGAGGCGACTTCAGCAGGTCGTTGGGGTTTGTCGCTCCAGCACCTCCTCCTCTGCTCCACTGTCTGACACTTTCTCTGAGCGTCTTCAGTCTGGACCTGGTCCCTGTGTTTCCCACTCGGCCTCTTCCTCCGGCTCAGGCTCAGGTGCTGGACCCTCCTCAGGCTCAGGTGCTGGACCCTCCTCAGGCTCAGGTGCTGGACCCTCCTCAGGCTCAGGTGCTGGACCCTCCTCAGGCTCAGGTGCTGGACCCTCCTGCAGGTCAGGAGCTTTTGTCTTTACACCTGTGGATCTGTGGTCTGTATCTCCTCCTTTGGCCAGTGCCTCTATGTACATCTGCATATACATATATAGATCTATATACATCTGCATATACATATATAGATCTATGTACATCTGCATATACATATATAGATCTATATACATCTGCATATACATATATAGATCTATATACATCTGCATATACATATATAGATCTATATACATCTGCATATACATATATAGATCTATGTACATCTGCATATACATATATAGATCTATATACATCTGCATATACATATATAGATCTATATACATCTGCATATACATATATAGATCTATATACATCTGCATATACATATATAGATCTATATTATTGTGTTGAAAAATTAAAAAGTACAAACGTGTGTGTGGAGATAACTCTGAGGTGGATCTGTCCTTGTTTCTGTTTTTATTTGTTTTCATGTACAAAAGTGGCACATTTCTGCTGTCATAATGTACAAAAAAGGAAATAAAAACATTGTTATAAAAAAGTGAAACAAGTGCATAATTAATTTTGAAAAAATTCTTGCAAAAAAACCTGTTGTTGGACCTGAGCTGCTCCAGTGTTGGACTCAGATTTAACATGAAAGAACTTTAGAATAAGAAGAATAAAAATGCTTTAGTTTCCACAGGGTTTTTCCACATGACCAAAGTGACTCAAACTGAGAGTGAAATCACTGCAGTCCCACTGTGTTAGACCTGGTTTAGACCTGGTTTAGTCCTGGTCCAGTCCTGGTTTAGACCTGGTCCAGTCCTGGTTCAGTCCTGGTTCAGTCCTGGTTTAGACCTGGTTTAGTCCTGGTTCAGTCCTGGTTCAGTCCTGGTTTAGTCCTGGTCTGGTCCTGGTTTAGTCCTGGTTTAGACCTGGTTTAGTCCTGGTTTAGTCCCGGTCTGGTCCTGGTTTAGACCTGGTTTAGTCCTGGTTCAGTCCTGGTTCAGTCCTGGTTTAGTCCTGGTCTGGTCCTGGTTTAGTCCTGGTTTAGACCTGGTTTAGTCCTGGTTTAGACCTGGTTTAGACCTGGTTTAGACCTGGTTCAGTCCTGGTTTAGTCCTGGTCTGGTTTAGTCCTGGTTTAGACCTGGTTTAGTCCTGCTTCAGTCCAGGTTTGGTCCTGTCGAATATTTTTCTGAACAGAATGAAGAAAAAGCCAAAGGTGTAAAAAACATAAATATAAAACACAGAGACGCTCGACACAAACAGAACCACAAATATGAATGATGTCGAATCACCCGAGTCTGTGGTGAAACCGGGTCCCAGTTTAGACCTGGTTCAGTCCTGGTTTGGTTCCAGTGTAGACCTGTTTTAGTCCCAGTTTAGACCTTCTTAAATCGTGGCTTAATCCCAGTTTAGTCCCGGTTTAGTCCTGGTTTAGTCCTGGTTTAGTTCCGGTTTAGTTTAGTCCCGGTTTAGTCCTAGCTTAGTCCTGGTTCAGTCCTGGTTTAGTTTAGTCCCGGTTTAGTCCTGGTTTAGTCCTGGTTTAGTTCCGGTTTAGTTTAGTCCCGGTTTAGTCCTGCTTTAGTCCAGGTTTAGTTTAGTCCCGGTTTAGTCCTGGTTTAGTCCTGGTTTAGTTCCGGTTTAGTTTAGTCCCGGTTTAGTCCTAGCTTAGTCCTGGTTCAGTCCTGGTTTTCTGGTCTGTTCTAAAGCTGCTTTATTTTGTCTTCACAGATTTGTAAAAACATCGTCAGTTTTTCAGTAGAATTTCTTTTCTCAAGAGGAGTTTGAGTCCGGTATATTCCGGTATATTCTGGTATATTCTGGTATATTCCGGTATATTCCGGTATATTCCGGTATATTCCGGTATATTCCGTTATATTCCGGTATATTCCGTTATATTCCGGTATATTCCGGTATATTCCGGTATATTCCGGTATATTCCGGTATATTCCGGTATATTCCGGTATATTCCGGTATATTCCGGTATATTCCGTTATATTCCGGTATATTCCGTTATATTCCGGTATATTCCGGTATATTCTGGTATATTCCGGTATATTCCGGTATATTCCGGTATATTCCGGTATATTCCGGTATATTCCGGTATATTCCGGTATATTCCGGTATATTCCGGTATATTCCAGAACGTTCTGGAAGGTTCCGGAAGGTTCCAGAAGGTTCCGGTGGGTTCCTCCTCAGAGCCCGGTCAGGGCCGCTGCAGCGTCTTGTGGCGCTCCCTCCACCTGCGGGGCCACTCGCTCTGCTCCCAGCGCTGCAGCAGGCGCAGGACGTCCACGCGCTGGTACAGGCGGCACAGCTCTGCCAGCTCCCACACCGCCTTGTGGCTGAAGCGCAGCAGCAGCTCCAGCGTGGGGCTGTGGGAGAGCGCCCCCTGGCTGCGCTGCTCCAGCAGGGTCAGCTCGTCGTACGACATGCCCCAGCGGCTCCCGAAGTTCTTCCAGTTCTTGATGGTGCAGTGGCTCGGGTCCAGCTTGAGCCGCAGCAGGTCCAGCAGGTCTTTGTCGTTCAGGAGGTCGCAGATGTTTGGGGCCGGAGGAGAGCAGCGGTCACAGGGCGCGAGCAGAGCCTTCGGGCAGTCTGAGGAGCAACAGGAACATTTATATAAGAGTAAAGACTAAAGGAGCAGTTACACTTCTGTGGGACGTTAACCCTGAAGACCTACGACATCGTACAGGATACAGAGGAACATGTTTCTATCACCGCACAGAACTTTAACCGTAACAGACAGAAACGTCCTTTTCCCCTCTGAAAGTGCAGACATAGAGGTTTCCGTACATTTCTGCGGCTTTATCCTACGTCACACTCACGCTGTGTGATGACGGGAGCAAAACGAGTGTCCAATAGGAACTTTGTTTTCCCCAAACTCATGCTCTCCGTCCATTTTGATGGAGCCAAACTTTGCCAAAGAGTGAAGTGAGTCAAGATGGTCGACTCCTCTGACTGTGTGTGTTTATAACGAGGGAAAAAGTCGCTCTAAGTGGAGTTAATTCTCACACACATGGAAAATGACACATCTTGGTGTGTGTAATTGTGCATCTCTTTCTATTTTTATTTAAAGGTTTATTTCAGTCCAAATGAACAAATCCAAATGTAATTTCCACCCTGCATTCACCTGTACTGCATTCACCTGTACTGCATTCACCTGTACTGCATTCACCTGTACTGCATTCACCTGTACTGCATTCACCTGTACTGCATTCACCTGTACTGCATTCACCTGTACTGCATTCACCTGTACTGTATTCACCTGTACTGCATTCACCTGTACAACATTCACCTGTACTGCATTCACCTGTACAACATTCACCTGTACTGCATTCACCTGTACAACATTCACCTGTACTGCATTCACCTGTACTGCATTCACCTGTACAACATTCACCTGTACAACATTCACCTGTACAACATTCACCTGTACAACATTCACCTGTACTGCATTCACCTGTACTGCATTCACCTGTACAACATTCACCTGTACTGCATTCACCTGTACTGCATTCACCTGTACTGTATTCACCTGTACTGCATTCACCTGTACAACATTCACCTGTACTGCATTCACCTGTACAACATTCACCTGTACAACATTCACCTGTACTGCATTCACCTGTACTGTATTCACCTGTACTGCATTCACCTGTACAACATTCACCTGTACTGCATTCACCTGTACTGCATTCACCTGTACAACATTCACCTGTACTGCATTCACCTGTACTGCATTCACCTATACTGCATTCACCTGTACTGCATTCACCTGTACAACATTCACCTGTACTGCATTCACCTGTACTGCATTCACCTGTACTGCATTCACCTGTACAGCATTCACCTGTACAACATTCACCTGTACTGCATTCACCTGTACTGCATTCACCTGTACTGCATTCACCTGTACTGCATTCACCTGTACTGCATTCACCTGTACAACATTCACCTGTACAACATTCACCTGTACTGCATTCACCTGTACTGCATTCACCTGTACTGCATTCACCTGTACTGCATTCACCTGTACTGCATTCACCTGTAATGCATTCACCTGTACTGCATTCACCTGTACAACATTCACCTGTACTGCATTCACCTGTACTGCATTCACCTGTACTGCATTCACCTGTACAACATTCACCTGTACAACATTCACCTGTACTGCATTCACCTGTACTGCATTCACCTGTACTGCATTCACCTGTACAACATTCACCTGTACTGTATTCACCTGTACTGCATTCACCTGTACTGCATTCACCTGTACAACATTCACCTGTACTGCATTCACCTGTACTGCATTCACCTGTACAACATTCACCTGTACTGCATTCACCTGTACTGCATTCACCTGTACAACATTCACCTGTACTGCATTCACCTGTACTGCATTCACCTGTACTGCATTCACCTGTACTGCATTCACCTGTACTGCATTCACCTGTACAACATTCACCTGTACTGCATTCACCTGTACAACATTCACCTGTACTGCATTCACCTGTACTGCATTCACCTGTACAACATTCACCTGTACTGCATTCACCTGTACTGCATTCACCTGTACTGCATTCACCTGTACTGCATTCACCTGTACAACATTCACCTGTACAACATTCACCTGTACAACATTCACCTGTACTGCATTCACCTGTACTGCATTCACCTGTACAACATTCACCTGTACTGCATTCACCTGTACAACATTCACCTGTACTGTATTCACCTGTACTGCATTCACCTGTACTGCATTCACCTGTACAACATTCACCTGTACTGCATTCACCTGTACTGCATTCACCTGTACTGCATTCACCTGTACTGCATTCACCTGTACAACATTCACCTGTACTGCATTCACCTGTACAACATTCACCTGTACAACATTCACCTGTACTGCATTCACCTGTACTGCATTCACCTGTACAACATTCACCTGTACTGCATTCACCTGTACTGCATTCACCTGTACTGCATTCACCTGTACAGCATTCACCTGTACTGCATTCACCTGTACTGCATTCACCTGTACAACATTCACCTGTACAGCATTCACCTGTACTGCATTCACCTGTACTGCATTCACCTGTACTGCATTCACCTGTACAACATTCACCTGTACAGCATTCACCTGTACTGCATTCACCTGTACAACATTCACCTGTACTGCATTCACCTGTACTGCATTCACCTGTACAACATTCACCTGTACTGCATTCACCTGTACTGCATTCACCTGTACAACATTCACCTGTACTGCATTCACCTGTACTGCATTCACCTGTACAACATTCACCTGTACTGCATTCACCTGTACTGCATTCACCTGTACTGCATTCACCTGTACTGCATTCACCTGTACAACATTCACCTGTACTGCATTCACCTGTACTGCATTCACCTGTACTGCATTCACCTGTACTGCATTCACCTGTACTGCATTCACCTGTACTGCATTCACCTGTACAACATTCACCTGTACAACATTCACCTGTACTGCATTCACCTGTACTGCATTCACCTGTACTGCATTCACCTGTACAACATTCACCTGTACAGCATTCACCTGTACTGCATTCACCTGTACTGCATTCACCTGTACTGCATTCACCTGTACAGCATTCACCTGTACTGTATTCACCTGTACTGTATTCACCTGTACTGCATTCACCTGTACTGCATTCACCTGTACTGCATTCACCTGTACAACATTCACCTGTACTGCATTCACCTGTACTGCATTCACCTGTACAACATTCACCTGTACAGCATTCACCTGTACTGTATTCACCTGTACTGCATTCACCTGTACTGCATTCACCTGTACTGCATTCACCTGTACAACATTCACCTGTACTGCATTCACCTGTACTGTATTCACCTGTACTGTATTCACCTGTACTGCATTCACCTGTACTGCATTCACCTGTACTGCATTCACCTGTACAACATTCACCTGTACTGCATTCACCTGTACTGCATTCACCTGTACTGCATTCACCTGTACTGCATTCACCTGTACAACATTCACCTGTACTGTATTCACCTGTACTGTATTCACCTGTACTGCATTCACCTGTACTGCATTCACCTGTACTGCATTCACCTGTACAGCATTCACCTGTACTGCATTCACCTGTACTGCATTCACCTGTACAACATTCACCTGTACTGCATTCACCTGTACTGCATTCACCTGTACAACATTCACCTGTACTGCATTCACCTGTACTGCATTCACCTGTACTGCATTCACCTGTACAACATTCACCTGTACTGCATTCACCTGTACTGCATTCACCTGTACTGCATTCACCTGTACTGCATTCACCTGTACTGCATTCACCTGTACTGCATTCACCTGTACTGCATTCACCTGTACAACATTCACCTGTACTGCATTCACCTGTACTGCATTCACCTGTACTGCATTCACCTGTACTGCATTCACCTGTACTGCATTCACCTGTACAACATTCACCTGTACAACATTCACCTGTACTGCATTCACCTGTACTGCATTCACCTGTACTGCATTCACCTGTACTGCATTCACCTGTACTGCATTCACCTGTACAACATTCACCTGTACTGCATTCACCTGTACTGCATTCACCTGTACTGCATTCACCTGTACAACATTCACCTGTACTGCATTCACCTGTACTGCATTCACCTGTACTGCATTCACCTGTACTGCATTCACCTGTACAACATTCACCTGTACTGCATTCACCTGTACAACATTCACCTGTACTGCATTCACCTGTACTGCATTCACCTGTACTGCATTCACCTGTACAACATTCACCTGTACTGCATTCACCTGTACTGCATTCACCTGTACTGCATTCACCTGTACTGCATTCACCTGTACTGCATTCACCTGTACAACATTCACCTGTACTGCATTCACCTGTACTGCATTCACCTGTACTGCATTCACCTGTACTGCATTCACCTGTACAACATTCACCTGTACTGCATTCACCTGTACTGCATTCACCTGTACTGCATTCACCTGTACAACATTCACCTGTACTGCATTCACCTGTACTGCATTCACCTGTACTGCATTCACCTGTACTGCATTCACCTGTACTGCATTCACCTGTACTGCATTCACCTGTACTGCATTCACCTGTACTGCATTCACCTGTACTGCATTCACCTGTACTGCATTCACCTGTACTGCATTCACCTGTACAACATTCACCTGTACTGCATTCACCTGTACTGCATTCACCTGTACAACATTCACCTGTACTGCATTCACCTGTACTGCATTCACCTGTACAACATTCACCTGTACTGCATTCACCTGTACTGCATTCACCTGTACTGCATTCACCTGTACTGCATTCACCTGTACAACATTCACCTGTACTGCATTCACCTGTACTGCATTCACCTGTACAACATTCACCTGTACTGCATTCACCTGTACAACATTCACCTGTACTGCATTCACCTGTACTGCATTCACCTGTACTGCATTCACCTGTACTGCATTCACCTGTACTGCATTCACCTGTACTGCATTCACCTGTACAACATTCACCTGTACTGCATTCACCTGTACTGCATTCACCTGTACTGCATTCACCTGTACTGCATTCACCTGTACTGCATTCACCTGTACTGCATTCACCTGTACAACATTCACCTGTACTGCATTCACCTGTACTGCATTCACCTGTACTGCATTCACCTGTACTGCATTCACCTGTACAACATTCACCTGTACTGCATTCACCTGTACTGAATTCACCTGTACTGCATTCACCTGTACTGCATTCACCTGTACTGCATTCACCTGTACTGCATTCACCTGTACTGCATTCACCTGTACTGCATTCACCTGTACAACATTCACCTGTACAACATTCACCTGTACAACATTCACCTGTACTGCATTCACCTGTACTGCATTCACCTGTACTGCATTCACCTGTACAACATTCACCTGTACTGCATTCACCTGTACTGCATTCACCTGTACTGCATTCACCTGTACAACATTCACCTGTACTGCATTCACCTGTACTGCATTCACCTGTACTGCATTCACCTGTACAACATTCACCTGTACAACATTCACCTGTACTGCATTCACCTGTACTGCATTCACCTGTACTGCATTCACCTGTACTGCATTCACCTGTACAACATTCACCTGTACTGCATTCACCTGTACTGCATTCACCTGTACTGCATTCACCTGTACTGCATTCACCTGTACAACATTCACCTGTACTGCATTCACCTGTACTGCATTCACCTGTACTGCATTCACCTGTACAACATTCACCTGTACTGCATTCACCTGTACAACATTCACCTGTACTGCATTCACCTGTACTGCATTCACCTGTACTGCATTCACCTGTACTGCATTCACCTGTACTGCATTCACCTGTACTGCATTCACCTGTACTGCATTCACCTGTACTGCATTCACCTGTACTGCATTCACCTGTACAACATTCACCTGTACTGCATTCACCTGTACTGCATTCACCTGTACTGCATTCACCTGTACAACATTCACCTGTACTGCATTCACCTGTACTGCATTCACCTGTACTGCATTCACCTGTACTGCATTCACCTGTACAACATTCACCTGTACTGCATTCACCTGTACTGCATTCACCTGTACTGCATTCACCTGTACTGCATTCACCTGTACAACATTCACCTGTACTGCATTCACCTGTACAACATTCACCTGTACTGCATTCACCTGTACTGCATTCACCTGTACTGCATTCACCTGTACAACATTCACCTGTACTGCATTCACCTGTACTGCATTCACCTGTACTGCATTCACCTGTACAACATTCACCTGTACTGCATTCACCTGTACTGCATTCACCTGTACAACATTCACCTGTACTGCATTCACCTGTACTGCATTCACCTGTACTGCATTCACCTGTACTGCATTCACCTGTACAACATTCACCTGTACTGCATTCACCTGTACTGCATTCACCTGTACTGCATTCACCTGTACTGCATTCACCTGTACTGCATTCACCTGTACAACATTCACCTGTACTGCATTCACCTGTACTGCATTCACCTGTACTGCATTCACCTGTACTGCATTCACCTGTACAACATTCACCTGTACTGCATTCACCTGTACTGCATTCACCTGTACTGCATTCACCTGTACTGCATTCACCTGTACTGCATTCACCTGTACTGCATTCACCTGTACTGCATTCACCTGTACTGCATTCACCTGTACTGCATTCACCTGTACAACATTCACCTGTACAACATTCACCTGTACTGCATTCACCTGTACTGCATTCACCTGTACTGCATTCACCTGTACTGCATTCACCTGTACTGCATTCACCTGTACTGCATTCACCTGTACTGCATTCACCTGTACTGCATTCACCTGTACAACATTCACCTGTACTGCATTCACCTGTACTGCATTCACCTGTACTGCATTCACCTGTACTGCATTCACCTGTACTGCATTCACCTGTACTGCATTCACCTGTACAACATTCACCTGTACTGCATTCACCTGTACTGCATTCACCTGTACTGCATTCACCTGTACAACATTCACCTGTACTGCATTCACCTGTACTGCATTCACCTGTACAACATTCACCTGTACTGCATTCACCTGTACTGCATTCACCTGTACTGCATTCACCTGTACTGCATTCACCTGTACTGCATTCACCTGTACTGCA
Organism: Odontamblyopus rebecca; assembly: GCA_030686955.1. Classification (NCBI taxonomy): domain Eukaryota; kingdom Metazoa; phylum Chordata; class Actinopteri; order Gobiiformes; family Gobiidae; genus Odontamblyopus; species Odontamblyopus rebecca. Next base: position 40,040,524 of record CM060662.1, on the reverse strand, counting down.
TTCACCTGTACAACATTCACCTGTACTGCATTCACCTGTACTGTATTCACCTGTACTGCATTCACCTGTACTGCATTCACCTGTACTGCATTCACCTGTACAACATTCACCTGTACAACATTCACCTGTACTGCATTCACCTGTACTGCATTCACCTGTACTGCATTCACCTGTACTGCATTCACCTGTACTGCATTCACCTGTACTGCATTCACCTGTACTGCATTCACCTGTACTGCATTCACCTGTACAACATTCACCTGTACTGCATTCACCTGTACTGCATTCACCTGTACTGCATTCACCTGTACTGCATTCACCTGTACTGCATTCACCTGTACAACATTCACCTGTACAACATTCACCTGTACTGCATTCACCTGTACTGCATTCACCTGTACTGCATTCACCTGTACTGCATTCACCTGTACTGCATTCACCTGTACTGCATTCACCTGTACTGCATTCACCTGTACTGCATTCACCTGTACTGCATTCACCTGTACTGCATTCACCTGTACTGCATTCACCTGTACTGCATTCACCTGTACTGCATTCACCTGTACTGCATTCACCTGTACAACATTCACCTGTACTGTATTCACCTGTACTGCATTCACCTGTACTGCATTCACCTGTACTGCATTCACCTGTACAACATTCACCTGTACTGCATTCACCTGTACTGCATTCACCTGTACTGCATTCACCTGTACTGCATTCACCTGTACTGCATTCACCTGTACAACATTCACCTGTACTGCATTCACCTGTACTGCATTCACCTGTACTGCATTCACCTGTACTGAATTCACCTGTACTGCATTCACCTGTACTGCATTCACCTGTACTGCATTCACCTGTACAACATTCACCTGTACAACATTCACCTGTACTGCATTCACCTGTACTGCATTCACCTGTACTGCATTCACCTGTACAACATTCACCTGTACTGCATTCACCTGTACTGCATTCACCTGTACAACATTCACCTGTACAACATTCACCTGTACTGCATTCACCTGTACTGCATTCACCTGTACAACATTCACCTGTACTGCATTCACCTGTACAACATTCACCTGTACTGCATTCACCTGTACTGCATTCACCTGTACTGCATTCACCTGTACTGCATTCACCTGTACAACATTCACCTGTACTGCATTCACCTGTACAACATTCACCTGTACTGCATTCACCTGTACTGCATTCACCTGTACTGCATTCACCTGTACTGCATTCACCTGTACAACATTCACCTGTACAACATTCACCTGTACTGCATTCACCTGTACTGCATTCACCTGTACTGCATTCACCTGTACTGCATTCACCTGTACTGCATTCACCTGTACTGCATTCACCTGTACTGCATTCACCTGTACTGCATTCACCTGTACAACATTCACCTGTACAACATTCACCTGTACTGCATTCACCTGTACTGCATTCACCTGTACTGCATTCACCTGTACTGCATTCACCTGTACTGCATTCACCTGTACAACATTCACCTGTACAACATTCACCTGTACTGCATTCACCTGTACTGCATTCACCTGTACTGCATTCACCTGTACTGCATTCACCTGTACTGCATTCACCTGTACTGCATTCACCTGTACTGCATTCACCTGTACTGCATTCACCTGTACTGCATTCACCTGTACAACATTCACCTGTACTGCATTCACCTGTACTGCATTCACCTGTACTGCATTCACCTGTACAACATTCACCTGTACTGCATTCACCTGTACTGCATTCACCTGTACTGCATTCACCTGTACTGCATTCACCTGTACTGCATTCACCTGTACTGCATTCACCTGTACTGCATTCACCTGTACAACATTCACCTGTACTGCATTCACCTGTACTGCATTCACCTGTACTGCATTCACCTGTACAACATTCACCTGTACTGCATTCACCTGTACTGCATTCACCTGTACTGCATTCACCTGTACAACATTCACCTGTACAACATTCACCTGTACTGCATTCACCTGTACTGCATTCACCTGTACTGCATTCACCTGTACTGCATTCACCTGTACAACATTCACCTGTACTGCATTCACCTGTACTGCATTCACCTGTACTGCATTCACCTGTACTGCATTCACCTGTACTGCATTCACCTGTACTGCATTCACCTGTACAACATTCACCTGTACTGCATTCACCTGTACAACATTCACCTGTACTGCATTCACCTGTACTGCATTCACCTGTACTGCATTCACCTGTACTGCATTCACCTGTACAGCATTCACCTGTACTGCATTCACCTGTACAACATTCACCTGTACTGCATTCACCTGTACTGCATTCACCTGTACTGCATTCACCTGTACTGCATTCACCTGTACAACATTCACCTGTACTGCATTCACCTGTACTGCATTCACCTGTACTGCATTCACCTGTACTGCATTCACCTGTACTGCATTCACCTGTACTGCATTCACCTGTACAACATTCACCTGTACTGCATTCACCTGTACTGCATTCACCTGTACTGCATTCACCTGTACAACATTCACCTGTACTGCATTCACCTGTACTGCATTCACCTGTACTGCATTCACCTGTACTGCATTCACCTGTACTGCATTCACCTGTACAACATTCACCTGTACTGCATTCACCTGTACTGCATTCACCTGTACTGCATTCACCTGTACAACATTCACCTGTACTGCATTCACCTGTACTGCATTCACCTGTACTGCATTCACCTGTACAACATTCACCTGTACTGCATTCACCTGTACTGCATTCACCTGTACTGCATTCACCTGTACTGCATTCACCTGTACTGCATTCACCTGTACAACATTCACCTGTACTGCATTCACCTGTACTGCATTCACCTGTACAACATTCACCTGTACTGCATTCACCTGTACTGCATTCACCTGTACAACATTCACCTGTACTGCATTCACCTGTACTGCATTCACCTGTACTGCATTCACCTGTACAACATTCACCTGTACTGCATTCACCTGTACAACATTCACCTGTACTGCATTCACCTGTACTGCATTCACCTGTACTGCATTCACCTGTACTGCATTCACCTGTACTGCATTCACCTGTACTGCATTCACCTGTACAACATTCACCTGTACTGCATTCACCTGTACTGCATTCACCTGTACAACATTCACCTGTACTGCATTCACCTGTACAACATTCACCTGTACAACATTCACCTGTACTGCATTCACCTGTACTGCATTCACCTGTACTGCATTCACCTGTACAACATTCACCTGTACTGCATTCACCTGTACTGCATTCACCTGTACTGCATTCACCTGTACAACATTCACCTGTACTGCATTCACCTGTACAACATTCACCTGTACTGCATTCACCTGTACTGCATTCACCTGTACTGCATTCACCTGTACTGCATTCACCTGTACTGCATTCACCTGTACAACATTCACCTGTACTGCATTCACCTGTACTGCATTCACCTGTACTGCATTCACCTGTACAACATTCACCTGTACTGCATTCACCTGTACTGCATTCACCTGTACTGCATTCACCTGTACTGCATTCACCTGTACAACATTCACCTGTACTGCATTCACCTGTACTGCATTCACCTGTACTGAATTCACCTGTACTGCATTCACCTGTACTGCATTCACCTGTACTGCATTCACCTGTACAACATTCACCTGTACAACATTCACCTGTACTGCATTCACCTGTACTGCATTCACCTGTACTGCATTCACCTGTACTGCATTCACCTGTACAACATTCACCTGTACTGCATTCACCTGTACTGCATTCACCTGTACTGCATTCACCTGTACTGCATTCACCTGTACAACATTCACCTGTACTGCATTCACCTGTACAACATTCACCTGTACAACATTCACCTGTACTGCATTCACCTGTACTGCATTCACCTGTACTGCATTCACCTGTACAACATTCACCTGTACTGCATTCACCTGTACAACATTCACCTGTACAACATTCACCTGTACTGCATTCACCTGTACTGCATTCACCTGTACTGCATTCACCTGTACTGCATTCACCTGTACAACATTCACCTGTACTGCATTCACCTGTACAACATTCACCTGTACAACATTCACCTGTACTGCATTCACCTGTACTGCATTCACCTGTACTGCATTCACCTGTACTGCATTCACCTGTACTGCATTCACCTGTACTGCATTCACCTGTACTGCATTCACCTGTACAACATTCACCTGTACTGCATTCACCTGTACTGCATTCACCTGTACAACATTCACCTGTACTGCATTCACCTGTACAACATTCACCTGTACAACATTCACCTGTACAACATTCACCTGTACTGCATTCACCTGTACTGCATTCACCTGTACTGCATTCACCTGTACTGCATTCACCTGTACTGCATTCACCTGTACAGGTTTCTTATGTAGGAGCTTGAACCTGTGGCTCAGTGGATCTGATGCTCAAACAGTGATGTTTTTTATGAGGAGAGGGGGATTCAAACCACTGACCCTGAGATCAGTGAGCAAAGCCCCAAACACACGGCCGAGTGCAGACGGGTCCTGAAGGGCCCTGGTGTCACTCAGAGGAGCGACTGTAAAAACTTTAAACATGTGATTCTACAGTATAAAAATGCTCCGACTGCAGGAACAGAACTTTTCACAACTTTTAACTCATTTTCTGAGAGATTTAAGTGTTTAGATCTGACATTTCAGACATGCTTTATAACAGTGCAGTAATGTAAAAATACTGTATGTTTGTGTATCATAGCAACACAAGAGCCAATCATGAGTGAGGAGGTTAAATGTGGCGCCTCCTCCTGGCAGAGCTGATGCATCATATATACGGACTATGGATGTGATACTCTGCACCTGCAGGACACTGGATTTACCTGATTCTGCACAAGAAGAAGAAACTTTGAGCTTTAAATAGTTTAAGTCACTGATTTATGTTGTTTGTTCTGTTCCGTACGAACAACAACAGAGTCACAATTTAACCAAATTCACTTTACTTTCTGCTCGTTAAATTCTGCTCGTTCAGATTCTAGTCACATTAGATATTGTGACTGTTTGAGATATTTTGTCCTTTTATTTCAGAAATCGTCACTCGGGGGAAAGCGGGAAGGGAACTTAGCAACGAAACGAGCTGTCAATCAAACCTGTTGCTAACACTAGGGGGAGGGGCCTCGGGGAATGAAGGCATCTGATTGGTCCGTTATTTATGTTCAGATCTTGATTCAGGAACAAAACAGAGAAATGAAAAGTTCAGGATCCTGTGTGGCGGCTTCAGACGAACAGTTTAAGTCCAGAATGACGAGGCTCAGAGCAGCAGGTACAGACAGAGGGACGAGAAGATCCTAATGTGAAGGAGCCCCAAGAGCCTCCTGGAGCACTTCCTGTTTGGCACGCGGCGGCTAACGGCTTAGCGGCTAACAGGTTAGCTTAGTCCACTCAGATATACGGTCTATGCGTACAGTGTGTGCTCTGCGTGTCCAGCAGGGGGCGCTGTGGCCGTACCTGGGGAGGTGGAGGAGGCGCAGCTGCAGTCCACGTCCTCCACGGGCTGAAACACAAACACGGGTGAGTCCTTGGCCGTTTCAATGTGTACGCGGCCCTCAGGATGCAACACTCACCTGCTGGATCCGGTGGGAGCTGAAGGGCCCCGGGGCCATGGAGCTGAGGTGGAGCGTCACTGCGTCTGGACACAAACAAACAGGAAAACTGAGTAAAACACCAGCGAACGGCTCCCCCTGCTGGTGGGGAGGACAAACACACAGGTTAATGGGCCCATATTAAACTGTTCTGATGTTTCCTCGTCTCAAACAAATCTGGAGTCGTGTTTGTTTCATTCACACAGGTTTAACGCATAAACCCTTCGACTCTCACACTGACAACGCTCTGTTCCACCTCATGATGTCATCGTGTGGTGATACAGGAAGTGCTCCACTGTGTTTTTAAGCTCCACACACCTTCACTAGAATCACTCGCATCATTTTTTCAGGCCTGGAGTCACCGACCTCGACTGAACTAAAGGGAAAAGAAGCCGTTCACTCGGAAACCACCACTTGATGACATCACGAGGTGGAGCAGAGCGTTTGGAGCTTTGCAGATGTAACAGACGAATAACAAAGAGTCACTCAAACATGTGAATGAAACAAACACGACTCCAGCTCTGTTTTTCAGGAGGAAAACATGAGAACATCAGAACATCAGAACATTTTAACATGGCTTAAGTTAAAGATCAGATCAGTGGAGAGGCGAGCTCAGTCACAGGAGGAATGTAAGGATGTTTTTCCTTTTTTAAAAATGTATTATTATTATTATTATTATTACATTTTAATTGTTATTATTTAGTGGTAGTAATAGAATATTTCTTATCATTCTATTATCATTATATTGTGTGACACTACTTGTATTTTTTCATATTTTATCAAAGTTTGACTGATTTGTTTTAGTTTTAGTTTTGTAAGTTATGTTTTCTCTGCATAAAAATGAAAACTGACTCGTTCTGAGACGCTTCATTCTCGTCTAGAGTTCGTTTATTTTCAGAGGACTCGTCCAGTAAAATGATTTCGCTGCAGGAACAGATCATTTCACTACTTTTAAGTCATTTTCTGATAGATTTAAGTGTTTAGATATGACATTTTGGACAAGCTTTTTATGATGAGGAACATTAGAGGTTGAGTGGACGATAAAAGTCAGGTTTACAGAACACCTCCTCCTCTTTAATCTGGTCTCGGGTCTCGAGCGTCGTCCAGACTCACCGTGAGGATCTGTGACCTGCACCGGGTAATTTTTCTCCAGAGACTGAAACACAAACACGTCACATATGAGTCCGAGACACAAAAAAACATCCGGTTTAGTCCTGGTTTAGTCCTGGTTTAGTCCTGGTTTAGTCCTGGTTCAGTCCTGGTTTAGTCCTGGTTTAGTCCTGGTTTAGTCCTGGTTCAGGACTAGTCTGGGCTTGTCTCCAGATTCATAGAAATCCCAAAAGATCTGAAAGCACGAGGAAAGGATAAGCCCCGCCCCTGAGGTAAAACCTGGGCAAGTCCGGACTCAGAACTGAACCAGGACTAAACCAGGACTAAACCAGGACTAAACCAGGTCTAAACCAGGACTGAATCAGGGCTTAAACGACAGGAGGTTTATAAATGTTTTGGGCTAAACTTTCGCTGTTGTTGTGTGATTTTGTGTAAAATAATGAAACATCTGGAGTTGTGTTTTGTGTCTTTCATTCTTTGTTCTTCTCTCAGACTGAAAACGCTCTGTTTCACCTTGTGATGTAATCATATGGTGATACAGGAAGTGCTCCACTGTGTT